>LPNX010539847.1:15318-25525 GCA_001517045.1 Pseudotsuga menziesii | reverse complement strand
ATATGGAAGGCCAGGAGTCAAATGAGTCGGATCCATGTCAAGGAAAAATCCAAAAGGATTTGGATTATGCACACATCTCAATGTACGCAGTTATATGGGTCAAACCCACGTATGTACGTGGTTATAGGTTTAAAAGCTACGTATATCATTTTTCATATGTTTTTAGGGATGATCAAGGAAACATCAAAGGACAAAAAGTGGTCCATAGGGGCTAATGAGTCTGCAGCGGGATAGGGGAAGGCCATACAATGTGTTATTCACCTAGAGTGGTGAAATCCGCTATAACAGATGCCCCCTAATGTATGAGATCAGAGGGGTTATACGATGGCCGAAATACATTATAAGTCCATCCCAGAAGTGGAGTGATGAAGGATCCCAAATGGAAGACCAGCCACCCAATCAGCATAGTACAATAATACAACTCTGCATATAACTGTAAGTACATATAGAAGTCCCAGATACATAAGAGTACAATGGCCATGAATAGGCATAATACATGATATCACATATGTGGTCATCGCCACGTACAATATACATAGATCAGAATCTCCATGATGATGATATACAAAGGAACATGATCTCCAAAATGGTTGAAGATATATAATAGATCAAGATCTCCATAGTGGCTGGAAATGTCTGACATATACTAGAATCAAGTCACGAGAGTCGAAATCTCATGAAAACTGGCACGATCAAGGAGGTAGCATATAAGAGATGCCACCAATCTGGAAGGTCTTCTACACAAACCGCTACGAGTACATGTCCTACTATGCGAATAGAGGTGTCGAGGTCAAACATAGTAGTCCATCGTCTGATTACTGGTCATTAATGTATACCGTTAATAGACCTGAGATCACCCACCGATAATGAAAATGGAAATCAAGGTACTAGAGTGCAAACTAACAAGTGTGAATAAATGTATTGAGGTCGAACACTTGAGAGAATCCATCGATCAGGGGACATTGATGTATTCCCAAAAAACTATCGATGGCAATAGAACCTGCCACTGATGAATGCAAGTCTCAAGGCACTCAAAATGAATCTAGATTCCAATCCCAGAATAAATGATCTGAAGTCGATGGGATCAAATACACTGGAAGGAGGGCATTAAGGCATCCCCCATCATCCAACACGAGGTACTCAGCAAAGCTGTATAATGTGGAAGGACTCGATCATAAGGTGCATGAACCAGTAACTGTACCGGGAATGGCCGACATGCAAAATCAAGATAGCTGAGGAATGGCCGACTTAGGTTTCAAATTCCTCTGAACAAGAGCATAACGGCGTATGGTGATTGAATGAAGGCAGCATAGACTCGATATACAAACTGGGACATCTCTGTGACACAGGAGGCATCAACAGAGGCTCCATAGGGACTGGAAGCTGAACCAGTTGGTGGAGATAAACTCAGATAAACGAGTATAGCTCCTAAAGTCAAAATATAACCAAACCAATGGATATGATATACGATGCTCTGTTCGAAGGCGACATGACTCAACAGCTGCCAAAGATAACATCTTTCCTTGTCCGGCTTTTTGGTTTTTTGATTTTTTTTGGACTTTTTTAGTTATTTGAAAATCTTGAAAAAAGAATAAACTAGCTTTATAATTACAAACTAGGAGGAGACGAGTGTCATAAGGGCAAACAAACTAGTTCCAAGTAGTGGAACATACCTATGATCAATGCAAGGATACATGTGTAGGATATCGACACTCGGGGGAAAATCCCCTCCCATTAAAAAGGGAAATCAAGCTGTGAAGGATATAAAAAATGGCTCTGCATGGCTAGACATGAGACAAGCTCAGGCTAGGCTGAAACGCAATGTCAGGGGAGCCAGCATAAAGCTCAATAAGGCAGGAAAAGCTCATGATAATGCATTCACAACTTGACATAAGGGAGTCCTGAGGGAAATAGGCTAGCATAAGATCAAGAGGAGTATGAGGCTCTTGCGAAATGTCATGGCAGTACTATACAACGGACTCCCACACCCTAAAGGAGAAAATGTCGACATGGGCACCAAATGCAAATAAGGTGCTAAATAGGGTACCCATGTAAGGTGAAGCTCTACCACTCATATCATGCCACTTCTAAAGTAGCAAGAAGGTTCTGTGGCATAATAGAGTGGGTTCGTACCTAAGGACATGATGATATGGTCACAAGGTCATGCAAAATGAAAATGGTGGTGAACCTAACCTATATGCTAGTTTAGACATGATACCTGAGATCGGCACAAACGGTTCAATCCAATGGCTGAAACGGCACTAAAAAGGTCTTCTACATCACAAATTATGTCAAAAACGGTCCAAAATGGTTAGAAAATGTCGAAACTATAGGAAAGGGGGTAAAAAATTTCAAATATTTGAAAAAATTTCTATAAATAATAAAAAATATAAATCATTTGAAACTTTTACCAATTTGAGCTCTGATTTTCAATAGCAAATTCCAGGAGATCCAGCCGGCGGAATTCACAACCGTTTCTTCCAAGTATTTACTCATGCTCTCCTCTTGCATTTTGATATAATTTTTGTAAGTTTTCATGTTAAATGAGGTTCTTAAGGCCATCTCTACATGAGTGTTGCGGCCCACGCGTATATCAAAGATTTTTCTTCATATAGGGCTGGCTATACATGGAAAAGGGGCTAGAACCCACGTACATACGTGGTTGTTTGCAAAACAGTCGTGTATGAGGCCACACATGTGAATTTTCAAGAAACTAATGGGCAATTTTCCAAATTCTCTTGCAAGATGGTGCTAGATTGGAGAGAGCATGAGCATTGTGAAGTAGAGGAAGCAGTAAGGGCCAACTTAAGGGCTCAACAAGGTTTACGTGCATGCGGACTCTACAAGTTTTGGTGTCTTGGTGGTTTGAGGGCCAAACCAAGACTGCTACAAATGCTAGTAGACTATTGGGATCTAGACTCAGAGTCCTTCCGTATTGATGGGATGTCCCCCACCATAGAGGTGGAGGACATATACTTTATCACCGGTCTTTCTAGACGAGGGGAGGTGGTGAACCTTCGTTCCCGAGGTGGGCCAGGAGGTGGCCTTACTATGGATGAGTACATAGCCATGTACTGCTACCCAGATACTGAGAAGGTGGGGAGTCAAGTCCCTACCAATGCTATATAGGTGTTGGGCCTAAAGGCCATATTACTAACAATGGGCAGGATAGAAGGCTTAGCATCACTCCATCAGGCCTCGCAGCCACTGATGTTCTATGCAGTGGAGTGTATGAGACCCACCATCTATGACTGGAGTACTACACTACTGAGCAACATGAAACACCAGCTCAATGAGTTTAAGGCAGGTAGGATATAGAACTTTGGGTTCAGCAGTATCCTGAGCACATTTTTCTTCAAGCGTGTTCCAGGATTGAGCCCTAGAGTGGACATTCCTCTCCACGGGGTTCGAGATCCAGCCCAACGGCATTGGGAAAATGCTATGCACAGACTGGGGGGTGGTAGGGTGGCCAACCCATATCCAGCTGACTTCTTTCCATGGTGGCGATGACAGATTGTTGCCATAGATGACTACCCCTATGCAGGGATAGATTACCGGGGGTATCTGGACATGCCATTGCCACTGGGATGGGCATATGGAGACATAGGTAACGAATCTCGATCTTCACTCTTTTAAAAAAAAATTGAGTTATTTAATTTTTTTGTATTTTCTTGATTATGTGGAGTTAAAAAGACATGTTTTTGCGTGACAATACATAGTGACATCTACCATTCATGTGTATATGTGGTACCACGATGGCCAGAGGGCTTCCCTCATCATAGATGGAGGGGAAGAGGAGATGACATCACGGGTGTGGATGCGGAGCGAACGCTCCAGAGCATTCATACCAACTTTGTGAGACTGACTCATATCAGACTACCATTAATGCAGCAGAAACTCCAGACGCAGGACGATGCGTTGGAGATGGCGATGAAACTAGAGGCTTCACCTCTAGCTGAAACCAGTACAGGTATGACAAATATGCAAAACCAGTTAGCTAATCTCACGATATAGATGAATGAGCTTAAGAAAGGGAAAGAGGTTGTGCAAGACATATGGTGCGTAAAGTGTAAAGCACAAGGCCATACTAAAGATAATTGTCCAGTCTTTGTAGAATATATAGCAACTGGGGATCCTAACCCCTTACCACAGACCCATGGGATGTGGTGTGAAATATGCAAAAAAAGAGGACATCTACCTCATCAGTGCCCTACTTCAGAAGTATGTGCAGACACCTAAGAACTTATATTGTGTCTTCTGCAAGTCCGTAGGCCATGATGAACATGATTGCCGAGCCTATGATATCATGGTCGGGAGCAAGTAAGACTTGTACAGAGTCCAATCAGAAACACAGGGTCTAGCAGTAGGACCACAGTATGATCAGGCTCATGTTGGCCATGGAGGAGGATTTAGAGGACGAGGATGTGGAGGAGGCTTTGGCTGGGGAGAAGGCTTTGGCCGCGGTCGCAGACCAGTCACTTGTTACAACTGTGGAGCTCTAGGACATTATGCTAGGGACTGTCAGAGCCCTACCACCACATGTAACTATTACAAATATTACGATCACATTATAGAATATTGTCCTACCTTGATAGCTAAGATCAGAGAACCTAAGCCAGCAGTACACCAGAACATCCAGCTTATTTCTACTGAGCAGGAAGAACCAGAACCAAGAGTCAACATTGTGACTCACAGCGATGCTTCCACCAATGGGACATCGTCGTTTAATGAAAAGACCACAGGTCAGGAGTGGGTGCGCAAAGCTCCTAACAAATCAACACCACTTGACCTACAGAAGAATAAACAGACATTTCAGGAAGCTAAGACTTTCTTTGATGACCCTATGCAATGAGGATCGCAGGTACCACTGTCTAGGGGTGTACCGCAGCAAGCACCTTGTGGTGTTAGCCCTGTATAGATATCCCAGGCTACCACATCGGGCACATGCGACGAGGACGAGTTGACAGGAAGTGTACAATCCTTCCTACGGATTTGTTTAAAACTCGTGAGAAATGAGCAAGCTATCGGAGAACTTCAGCGCATCATAGATCAGTGTCAACCATCTTCTTCCATGAGCAGTGCAGAGCGTGCTATTCATAGCATTATGGGACATACAAGAACAGGAAGAGAGATGCGACTCATAGCACAGGTTGGAGAATTTGAAATGGATGAGGTGATCCTAGATCTAGGATTAGATGTAAAAGTTCTGACTAAGTAGACATGGGAACAGATGGGTAGCCCTAAGTTAGTCAGATCGCCTATCCATCTTAGATTAGCTAATCAGCAGCGAGTATCACCCCTGGGTCGATTATCGCAGGTACCAGTTGACATTGATGGAGTTCGCAGCTCTGCAGACTTTGAAGTTATAGAAATCATTGGCGATAGTAGACCATATCCAGAACTACTAGGCATTGATTGGGTGATCGGTGACATGGCCGCTATCGACTTAAAGAGAAGACAAATGACCTTCGAAGATGCGTAGATCCAGTTCATCGCACCGTTAGATCCTCTTCAGGGTCCTAGATACATTGAACCTATCTGAGCAGAGGAAGAGGCATGCAACATGGACAGTCTCTATCATATGACTGCGAACCAGAGTGACTACATCAATCCAACCGCAGAAGGGAACATTAGTTGGCGATGTGAAAACTCATGCGCATTGGATTTGGATGTTGGTCTAGAGAACTGACAGAACAGACTTTACGAAGTCTTAGCATGCAGATGTGTGTACATGACTAAGTCACTGCGATGGATTGGCGCAGAGATCAACGAGATTCCATCATTTCATGGTCTAATAGATATCCAGGTCTTTGTCATGCAGTTTAAACAACAAATTCCTCACAAGCAAAGGATCGCAGCTATGGACCTTGCAGTACGAGCCACACCTGTAAGATGGTGGTATGCACATAAAGAGAATATCACATCATGGGATGATCTTAAGAGATTGATGGCAATCAGATTCTCTACCAATAGAGAGTATGTCCAGCAGAGATACACAGGAGAAAGTGACCCCAGGTCACATATTCAGACTTGTGAACAGGATTGGTCGGACATTCCCGAGGATGAATGGGTTCACTGATTCATTCACACTTTGGACATAGTTCCAAGGAACTGGTACATAGAGACTGAATTGCACAAGGGAATGACTACATGGCCACTTCTAATAGGCAGATTTCTACTTACCTTCGCTTTTGAATCTGAGTATCCAAGTGTTGATCAGGCCCTAGATGTAATAAAGATTAAGATATTTGAGGATTGTACCCTACCAGTACATACTCAACCCAAGTGGGACATCCAGTTAGTAGAGGCGCTAGAATTTTATAACTTTGCATCAGAACCAGAGGAGGAGGATGAGGATCCTCGCAACATCAACATTCCGGAGTCAGAAGGGACTCACGATGTTGATGGACCGAAGCTACAGATTCCAACAATCACAGAGCCGATCAAGATTAAAAAGATCAATATTGGCACAGACACAAAACCAAAGTTTTCCTCTATTGGAGACTATTAGAATGATGAAACAGTTGGACAGATTGCAGACTTGCTACATGACTATCAGGACCTATTTCCCACCAAGTTCACAGAGATGAAGGGAATAGTTGGAGACCTGGGAGTAATGAGGATACCATTGAAAGAGGATACTAGACCAGTCAAGCAGCGTCCATATAGATTAAATCCGCGCTACAAAGAAAAAGTTAGGGATGAGATAGACAAGATGCTAGCAGCAGGCATCATCGAGCCAGTGGAAGAAAGCGAATGGGTTAGTCCCATGGTCATGTAAGAAAATAAAACTAAAGGAGACATCAGGTTCTGTGTCGACTTGCGTAAACTCAACGACGCATGGCTTCATGATCCATTTCCGACACCTTTCACTGATGAAGTACTAGACAATGTGGGAGGACAGGAGGTCTACTCCTTCACTGATGGATTTTCAGGCTATCAACAGATCAGAATCCACCCAGAAGACCGACATAAGACCACTTTTGGAATAGAATGGGGCTCATTCCAGTATACGGTAATTCCCTTTGGTCTTAAGAATGCACCAGCTATCTTTTCTAGAGTAGTAGTTGTCGTATTTAAAGAATACATCCATAAATTCCTAGAAGTTTATTTTGATGATTGGACTTTATTTGGATTGATTGAAAAGCACATAGGATATTTAAGACTGATGTTAGAGAAATGTAGGCAGTACCAAATTTCTCTAAACTTGAAAAAATGTATTTTTTGTGCGCCATTCGGTATTTTGTTGGGTCACATTGTCTGCAGGAAAGGATTGATGGTAGATCCCACAAAGATTGCCATCATTGTAAATATTCAAGCACCCAACTCAGTCAAACAATTGAGGACAGTACTTGGTCATACTGGGTACTATAGAAAATTCATCAAGGGATACGCAAAGATTACAGCACCGATGGAAAAACAGTTAAAGAAAGATGTAAAATTCCTATGGAATGAGGAATGCCAGCAGAGTCTAAACACACTTAGAAAGAGAAGATGGTTACAACACCCATCTTAGTATTTCCAGACTGGACTAAGCCGTTTCATGTACATGTCGATGCATCTGGCATCGCACTAGCCTGGGTTGTTTTAACGCAACTAGGAGAAGGAGGTATCAATCATCCTATCGCATACTCCAGCAGAAAGCTATCGACAGTAGAAAAGAACTACACCACGAAAGAAAGAGAAGTATTAGCTATGGTGTACGCACTATAGAAGTTCAGGAACTACCTGTTGGGTGCCTCATTCAAGATGTTTACTGACCATTCCACATTGAAGTATCTGGTCAATAAGCCAGTGTTAGGGGGAAGAATATGCAGATGGTTACTCCTCTTTCAGGAGTATGATTTTGAAATCATTGTCAAACCAGGAAGATTGAACGCCGGACCTAATCACCTGTCGCGAATAGACTCAAGAGAAGAGCCAAGTAATCTATAGGACAATTTGCCAGATGCACAGTTGTTCTCTATCCAGATCACAAATGAGTACTATGCTGATATCATTTACTTTCTCACTACATGAATGGAACCTGATGAGTTTACCAAGCATCAAAATAGGCAGTTGGTTGTTAAAGCAGCAGACTTCACCCTGATCGCAGGACAGTTATACAAGTTAGGTCCAGATGAAGTCCTACACAGATGTGTGATGCCGCACGAAAAGGAGGCCATTATTAGAGAAGCACATTCAGGCACCGCAGGAGGTCATTTCACAGGAAAGCCGACTGCGCAGAAAATCCTAGTCGTGGGATTATGGTGGCCTACGTTACATAAGGATACTAAGGAATTTTGCAGATGCTGCAATATCTGCTAGAGGGTAGGAAAACCTTCATGACGAGATGAAATGCCGCTGTGACCACAGGTTACATTGCACGCATTTGACAAGTGGGCTATAGACTTTGTGGGTCTTATCAACCCACCAGGAAAACAAACTAGTGCGAGATATATCATCATTACAACAGAGTACCTCACCAGGTGGGCAGAGGCCAAAGCAGTAAGAAATTGTGATGCTGCTATAGCTGCACAGTTCATTTTTGAAAACATCATCACTAGATTTGGATGCCCAATAATTTTGATGAGCGATCAAGGCACACACTTCTTGAATCGCACCATTGAGGCCTTGACGGAAGAATTCCAGACAAAAAACCATAAGAGCACTCCCTACCACCAACAAGCTAATGGCATGGTGGAGGCCTTTAACAAGATTTTAGAAAACGCTCTTACTAAGATCTGCAATAGCCAAAGGAATGATTGGGACCTCAGAGTTAACGTTGTATTATGGGCGTATAGGACTACATGCAAGAAACTTACAGGACACACACCTTTCAGCTTGGTGTATGGACAGGAGGCTGTTATTCCTATGGAGTATATTCTTCCCAGTTTAAGAATTGCTCAGATCACTGGAATGATTGATACATACACGGTGCAGGAAAGGCTAGCACAGCTGCTTGCCTTAGAGGAAGACAGATTCATCGCTCGATTCCATCAGAAAGTGCAGAAGGCAGGAGAAAAAGCTTGGCATGACAGGCACATTAAGAGTAAGACTCTTCAGATCGGAGACCTAGTACTCCTCTATGACAATAAATTTATTAAGTTCACAGGGAAGTTCAAGACACATTGGTTGGGGCCGTATAAGATTCAGCAAGTCACAGAGGGAGGAGTCGTTCAACTCAGCAAACTAAATGGGGAGCTTCTTCCCACAATGATCAATGGTAGTAGGCTTAAGCTCTATAGTGATAGCCACTCCACCTCTCAGCCCTAACTCAGAGTCGCAAGTGGTGCAGATGTCCAGTGTAGTTGAAAGGAGGCATCGCACCGGAAATTATTCTACACCGGCAGGTATTCTAAGTAACAGGAATCGCATAAGGACAATTCATTTTGCACAAGTCTAATTATATAAAAAAAAAACAACGCTTAAGTTTGTTTTGAGCAAGAGATGCGGTGTGGCATCGCAGCAGCGCGATGTTTCTCTGTGCCACGTACCTAGTTGAAACGAGACAGAGGGATAGTCAAGTCGCCTTCTAACATGAAGTTAATGAAGAAATGACCGGTATACCTTACCGTAGATTTGGGAACAGCATAATCAATTATTATGATTTGGAAAATCTTCGACGAGACCGGTGCCTGCATACACACACTTCGAGGGAAATTGATCGGATTTCAACATTTATTGAGGATCGAAATGATGGGTGTGGTCTCGTCCAGACATTAATACGACCGACAGGTTCAGTCTAGATGACCGTTTCATCCGGGATTATTGCCTTCGGCATAAAAGCAGAAATTATTCATTCGGGAGGGTTACATTTGCAAAGAGTCGAGAGCTATAGAGTGCATTGTTAAGTTTTCCCTGTGCAGAGCTAATTTCGTTACAGAGTGCCGTGATTTCCATAGTTTGCAGCCATTGCCAATCCAGAGTATAAAAACTAGTGGGTTCTGTCTGAGGAGGAACCCATAGAAGCGATTTTGGAAAGGTTCGAGCTTGGAGGCCTTATGTCTGCTATGACAATGCCACCTAAGGGTGTCACGCCAAGTTCATCACAGACCGAACAACTGCCAAGGATGAGGAGCCAAGTTCAATTACGAGAATAATCCAGTCCGGAGCTGGACGAAGAAGTTCATCACGCAACAGAATACATTATACCATGAGTTGACGGTGCACCAGAGGTAAAAATTCCCAAGAGTGGTAAGTTTCCTGTTCCTATACCACATATTGA
>LPNX010539847.1:0-14988 GCA_001517045.1 Pseudotsuga menziesii | reverse complement strand
TATGGGAGACTAGCAATCCAGCCAAGAAAAAGGTCAATGTGATAGTATTCTATGAATACTATAGGCTGCTGAGGAACATCCTCCAAGAAACACCACAGATCAGCAAGGATATCGTTGACACATATGATGATCGGCTTGAGTTTATGGTGGACCGCCACATAATTTACCTGCGGCCAAAGAGGGCTAGAAGGGACAATTGGGCCAATGGTTGGTTCAGGATGACAGGGAAGGATGTCAAGGACATCATCAAAGACTTTGATGATGAATGGAAGTAAGCGTTGGAAGATACCACACCCCTACCATCAGGTACCGCACGAACAGACCCATTGGACAAAGGCAAAGACAAAGTGGATACCCAGCCGCAAGATACAGCACAAGTGCCACTACTAGGAGAAAAGAGGAAAGATTCATAGCAAGTGCCACCAGAGGCATAGACGACAAAGGATGGAGAAGAAGGGACACCAGAGGCACAGAAGAAGAAAAAGCACAAAGCCACAAAACTACTTTCGAATACTGCACTAACGGAGGATGATTATGAACTCATTGCAACAAGAATGCATGACACGTTGAAGGACTCATTTGAGGTGACGTAGACATCGTAGGCAAAGATACAGAGCACAGTAGAAAAGTAGCTTTTGGAATTAAAAGCAATTACTGAGAAGACTGCCATGATACAGGTTCCGTCGGTAAAGGCGACCGCAGGAGAAAGTTCAACACAGTCGATTTCCCGCGAGGAAATATTGGGAACGGATCGCCTCAATACAGTCTTAATACCACCAGGGAGCATCTGATTCCCTGTGTCAATGATGTATGCACCGATATAGATTAGGAAACCTGTTGAGGTTAACCTCGTAGAGTTCCACATTGATCAGTTACAGATGATCCAACAGTAGCTAATCACAGAGCTCAGAGGTAGAGAGCTCGTGACTTATAAACAAAACACATAGCTAAAACAAAAGAATGCAGCACTTGCCACCAGCTATCAGAAAAATATAGACGATTTAAGAACATATGAAGAAAGAGAACAGAATCTCTCTCAAGTCTTATAGAGCATTGCATTGGAGTTACCCCAATGTAATATTGAGTTCACCTTACCTCTCCCGTAGAAGGTAAGAAGAGTTGCAGACAGAGCAAAGGCTCTGGAGGAAACTGTAACCAGGATGGAAGAAACAGTGGCCAAGATGCAGGAAGACCACAAAGCACAGATTGCTGAGCTTGAGGCTAGACCACCGGGCACCCCCCAGGCAAACAAGGAAGCCAGAGTAGAGGCCTTCCGACTCACTTCCACACAAATGAAATCTCGCATAGACGATGCACTGTCGGTGTTAGCTGATGTGACGAACACATGGTCGGAGTTAGATGAGCCTCCCGAGAAAGTAGAAATCCAACAAAGTATTCAGAAGATAGAGAAGACCACAGCAGCAATGAAGGAAGAAATCAAGATCTTAGCAGCTCTTTAGAAGATGAGAAAGACGACGGAGATGAACCGCTTGCAACAGGAAGCATAGCAGTTGAGAGAAAAGGATATACACATCAATCACCTGCTTCAACCATATCAGGAACAAATCACAGAGCTAGTCGATGCGGTTGAGTAGAAAGTTGGGGAGTTCACTGCCACCAGAAATGAAATTGATGCAGCAGAAGACTCCATTATTAGTCAAGCTATGCTTGAATCGGCACAAGAGCGTGTCGCAGCTATGGAGAACGAAGTCGCAGGACTTCGGGACAAGCTTCACTGCACTTTGCAAGAAGCCAAGGAGAAGCTACAGCAGGAGAAGCCCACTAGTAGTGGCTCGGGGGCGAGCCACAAGTAAGTGTTAGGGGACTGTTGGAGCAGATTCCCACAGCTACAAGAGAAGCTGCGATTTTGGCGGATAGACAGTTTGGCGAAGACGAAGAGCTAAGGTAAAGCTACGATGCTGTAGCATGTTTCTAGCTACAGAGCAGAGCCGAAAATCGTGACTGTTGGGACAGAGAAGTCAAGAAAGACGACAGTACCTAAGAGGCCAAGAAGAGAGAGCTCAACCACTGCATTGAAGGTAGCGATGAAGACAGGAGGGCTCAGCTACCCTCATAAAGGAAAAGGAGTGACGAGGCCGAGGTATTGAAGATGAAGGATAGAAGACGGGAAGCGGTGCATAGTACCCATGGTCAGTGCCGGGAAGCATGGAAGACTGCAGAGAGTTGTGGTGTGACGAAAAGAGGCTACCCTAAGTACAGATATGCCGACTGTCACTAGTTAGGGTTTTGTGTTACTGTTGGGATAGGCCCACAGTGTTGTAATGGTGAGACCTTCGGGCCGCCTCTAAAGGGATATATTTTGTATTGTAAAAGGTTATCTAGTCAGACGTAAACTGTATTGTAAAAATGTTAGCTAGTCAGACGTAAACTGTATTGTAAAAGGTTAGCTAGTCAGTCCTTTTGGAGCTACTAGGGTAACCTATAGTTATTCAGACATCAGCGAGTCTGAGAGTCCAGTAGTGTGTTAGCTCACTGTTATTTTGTATTGTAACAATCCGCATGGATTGGCAAAGAAAGAGAGAGTGAGAGTATATTGTAAGAAGGCAATATAGAGAAGAGATCTAAGAGAGAAGGGCTCCAGGCTGTGTGCGGAGTTACCCAGAATATCTCTAGCTTCATATGTGGTGTAGCAGAACTGTGTACCTCTCTCACATTATAATATAAAAACACAGTTCTGTGGACATAGCTTCTACCCTGGAAGTGAACCACGTAAAACCAGAGCGTTATGTGATTGATTCATGTGATTGTATTTACTTGTTATATCTGTCATTCATTACATGAACCTTGCTTACAGTAAATGTATGTATGTGTTATTAAGTTTACAACATTATAGAAGGATAAATGCAAGTTGAAGTCTTTAAGTATCCTATATAAGAGTTTGTCTATGTTCAATTAAGATAGTTAAGAGTCGTAGTGTAAAACAGTCTTGTGTGTTGAGTACTGTAAGTTGAACACCAGTACGCTAAGTGCGCTGAGTCACAGCGGTAGGATATCAAAGGGAGGCGATATCGCACCATCAGAGGAGCTGTGTTGCACGGTATCGTAGGTTGAGGATTGAGCATAGGAAAGAGTTATGTATTGCCCAGGACGCAGCGATGCAATAAGGACTAGAGTCATCGCGAGTAAGAAGAACTTCTCACCGCAGAGAGGAGATAGCTCTCGTGGGCTAAGAAGAGCTGTGAAACACACATAGGATGCGACAGAACCTGGTCAAGACACTTGAGTCTTTGGCCAACCCATTAGGATCACTTCGGGTGAGACTTCAGGCTGCTCCGCGGTCTGTTGCCGAAAGGGCCAGTGAGCTAGGGGTGTTGTTGGTACATTATAGTAAACCCGGGTCTGCCCAGTGAACCAACAATCGTAGTGACTTAGTCATAAATGTACATCTACGAGATGAGACTTCGTAAAGTCTGTTCTACCAGTTTTCTAAACCAACATTCGAGTCTAATGTGCATGAGCTGTCGCATCGCCAACTAATGTTTCCTTCTGCAGTCGGATTGATGTAATCACTTTGATTGGAGATCATCTGATAGAGGCTCTCCATATTACGCACCTCATCCTCTGCTCAGATAGGTTCAATATATATAGGACCCTGAAAAGGATCCAACGGTGCGATGACCCAGATCTGCGTATCCTCAAAGGTCATCTGTCTTTTCTTCAAATCGATAACAGCCATGTTACCGATTGCCCAATCAATACCTAGTAGCACTAGATACGGTCTACTATCACCAATGATTTCTATAACTTCAAAGTCCGCAAAGCTGCGAACTTCGTCAATGTCAACTGGCACTTGCGGTAATCAACCTAGTGGTGATACCCGCTGCTGATTGGCTAGTCTCATATGGATAGGTGATCTGGCTAAATTAGGGCTACCCATCTATTCCCATGTCTACTTAGTCAGAACGTTTACCTCTGATCCTAAATATAGGATTACCTCATCCATTTCAAATTCTTCAACTTGCGCTATGAGCCTCATCTCTCTTCCTATTCTTGTATGTCCCATAATATTATGAATAGCACACTGCACACTGTTCACGGAAGAAGACGGCTGACACTGATCTATGATGCGCTAAATCTCTCCAATAGATTTCTCGTTTCTCACAAGTTTTAAGCAACTCCACAGGAAGGATTGTACACTTCCTATCGACTCATCCTCATCGCACCTTCCCGATGTGGTAGCCTGCGATATCTATACAGGGCTAACACCACATGATGTTTGCTTTGGTATGCCCCTAGACGACAGTACCTGCGATCCTGATGATGTAGGGTCATTAAAGAAAGTTTTAGCTTCCTGAAATTTTTCTTTATTCTTCTACAGGTCAAGTGGTGTTGATTTATTAGTAGCTTTGCGCACCCACTCCGGACCTGTATTCTTCTCGTCATCCTGCGATGTTCTACTAGTAGAAGCACCGCTGCGAGTCACAATGTTGACTCTTGGTTCTGGTTATTTCTGCTCAGTAGCAATAAGTTGAATGTTCTGTTTTGCTACTGGCTTAGGGTCCCTAATCTTGGCTAACAAGATCGGACACTCTTCTATAGGATGGTTGTAGGACTTGCAATAGTTACATGCCATAGTAGGGTTCTGGAAATCCCTAGCATAATGTCCTACAACTCCACAGTTGTAACAAGTAATTGGTCCACGGCCATGGAAAAAGCCTTCACCACGGGAAAATCCTCCTCCATGACCTCGTCCTCTGAATCCTCCTCCACGGCTAATATAAGCCGGTTCATGCTATGGTCCTGCTGCTGGACCTGGTGTCTCTGATTGGACTCTGTACAAGTCATGTTTTCTCTCGACCATGAGATCGTAAGCTTGAAAATTATGTTCATTGTGTCCTACTGACTTACAGAAGTTACAGTATAAGTGCTTAGGGGTCTGTACATACTTCTAAAGTAAAGGGCATTCTTGTGGTCTATGTCCTCTGGTTCTGCAGAGTTCACACCATGGCCCTTGGGTATGTGCTAAGGGGTTAGGAGCCCCACTTGCTAGATATTCAACAAATACTGGACAGTTATCTTTCGTATGGTCCTGTCCTTTACACTTTGTGCACCATAGTTCTTGTGCAATCTCTTTGCCTTTCTTAATCTCATGCATCTGTAAGGTGAGATTAGCTAACTGGTTTTGCAAGCTTGTCATTCCTGTACTAGTCTTAGCTAGAGGGGAAGACTCTAGTTTCATTGCCATCTCCAACACGTCATCCTACATCTGGAGTTTCTGCTGCATCAGTGGTAGTCTGATATGGGGGAGCAGTGCTACAATAAACCATTCCTTATGCTGCTCCAGTGCAAACTCAAAGCTGACTTGGTCTATAAGAGCTTTGAATTTCTGATCAAAGTCACATACTGACTCTAAAGGTAGCTGTTTAATGTCTTTGAGCTCTTTGATACACTGTGACTCAGACTTAGGTTTCTTAAATTCTTTGATCATGGTGGTCCTGACCTGTATGAGCGTTCTGGGTAGCACTGAGGTATACTTCATATACCATGTTAAGGCTCGTTCCCTAAGTGTGGTGACCAACTATACAAGTTTAATATTATCATCTTGGATCCCTTTAATGGTCCACATGGCTTCACATAGAAACCAATGTTGTTCCGGGTATTCTGCCCATGTACCCTTAAAAGTAGGTAGCTTCATGTCATCCCCCATTCTATTTCTACGTGGTGGATGCTAATTTGCTGTGTGACTACCACTCAGTGGTGTAGATGTAGGTGATGTAGAGGTAGTATGTACGGTATGTGAGCTACTATATGGAGTTCCTGCGGGATTATTCTGAGTCCCGGTTGATTTCTGTGGGGTATAAGGGTGGTAAGGGATACCCCCTTCAGTTCTTCCTGTATTACTGTGACTCTATTCTCTAGTATGGTCTGAACTGTTTTAAAATATAGAAGATTTCAAATCTACTTTATATTTCTTACCATTACATGTACATCCAATGTCATCAAAATCACTCTCAAACTCTTGTGACATTACACTTTCTTAGCTTATTCATCTAAGAATATATCCATTACTCCTTTTTCATGTAATAGCATCTTAATGGACACATTTAAAGAGTTCAGGTAATTACCATGATATCCTTTGAAGAAGTACCACTTGGCTTCACTGAATCTTTTTATTTGATCAACTGCAAACTCTGTGATGAAGCCTTCTAGCACACTCTCAAGCCAGAAGTCTACTGCTCGTGAAGTGGGATTATTGATGCTCCTAACAGTCTGAATCAACTCCGGTGTCTAGACAATGTGCCTTTTCTGCTTGAATATATGCTTATCAGTCAACTTTGATAACCAATCATACAACTCATTTCCAAAGGTCGCAAAAAATATCTGATGCAGGTCTGTGAAGATATGTTTTTGTAACCAGTCCTCTGTACTCAACCTAGGACTCTTGTTTTCTGTCGTAGCAGACTCTTTCTGTAGACCCAACCCACTGGTTGATTTCTTCTTTAGTAGGATGCCAACATAACATTAGCTCTTCAGTTTGTTCAAAACCGATAACGGAACCATTTGTTGGTTACTACTGGGCAGACCTAGGTTTACTTGTTATGTACCAACAATACCCCTAGATCACTAGCCCTTTCAACAATAGACCATAGAACAACCTAAAGTCTCACCCGAAGTGATCTTATGGGTTGGCTAAAGACTCAAGTGTCCTCAACCAAGTTTGTAGCATCCTGGTGGTTCTTATCTCTTCTTAGCCCGCGGGATCTCTCTGTGAGGCGATGTTCTCTCTTACTCATTGACTTTGATAGGAGAAGGACTCTATCGCATCGCAGCCTCATAGACAATGTGCAACCTTCCCCTCTACTTTCCTTCTCTCCTACGATATCTCACACCACAAATTCCCTGATGGTGCGAGATCACCTGTCTATCCTTGCGATATCTCCTATAGTAGGGCTTAATATGACTCTCGAGTTCTAAGGGCTTTCTCCCTTAAGTACACTAGCTGAGTTAAACAGCCTCACTTAGAATTCTACGGTCTAATATGCTTAACATAGACTATGCACAATCTTTCTGAACTTGTATACATAAATCACTTAACACTATAACTGTTACTATCATGAATCAAGCACTGGTAAACTCATACACCGAACACTTAACGAATTCAACGCGCAGTTCAACCTTCTAAGCTACTGTAAACTGAAAGATAGCATACATACATTAACTGTAAGCAAAGTTCATGTAATGAATGACAGATAGAAATAAGTAGACACAATCACATGAATCAATCACACAACACACCGATTTTATGTGGTTCACTTCCAGGGTAGAAGCTACATCCACGGGAACTGGTTTATATATTATAACTTGGGAGAGTAAACACAGTTCCGCTGCAACCTCATATGCAGCTGAGATCTTCTAGGTAACTCTGCGCACACCGTCGGGAGCCCTTATCTCTTAGATCTCTTCTCTTCTTATATTGCTTCTCTTACAATATACTCTTCCTCTCTCTCTCTCTCTCACTCTTAACCCCTGCGGATTGTTACATACATGCTTTAGGAGTCAGATACTGGTTATAGTAAGATACTACAGACTGAATGACAGAACCAGAGCTCGACTCTTCTATAATACAAAATGACTATGAGGTAATAGACTAACTGACTCTCTGAATAGTGAATTATCTGAATAGCTCAATGTCTGAACAGCTGCAGATTGACTGACTAGCTAACCTTTCACTATACAAAATACATGCTTTTATAGGCGACCCGAAGGTCTCGCCATTACACCACTGTGGGCCTGTCCCAACAGTAACCCAAAAACCCTAACTATGACAGTCATTCTATCTGTACTCGAATTGTTGCTTTCCGTCACACCACAGCTTTCTGCATTCTTCCACGCTTCCCAACTCTGATCGTGGGTATGGGCACCCCTTCCTTGGTCGCTTCCCTTCTGTACTTCGTCTTCAATACCTCGGCCCGTTGCTCCTTTTCTCTTTATGAGGGTAGCTGAGCCCTCCTGTCTATGCTGCTTCTTTAAGTGCAGTGGTTGAGCTCTCTCCTCTCGGCCACTTCCTTAAGTGCAGTGGTTGAGCTCTCTCTTCTTAGCTGCTCAGGTACTATTATCTTTGACTTTCTTGTCCCGATATAGCAGCTTTTCCTGTAGCTGTGGGACCCTGCTCCAACATGAGCAGACTGGCTGTAAATCTAAGTGTATCATCTGCTAAGGCTACGAGGTCATAAGCCCGACCTCCTCTCTATAGCTTATCTTTGTTAACTAGAAGAACTGGTAGCTTAGTATCCTTGCTATTCCCTGATATATGCATCTGAGGGTCCTTACCGCTTTTGGACAGCCCAGTGATGCAGTGTATAAAATCGGCATTTAGATCAACCCTGTTACCCAGCTAGAGGTAACCTCCATGTACATAGGAAAGTAGCACTCGCACCACGGCATTAACCTCTGCACCTCATCCGAAGTGTGGTATTCTCAACAAATTGAGCAAGCATGACTGCTCAAGAATCTGGACATGTTCCATAGGAACAAACTCATCTGCATCGGTCCTTGAGTTCCTCTAAACCATAAGATACTGATCCGAATGAAATTGAGGATATGTCTTACTGTCTCCAAGGTTATAGTCTGTAAATTTGAGAACAGGGACATATCCTAACAGTTCTCCATCTTCCTTTACGCAAGGATCAATCGGCAAAAGCGGAATAGGAAACTTAACACCCTTGGGAATGGTTACCTCTGGTGTGTCCTCGACTCATGGTGAAATGTATACTGTTTCCACATGAAGTTCTTCTTCATGCTCTGAGCTGGACTCTTCGACTATCTAAGCTTGATTCTTCATCCTTGGCATCTGCCTGACCTATGGTGCACCTAATTTCACAATCCTGGGCATTGTCGTCATAGCAGACTCGAGGCCACCACACTTGAATCATCGTACATCGTATTCTAAAGGTTCCTTCTCAGACATAAAACACCTGGTGTGATACTCTGGAATGGAAATGGCTGCGAAAATGGGGAAACCAGTACTCTGTAACTGGAGTATCTCTGCACAGGGAAAAATCTACAAATTTCTCTATAACTCTCAGAAATCACAAAAGTAACCCTTCTGTTTGAATGATCTGTGTATTTGTAATGAAGGTGATAATCTCTGAAGCAATGGTCATTTAGGTTGGACCCGTTGGTGGCATTTATTGCATGGAAAAAACAACACCCCATGCCCCGCTCCTCATTAATTGCTAAAAATGCGTTCAAATTTCCCTTGAAAATTATGTGCAAGCGCCGGTCTCGACTAAGATTTACCAAATCTAGGACAATCATTGTATTGTTTCAAAATCTAGGGCAATGTATACCTGTCATATCTAGATTAATTTCTTGTCAGAAGGCGAAGTGACTAGCCCTCTTTCCCTTTCAAAATCGTCTTGACTACATGGGGGAACATTGCCTCGCTGCGATGTCACACCGCATCGTCCTAGACCAAAAAGTTGGTGTGAAACTACGCAACGTTCAAAAAATCTGCAGTCGTCCTATGACTTGCGTAAAATAAAATTTCCTGCTGCGATTCCTCCTACTTAGAACTTTTTTAGCTGGTGTAGACTAGTTATGGGTGCGAGGCCATCCTTTCAACTACACTGGACATCTGCACCACTTAGTTCTCTGAGATAGGGTTGGGAGGTGGAGTGGCTATCACTATAAAGCTTAAGCCTACTGCCATTAATCAAAGTAGGAACAAGTTCCCCGTTCAGTTTACTGAGCTGAACAGCACCTCCTTCTGTAACTTGATGAATCTAATATGGCCCCAACCAATGTGTCTTTAACTTCCCTGGAAACTTAACAAACTTGCTGTCATAAAGGAGCACTAGGTCTTCTGTCTGAAAAATCTTGCTCTTGATGTGCCTGTCATGCCAAGATTTTTCTCGTGCCTTCTGAAAAATCTTGCTCTTGATGAAATCCTGTGATGAATCTCTTTTTCTAAGGCAAGCAGCTGCACTAATCTTTCATTCATTGTATCTGTATTAGCCATCTCAGTAATTTGAGCAATTCTTAAAATGGGAATAATATATTCCATAGGCATAACAGCCTCTTGTCCATACACCAAGCTAAACGGTGTGTGTCCTGTAAGTTTCTTGCATGTAGTCCTATAAGCCCATAATACAGCATTAACCCTAAGGTCCCAATCATCTCTTTGGTTGTTACAGATCTTAGTAAGAGCATTTTCTAGAATCTTGTTAAAAGCCTCCACCGTACCATTATCTTGTGGGTGGTAGGGAGTGCTCTTATGATGATGTATCTGAAATTCCTCCATCAAAGCCTCGATAGTGAGATTCAGAAAGTGTGTGCCTTGATCACTCATCAAAATTGCTAGACATCCAAATCTACTTATGATGTTTTCAAAAATGAACTGTGCAGCTGTAGCAGCATCACAATTCCTTACTGCTTTGGCCTCTTCCCACCTGGTGAGGTATTATATTCCTGTGATGATGTATCTAGCACTAGTTCATTTCCTTGGTGGGTTGATAGGACCCACGAAATCTATAGCCCACTTGTCAAATGCCCGCAGTGTAATCTATGGTCACAGCGGCATTTCATCTCTCCACAAAGGTTTTCCTACCCTCTGGCAGATATTGTAGCATCTGCAAAACTTCTTAGTGTCTTTATGCAAAGTAGGCCACCATAATCCTGCGGCTAGAATTTTCTGAGGAGTCGGCTTTCCTGCAAAATGACCTCCTGCGGTACTTGAATGTGCTTCTCTGATAATGGCCTCTTTCTTGTGTGGCATAACGCATCTACGCAAGACTTCATCTGGACCTAACTTGTATAAATATCATGCGATCAAAATGAAATATGTTGCTTTAACAACTAACTGTTTCTTTTGCTGCTTAGTAAACTCAACTGGTTCCCACCCTGTAGTGAGAAAGTGAATAATATCTGCGTAATACTCATCTGCGATCTGGATAGAAAACAACTATGCATCTAGCAAATTATCCTCTAAATTACTTGGTTCTTCTCCTGAGTCTATCCGGGAGAGATGATCAGGTCCGACATTTAATCTCCCTAGTTTTACAATAATTTCAAAATCATACTCCTGAAATAGGAGTAACCATCTGCAGATCCTTCCCCCTAACACTGGATTATTGACCAAATACTTTAAAGCAGAATGGTCAGTGAACATCTTGAATGGGGCACCCAATAGGTAGTGCCTAAACTTCTGTAGAGCATACACCATAGCTAATTCTTCTCTTTCTGTAGTGGTGTAGTTCTTTTCTACGGTAGATAACTTTCTGCTTGAGTACGCAATAGGGTGATCGATACCCCCTTCTCCTGGATATGTTAAGACAATCCCCAGTGCGATGACAGATGCATCCACATGTACATGAAATGGTTTGTTCCAATCTAGAAATACTAATATGGGTGCTATAACCATCTTCTCTTTAAGAGTGTCTAAACTTTGCTGGCATTCCTCATTCCATAGGAATTTCACTTCTTTCTTTAACAACTTTTCCATAGGTGTTGTGATCTTTGCATAGCCCTTGATGAATTTTCTATAGTACCCTGTATAACCAAGCACTATCCTCAATTGCTTAACTGAGTTGGGTGCTGGAAGATTTACAATGATGGAAATCTTTGCAGGATATACCATCAAGCCTTGTCTGCAAACAATATGACCCAACAAAATACCAAATGGTGCACAGAATATACATTTCTTCAAGTTAAGAGAAATCTTTTTGATTAATCCAAATACAGTCCAATCATCAAAATAGACTTCTAAGAATTTATGGATGTATTCCTTAAAGATAGCAACTACTACTCTAGAAAAAATAGCTGGTGCATTTTTAATACCAAAGGGCATTACCGTATACTAGAATGAGCCCCATTCTGTCGCAAAGGTGGTCTTATGTTGATCCTCTAGATGGATTCTTATCTAATGATAGTCTGAAAATCCATCAGTGAATGAGTAGATCTCCTATCCTCCCACATTGTCTAAAACTTCATCAGTAAAATATGTTGGAAACGGGTCATGAAGCGATGCATCGTTGAGTTTGCGCAAATCGACACAAATCCTGATTTCTCCTTTAGTTTTCTTTTCCTGCACAACCATGGGACTAACCCATTTGCTCTCTTCTACTGGCTCAATGATGCCTGCTGCTAGCATCTTATCAATCTCATCCTTAACTTTTTCTTTGTAATGAGGATTTAATCTATATGGACGCTGCTTAACTGGCCTAGCATCCTCTTTCAAAGGTCTCCTCGTGACTCCCAAATATCCTACTATTCCCTTCATCTCTATAAACTTAGTGGGAAATAAGTCATGATATTCATGTAACAAATCTACGATGTGTCCTATCGTTTCATCATCCCATTAGTCTCCAATAGAGGCAAACTTTGGTTCTGTTTCTGTGCCAATATTGATCTTTTTAATCTTAATAGGCTCTATGACAGCTGGAATCTCTAGCTTTGGTCCATCAACTTTGCGAGTCAATTCTGACTCTAGAATGTTGATACTACAAGGATTCTCATCCTCATCACCTGGCTCTTCTGCGAAGTTGTAACACTCTAGCGCATGTTCTAACTGGATGGCCCAATCAGGATGAGCATACACTGATAGGGTACACTCATCAAATATCTTAGTCTTTATAATCTCTAGAGCCTGATCAATGCTTGGGTACTCAGATTCAAAAGTGAAAGTGAGTACAAAGCTGTGTATCATAACTGGCCATGTAATCATTCCTCTGCGCAACTCTGTCTCAGTGTACCAGTTCCTTGGGACTGTGTCTAAAGTGTGAATGAATAGGTGAACCCATTCATCCTCTGGAATGTTCGACCAATTCTGTTCACAAATCTTAATATGTGACCTAGGATCACTTTCTCCTGTATATTTCTGCTGGAAACGCTCCTTGTCATTAGAGAATCTGATCACCATCAATCTCTTAAAATCATCCCATGATGCGATATTTTCTTTATGTGCATGCCACCATCTTGTAGGTGTGGCTCTTACTACAAGGTCAATAGCTACCATCCTCTACTCATGAGGGATTTCCTGGTCAAATTGCTGTAAAAATTCATTGACATCTTGTAAGCCATCAAACAACGGAATATCCTTAATCTCTGTTCCAATCCATCACAGTGACTTAGTCATAAATGCACATCTGCGAGCTAAAACTTCATAAAGTCTATTCTGCTAATTTTCCAAACCAACATCCGAATCAGATGCGCATGAGCTATCACATCACCAACTAATATTTCCTTCGGTGGTGGGATTGATATAATCACTCTGGTTAGCAGTCATCTAATAGAAGCTCTCCATATTACGCACCTCTTCCTCTACTCTGATAGGTTCAATGTATCGAGGAACCTGAAAAGGATCCAACGATGCGATGACGTGAATCTATTTATCCTCAAAGGTCATTTGTATTTTCTTTAAATCGATAACAACCATGTTATCAATTACCCAATCAATACCTAATAAAGCTGGATACGGTCTGCTATCGCCAATAATTTCTATGACTTCAAAATCTGCAAAGTTACGAACTTCGTCAATATCAAATGGTACTTGCGGTAATCGACCCAATGGTGATACACTCTGTTGATTGGCTAATCACACATGGATAGGTGATCTGGTTAACTTAGGGCTACCCATCTGTTCGCATGTCTACTTAGTAAGAACATTTACCTCTGACCTTAAATCTAGGATTACCTCATCCATTTCAAACTCTCCAATTTGTGCTGTGAGTCTCATTTCTCTTCCTGTTCTTGTATGGCCCATAATATTATGAACAGCACGCTACGTACTGCTCACAGAAGAAGACTGCTGATACTGATCTATGATGCGTTGATGCTCTCCTATGGCTTTATCATTTCTTACGAGTTTCAAGCAGATCCGTAGGAAGTATTGTACACTTCCTGTCAACTCATCCTCTTCACACCTTCCAGATATGGTAGCCTATGATATCTGTACAAGACTAACGCCACAAGGTTTTTACTGCGGTACACCCCTACGAGGCAATATCTGTGACCCTGATGGTGTAGGGTCAGTAAAGAAAGTTTTAGCTTGCTGAAATGTTTCTTTGTTCTTCTGCAGGTCAAGTGGTGTAGATTTATCAGTGGCTTTGCACACCCACTTCGGACCTGTATTCTTTTCGGCATCCTGTGATGTCCTACTAGTAGAAGCACCACTATGAGTCACAACATTGACTCTTGGTTCTGGTTCTTTCTGCTCAGCAGCAATAAGCTGAATATTCTGGTTTACTGCTAGCTTAGGATCCTTGATCTTGGCTATCAAGATAGGACACTCTTCTATAGTATGATCATAGGACTTGCAATACTTACATGTTGTAGTAGGGTTCTGAAAATCCCTAGCATAATGTCCTATAGCTCCACAGTTGTAACAAAAAATCAGTCCACGGCCACGGCCAAAGCCTCCACCATGGCCTCTTCCTCTAAATCCTCCACCACAGCCATCATGAGCTGGTTCATGCTGTGGACCTGCTGCTGGTCCTGATGTCTCTGACTGGACTCTGTAGAAGTCATGTTTTCTCTCTATCATGAGATCATAAGCTCTGCAATTATTTTCATCATGTCCTATTGACTTATAGAAGTTACAGTATAAATTCTTGGGAGTTTGTACATATTTCTAAAGTAAAGGGCATTCCCGTGGTCTATGTCCTCTTGTTCTACAGATTTCAAACCATGGCCTTGATTGTGTACTAAGGGGTTAGGATCCCCACTTGCTATATACTCAACAAATACTGGATAGTTATCTTTGGTATGGCCATGTCCTTTACACTTTGTACACCATAATTCTTGTTCAACCTATTTTCCTTTCTTAATCTCATGTAGCTGTAAAGTGATATTGGCTAACTGATTCTGTAATTTTTTCATACCTGCACTAGTCTCAGCTAAAGGTGAAGCCTCTAGTTTCATTTCCATATCCAATGTTTCATCCTGCGTATGGAGTTTCTGTTGCATTAGTGGAAGTCTGATATGAGGGAGCAGTGCTGCGATGAACCATTCCTTATGCTGCTCCGGTAC
>LPNX010539843.1:29336-59292 GCA_001517045.1 Pseudotsuga menziesii | reverse complement strand
TATTAGAGAAGAAGGAAATATCTCCACCCAAGGATTGTGTCTTCTAGTCGACCTCCAAGGAAATGCACCCCAAAATCAACCTCCAATCCTAGGTGTCAAGTCACATCCCTTGATAATAAAAAAATATAGTCCAATATGTGAAGGAACATATTGTCATTGGAAAATTTATAGGGATTTGGTTATTCAAAAAATCCATGGTATGGTTGATTGACAATACATGGAAACCAAAATATCATTATGATCTACATATGGGATCAAAGGTATTCTTCATGGTTGTATTCAACATCCTGGAAGACAAGGATGGTGTCTTTGTTAATGGTACTTATTGTGGGAATTGAACCTAAGTGATAGATCAATTACACTCACAAAATTGCTAATCAAACATACCAAATTCATACAAAAAGAGACTGAAATTGGAGCATAAATTAATCATGTATTGAATAAGTGTACATAATCCAACCATATGAAGTAATAGGCTGCTCAAATTTATAATTAAATAAGAGATTTGAAAGCACTAGGTTGCTATTAGAATTAATAAAAAAGAAGGCTTACTAAAACTAGTCAAATCCCCCATCGGTGTTACGGAGAGAAATTCCTATGGCTTGGGGTACCACAACAGACAGCTTGACTCCAGAAATCAATCATTTCCAATATGAAATAGAAATTAACTATCTAACACTAAAGGATTAGACCCCGTACCTTATTCCGGACTGTTGAAGTAGATCCCCATTGAGGTTTCCAACCTCAGCTTGAATTGATAAACCACTTCCTCAACAACAAGTAGACAAGACAAGCATACTATATATACTGGTGTTAGATCTATTCTAGCATATATAATCAACAATGTATATTAATCATTTGAAATCATCCATGGATAAAATATTCATTCAAACATACATTATTGGACAGGAAAAGATATTTCTATTAATATAAAATCAGAGATTACAATGGATACAACCTCTGTCGGCACGTCTGCAAATCAGAGAAACTGAATCCCCCACTTGGGCCTCCACCACCTCAATCCTCCATCTCTCGATAGCAAGCTCACAAGCAAAAAGCAATCTTGGGAAGAACAAAAAAGTGCTCCATGAGACAAAGGGATGCAGACTCGAGCACAAATTCCAGCAACAATGGACTATAGTTTTTTTTCTCTCAATTCTCTCATATCTCTTCAATGTACCAAAGAGTTCCTTATATAGCTTTTCAAAGGGTTAATGAAAGGTCAAATCCAAGCAATCTCAAGGCATAGGGAAGGCCAGGAGTTAAGTGAGTCGGATCCATGTCAAGAAAAACTCCAAAAGGATTTGGATTATGCACACATCCTGATGTACGCGGTTTTAGGGGTCAAATCCACGTATATATGCGATTAGGGGTTTAAAAGTCGCGTGTATTAATTTTCACATGTTTTTAAGGATGGTCAAGGAAACATCAAAGGACAAAAAATGGTCCAAGGGGTCCAAGGAGTCTCTAGAGGGACATGAAAAGGCCATACAAGTGTGATTCATCTGGAGTGGTAAAATCAACTATAACAGATGCCCCCTAATGTGTGAGGTCAGAGGGGTCATATGATGGCTGAAATACATTATAAGTCCATCCCAAAAGTTGAGTGATGAAAGATCCCAAATGGAAGACCAGCCACCCAATCAGCACAGTACAATGATACAACTCTGCACATAACTGCAAATACATATAGCAGTCCCAGATACATAAGTGTATAATGGCCATGAATAGGCATGATACCAGATATCACATAAGTGGTCATCGCCACGTACAATATACATAGATCAGAATCTCCATGATGAAGATATACAAAGGATCATGATCTCCATAATGGCTGAAGATATACAATGGATCAAAATCTCCATAATAGCTGGAAATGTCTGACATATACTGGAATCAAGTCATGAGAGCTGAAATCTCATGAACACTGGCATGATCAAGGAGGTAGCATATAAGAGATGCCACCAATCTGGAAGGTCTTCTACACAAACCCCTATGAGTATATGTCCTACTATGTGAATAGAGGTGTTGAGGTCGATCATAGTAGTCCATTGTCTAATTGCAAGTCATTGATGTATAACATTAACAGACGCGAGATCACCCACCGATAATGAAAATGGGAATCAAGGTACTAGAGTGCCAACTAACAAGTGTTAATAAATGTGTTAAGGTCGAACACTTTAGAGGATCCATCGATCAAGGGACATTGACGTATTCCCAAAGACTGTCGATGGTGAGAGAACTTGCTACTGATGACTGCAAGTCTCAAGGCACTCAAAAATGACTCTAGATTCTAATCCCAAAATAAATGATTTGAAGTCGATGGGATGAAATCCGCTGGAAGGAGGGCATTAAGGCATCCCCCATCATCCAACACGAGGTACTCAGCAAAGATGTATAATGTGGAAGGACTCGATCATAAGGTGCACAAACCAATATCTGTACCGAAAATGGCTGACATGCAAAGTCAGGATAACTGAGGAATGGCCGACTCAGGTTTCAACTTCCTTCGAACAAGAGCATAACGATGTATGGTAACTTACATAAAGTTAGCATAGACTCGATATACAAAACTGGGACATCTCTGCGACACAAAAGGCATCGACAGAGGCTCCATGGGGACTAGAAGCTTAACCAGTCGGTGGAGATAAAATCAGATAAACGAGTACAGTTCCTAAAGTCAAACTATAAACCCAACCAACAGATGTGATATACAGTGCTCTGTTCAAAGGTGACACGACTCGATAGCTGCCAAAGATAACATCTTTCCTTGTCCATCTTTTTGGTTTTTTGATTTTTTTTTTACTTTTTCAAATATTTAAAAAGCTTGAAAAAGAATAAAACTGCTTTATAGTTACACGCTAGGAGGAGACAAGTGTCATAGGGGCAAACAAACTAGTTCCAAGCTGTGGAACATACCTATGCTCAATGCAAGGATACATGTGTAGGATAGCGACACTTGGGGGAAAATATCCTCCCTATAAAAATATGGAATCAAGCTGCAAATGATATATAAAATGGCTCTGCATGGCTAGACATGAGACAAACTCGGGCTATATGGCTGAAACTCAATGTCAGGGAAGTCAGCATAAATCTCAATAAGGCAGGCAAAGCTCACGATAATGTAATTAAAACTTGACATAAGGGAGTCTTGAGGGAAATAGACCAGTAAAAGATCAAGAGGAGTATGAGGCTCTTACGAAATGTCATGGAAATACTATACAACAGACTCCCACACCCTAAGGGACAAAACATCAGCATGGGCACCAAATGCAAATAAGGCGCTAACTAGGGTACCCATGTAAGGTCAATCTCTACCACTCATATCATGCCACTTATAAAACAACAAGAAGGTTCCATGACATAATTGGGTGGGTCCGTACTTAAGGCTATAATGAAACGGTCATAAGGTCATGCAAAATGCAAATGGTGATGAAACCTAACCTATATGCTAGTTTAGACATGATACCTGAGATTGGCACGAACGGGTCAATCCAACAGCTGAAACGGCACTCAAAAAGGTCTCCTGCATCATAAATTAGGTAAAAAACAATTCAAAATGATTAGAAATGGTCCAAACTATAGGAAAGGGGGAAAAATTTTTCAAAAATTTGAAAATTTTCTATAAATAGTAAAAAATTCAAAACATTATAAAACATTTGAAATTTTTACCCAATTGAGATCAGATTTTCAACAACGAATTCCAAGAGATCCAGCCGGCGGAATCCACTACCGTTTCTTCTAGGTACTTACCCCCATGCTCTACTCTTCCATTTTAATACAATTTTTGTCAAATTCCATGGTGTTTTGGGATTTCTAGGTCAATCTAAAATAGTCGCTGCTGCCCATGCAGAAATCGAGGGTGTTTCCATGTATAGGGCTGGATATACGCAGAAAGTGCCCTCATAGTCACGTACATACATGGCTGTTTGGCAAACAGTCGTGTATGCGGCCACACATAAGGTTTTTTAAGTGTTCTAATGGATAAACTTCTAATTTTTTGTGCAGGATGGTCCTAGAATGGAGAGAACGTGAACATGGTGATGTAGAAGAGGCAGTAAGGGCCGATCTAATGGCTGAACAAGCGCTATGTGCATGTGGGCTCTACAAATTTTGGTGTCTTGGTGGCTTGAGGGCTAAACCAGGACTATTGCAAATGCTGGTGGACTACTGGGATCCAGACTCAGAGTCATTCCAGATAGATGGGATGTCCCTCACCATAAAGGTGGAGGACATATACTTTATTACTGGACTTTCCTAACGGGGGGAATAGTGAACCTATGTTATCGTGGGCCCGGAGGTGGCCTGACTATAGATGAGTACA
Source organism: Pseudotsuga menziesii (assembly GCA_001517045.1). Classification (NCBI taxonomy): domain Eukaryota; kingdom Viridiplantae; phylum Streptophyta; class Pinopsida; order Pinales; family Pinaceae; genus Pseudotsuga; species Pseudotsuga menziesii. The sequence continues at coordinate 54,968 of LPNX010539843.1, read as the reverse complement.
TTGCATTGTACTACTATCCAGACACGGAGAAGGTGGGGAGTCAAATCCCTACTAACTCCATACAGGTGCCAGGTCTAAAGGCCATCCTACTCACACTGGGCAGGATAGCATGCTTGGCTTCACTACACCAGGCCTCGCGGCCTCTGATGTTCTATGCAGTGGAGTGCATGAGACCCATGGTATATGACTAGAGCACTACACTACTGAGCAACATGAAACATCAACACGGTGAGTGTAAGATGGGCAGAGTGTGAAACTTCGGTTTCAGCAGCATACTGAGCACGTTTTTCTTCTAGCATGTTCCAGGATTGAACCCTAGAGTTGATGTTCCTCTACGCGGGGTTCATGATCCGGCCCAATGGCATTGGGCGGATGCGATGCGTAGACTGGGTGGAGGTAGGGTGTCCAACCCCTATCCAGTTGATTTCTTTCTGTGGTGGCGATGATAGATAGTGGCCATCGACGACTACTCCTATGCGGGGATAGATTTTAGGGGGGACCTAGACATGTCGCTACCACCAGGATCAACATACGGTGACATAGGTAACAAATCTTGACCCTCTCTTTAAAAATTTTGAGTTATTTAATTTTTTTGTGTTTTCTGATTATATGGAATCAAAAGACATATTTTTGGGTGACAATACATATTGACATCTACCATATGCATGCAGATGTGGGACCATGATGTCCTGAAGGCTTCCCTCATCACAGACGAAGGGGAAGAGAAGACGATATCACAGGTGTGGATGCAGAGCGGATGCTCCAGAGCATTCATACCAACTTTGTGAGGCTGACACACAAAGTGTTAGTTTTTCATCATATAAGCTAGCATTATGATCTTAGGATCTTTTCACTGAGAGAATAACAAGCACAACAATAAAACATAAGCACATCGCAAGAGAAAAGAGACACAAAGATTTTTTCTCAAGGAAACCATAAAGGAGAAAACCCCGCAACTTCCTCAGAGATAGAATCAGCACCAAAACAATAAAAGCCCAAAATAGTAAGATGCACTCCCGACAGCAATAGTCTTCTTCTTGTCTAGTCCCAGTATATTTCCTTCCTCACTAATGCGCCACACTTGAGTGAGTGAGTGATGTGTTACAAGTGATAAATAGAGAGGCTCTCACTCTCTATTTATATTCTTCCATTCACTTGAAGTGCACTCAATCATGTCGGCCGAACTTAACAATTACTTACTAGAGACTACATCTCTATGAGTGTATAATAACTCTAGTGCCCTGAAACTGTGGGGACTTTAACAATGACTTGAAATGACTTGTTTACATTATTGATCCTCCCGATCGGAACATCGGGGCATGAAAATATGACTCAAATACATAATAGAAACATCACGGAATAAACATCGGGTTACAATACATACAATACATAGATGAATACATTTCGAAGTTACAAATACATCAACACTCCCTCTTAACTAGGAAGGTATTCACTCTACACAATTTATCAGTACTGGTCTTCTTCTCTGTATCAGCTGGATCATCTCGTCTTCAAGTCATATTCGTCTTCAAGTCATTTTCATCTTCAAGTCATCTTCATCTTCAAGTCATCTTCACCTTTGGATCTGGATCATCTCTCAATCTGGATCATCATGGAGCATCATCACTGGATCTAGATCATCTCTTGATTTGGATCGTCATGGAACATCATCACTGGATCTGGATTATCTCTTGATCTGGATCAACATCACTGGACTGGATCTAGATCATTAGTCGATCTGGATCATCACTGATGGATCATCATCACTAGATCTGGATCATCACTCAATCTAGATCATCGTTGGCTATCATCACTGGATCTCAATCATCACTCGATCTGGATCATCCCTGGTGCTATCTCATGATTCTTCTCATCATAGGAAGTTCTACATAGCCAGCCCTTTTTCATGCTGGTTGTAGGCCTACCCATCATGTAGGTCTTCGCCCAGCACTTACATCTGACCTACTCATCAGAAAGGCACGCCCAACACTTACATCTGACCTACTCGTCAAAAATGCACATCCATCCAGACAGGAACACATCCTATCACAGTGATGGAAGACTCCCATCCAGACAAGAACACATCCTATCACAGTGATGGAAGATTTTCCCACTTTCATCCAGACAAGAACACATCCTATCACAGTGATGAAAGAATCCCATCTAGACAAGAACACATCCTATCATAGTGATGAAATATTTCTACACTTACATCTGACTTACTCGTCATAAGGGCATGCACTCACATCTGACCTGGTAGGAACTGAATCCTACACCCTCGTCAGAATGGCCCCCAGTCCCAGAATGGTGCCTCCACTCTCCCGGAGAGTGGCAGTAGCCCTTACATCTGTCCTACTCGACAGAATGGCCAGCACTCACATCTGACATCGAAGTAACTAAATCCTTTATCCATGAATAGAATGGCTCTGCCCTTACATTTGACCTGCTCGTCATAATGGCGGTAGCCCTTACATATGTCCTACTCGACATAATGGCCAGCAGTCACATCTGACATGGAAGGAACTAAATCCTTTAGCCATGAACAGAATGGCTCTGCCCTTACATCTGACCTGCTCATTAGAATGGTGGTAGCCCTTACATTTGTCCTACTCGACAGAATGGCCAGCTCTCACATCTGCCATGGGAGGAACTTAATCCTTTAGCCATGAACAGAATGGCTCAGCCCTTATATCTGACCTATTCATTAGAATGGCTCTCTCAGTCCCTGACTGAGTGTTCCTAGTAACTGACCAGGTGTCTCCATTCCCAAAATGGTAGTCAGCACTCATATCTGACATGGAAGGAACCAAATCCTCTCACCATGATAGAATGGCTCAGCCCTTACATCTGACCATGGAAGGAACCAATCCTCTCACCATGTCAGAATGGCTATGGGTCTCATCACTTTCTCTTGGAGGGAACCTCAATCTGGAGAACACCAAGTCTCTCTCTGAAGTACTCAAACTTCAGCCTAGCCAATGGCTTTGTCAATACATCAGCTATCTGTTCCTCCGTCGCAACATACTGGAGCTTCACTGCTCCTCTCTGCACCATATCCCTGATATAGTGATACTTGATCTCGATGTGCTTCGACTTTTCATGGAACACTGGATTCTTTGACAACTTTACGCAACTCTGGTTGTCACAATGTATACAAGTAGCATCCAACTGGAGATCAAATATATGAGACAGTAGCTTCCGCAGCCATACTACCTCACAACTAGCTGAACAAGCTGCAACATACTCTGCTTCAGCTGTACTCAGTGCCACACAGGATTGCTTCCTGCTAAACCAAGAGATCACACCTGATCCCATACTGAAGCAACATCCTGAAGTACTCTTCCTGTCGATGGCACTACCTGCCCAATCTGAATCAACATAACCCTCCAGGTTAATCTTTTGATTCGCATCATACTTGAGTCCATAATCAATTGTACCCCTGCATGATTTGCAACCATCAAGTGAACAACAAGGAAAATATCTAGTCTCAGGTACATCAAGGACCCAATCATCTGATGATACATCGTAGCATCAACCGTCTCTGATGAAGCATCACTTAATAACTTCATGTTCGATTCCATAGGTGTGGTCATGCAGTCCATCATCCTGAACCTCTTCAGGATCTCTACTGCATACTTCCCTTGTCCAAGGAAGATTCCATCTGCACTCTACCACACCTCCATACCTAGAACAATAGTGAATTGACACATAACAGGAATATCACTGGTCTTCTGTCTTCAACCTTGAAGCAAAGGTTGGAATCCTCTTTACTCTTAGTAAAGCTTAGAGTCATCAGTAATCTTCCCATCCCATCGTACCATGTTGAACCTCAAGATATTCTGTAGTCACTCCCTCTGAAGCGAAGCATCATACTCCCTCTGTCTTCTGTGCTCTATGCACTGAAAACATTATGTACCAGAGTGACAAGTAGCTTCCTATGCTACTAGTATTCTATGTATCCATATAGTGTATAGACTTGCATCTTCAACCTTGTATCAAAGGTTACGATCTTCATCAAGCTCATCATGTATGTGTTTAAGCTCTTATTGGCTGCAAATGTCTCTTCGTAGTGTAGGCCTTCTTTTTGTGAGAAGCCTCGTGCTATGAATCTTTCTTTGTATCCCACGATGTTTCCATCTACTGCATGATGGAACTATGAACTTCTCTTCAGGTCTTGATACTGCACCCTGACATCATTCTTCTTGAACTAGTCTTCCCTTTCTTCTTGGTGGCTGGAAGGTTCTGCATCAATGATGTCACTACACTCGTCATATTATTCTTTGTCTTTGAACTTTCGTCACTTGTTCTTTGGAACAAGTCTTGATTCTTCTTTGCTTGTAGGCGATTATGTATGCGGTCTTTCCTACAAGTCAAATGCATCTGTATGGTTAGAACATTTCATGAGGTATATTCATACTAGCAAATACTTATGCATAAATATATGATCATGCAACTACTTTAGCCAATACAACATTCATCCATATCTCACTAAAACTTTCTAGATGCCTTCCATCTCTACCGGGACAACATTGAGATTGTGCAGTAATCCAATATGTCAGCAAAGAGGTTTCATTCTAGATAAGTAGCAATGGAGAATTTGTATAGCACCATGAGCTACTTACCCATCACATGCGTATTAGTAGTATACTGTCGTTAATGTAAACATCCTATCATGCATGATACATCAACTGAATATAAACAAATGCATAACAAAACAATATCATGAAATGACAATTGAATACTTATCTTTATTTATTTCGAGGGTAGACTCCTTCTTGAGACTTCAGCTTCATCGTCTTCTTCATTCATAATCGCATCGTTTCTTATCCAAATGATAAGGTGGATAAGAGGTTCTTCAAGAGTTGATTTCTTCATATTCCTCACTGCTTAAGGGATCTTATTTGGATGATGAGAGCTTGATCTTCAGTTTCTTCCATCCTCCCTTCTCTTCTTATGAATCGAGCTTCTTCTTCTTTTCATAGTCTGCTGAAAGTAATTACTTCCTTCTGGCATACATTCCTTGCATGAATGAATCCCATGATCCTAGAAGGCCATTCAAATGGCCATCACCACTTCTACATTCTTCACTTCAAATAGCTTGGTTAAGGAATCAAACATCTTCGGTGTCTTTAAGGAAGACACTTGTGGTACAAGTTGATCTGTGACTGAATCAACCATGATCTTCTTGGCCTTGACCAAGTTCTTCTTGTGTAAGGCTTATAGCCTCATCTCCCTCTGAAACTGGAACCTCTATACTCATGTAGGTGTCCAATCCATTTTCTTCAAAGAGATCATATACTTCTAGGCTTGGAAGTTGTCAACTTCACCAAGCTTATCATCAAGCTGATGTGATAGATCACTTTGAAATGAGAACCTCAAATGAAAATAGCAAAGGATTAGATCTTACTGATTTGAGGTGTCCGTCCTGGTTCCGGAGCTCGTTGATCTAGGGTTTGTCACAGAAACCCTAATTTTCAAAACTTGGAATATTTCAGATCTGATTGGATAGACAGATAGATCTCTTCAAATGGAGCTGTCCAATGTACTCCTTTTCTGAAAACAGTGGAGGGAAGCTCCCGAAACAGGAAGCCCTAATTTTCCAATTTCTTCTGCAGAAATTCATGTTACTGTTTCTATGATATCTCTGAAATATCTACTCCTATGTGTCTAAAATTTCTTACTGAGGTAACTTCACATTTCCCTGATCCAACACCATAGGTTTCATCAGAATTGGTTTCACCATTTTGGATTTATGATCCATTTACCAAGGTGACCTGTTACAGGACTATTCAGAACAGCTAAGCTGTACGGCATGCCACGTGTCACTGGTTCATCTTCTGAGTCTAATATTCATACCAACAAAAATAAATTCCATTCCCTTTCTGGAACAGCTTCAGGAATTCCATTTGTAACTCTGTATCCCAAGATATTGCAATTCTCCCTAGGTGTCCTGTTTATGGATGATTTCTAGAAGAGGCTAGAACCCTAACGTTGAGAGATTATATCTCCTGGAATATAGCGAATCTGAGGCTGAATTTTGGACACAGTGTTCTTCAGGATTTTATCTTTGGCCCCTGCAATGTTCAACTTCTTATATGTCTCCAACCTTGGAATATAGTGACTGTACCAAAACTTATCAGTTTTAGTATTTAGGGTTTTTCCTAGCTCGGGGTCAAACTAGGGTTTGAATTTCCCAGAGTTTCACCCAACCAAATTTCTTGATCCAGGTCTCTAAACTTTTGTTTTGATGAGGAGAACAATCTTATCCTGGTCTCACTCGAAAATTCCTCTTCTGTAGAAAGCCCTAATTTCCACATCAAAAACTGAAAATGCTTGGAATCGAATTCTGCTTCGACAGAAAGATGCACCCTTCAATGGAGAGTCATCCTAGCATACTTTTGCTGATAGATTGTGGAGAGAGACCAGAAAAGTAAGAATCCCTAGCTTCTGTAGTTGCATAATGTATTCTTCTCAGGTTAGCTCTGATACCATGTTAGTTTTTCATCATATAAGCTAGCATTATGATCTTAGGATCTTTTCACTGAGAGAATAACAAGCACAACAATAAAACATAAGCACATCACAAGAGACAAGAGACACAAAGAGTTTTTCTCAGGGAAACCATAAAGGAGAAAAACCCACAACTTCCTCAGAGATAGAATCAGCACCAAAATAGTAAAATCCCAAAACAGTAAGATGCACTCCCGACAGCAGTAGTCTTCTTCTTGTCTAGTCCCAAGTCCCAGTATATTTCCTTCCTCACTAATGCGCCACACTTGAGTGAGTGAGTGATGTGTTACAAGTGATAAATAGAGATGCTCTCACTCTCTATTTATATTCTTCCATTCACTTAAGTGCACTCAATCATGTCGGCCTAACTTAACAATTACTTACTAGAGCCTACATCTCTATGAGTGTATAATAACTCTAGTGCCCCGAAACTGTGGAGACTTTAACAATGACTTGACATGACTTGTTTACATTATTGATCCTCCCGATCAGAACATTAGGGTATGACAACATGACTCAAATACATAATAGAAACATCCCAGAATAAACATCAGGTTACAATACATAAGATACATAGATGAATTCATTCCAAAGTTACAAATACATCAACACAAAGTTGCCATGGCACAAGTCGAGGACTTTCCTGAGGCTATGCAGTGCCAGGTGGTGGGTGTACCATGAGCATGGGTGCGATTATTCCAATGGCTAGCTAGTGCCGTAGTGACATTCCATGATCACAACCCCCCTCCTCCTCCACAAACTTAGATACCTGGGAGTGATACATTTTGTATTACCGTGTATTATATTTTGGTGGCTCGAGAGCCCCATTTTTGTATCATGACACTGTGTATTACCACATTTTGGATGTCTATAAAAACTTTTATGATGATTGGTTTATTTATTTACATGTATAAAAAATTGTGTTTGTGATGAATTTATTGTGTTTGAAACAAATGCCAATCTAACACGTAGTTAGCATATGATTCAGTAACTTGATTATTAATTCTTGGAATATGTATGTATGTTATATTGTCAAATTTCCATTCTAATAATCTCACACGTAAGAATCTTCTTAATAATGTCAGATCTCTAACCTGGTACAAACCATTAAGTTGTGACACTACTAACTCCGAATCAATACGTACCTCAAGAGAGGGAACGCCATGTAAAATGGCATCCCGTAGAAGCTCAATAATGGCACTATATTCAGTAACATTGTTTGAAGATGGTCGTAAACATACACCTCCTAAAGACAATACTTGACCCATAGGAGTATAAATCACCCAAGTAGCGGAGGTTGAGTGTTGTGTCTGACGGCTTGCACCATCCATGAATCCTATGAGGGTGGATGATTCCATTGACATCTGCCAAAAGAAATGGAAACTAATCACAAACCCGATCACTATAAGAAAAATACGTACCTATGCAAAACTATACAATAATATACAATACCTGCCCTTGGTTGAAAATCATGCATAATACTTTTTGAGATAGAGCCCATTTCTAGGCTCCGCCAAGGCCGTTCTCTCATAATCCACTAACTCATAAGCGCCCTTCTCTAACACACGTTTGACGACATAAGGTGTTATAGCTGATTTCACCACTCCAGGTGAATCACACTTTGTATGGCCTTCTTCTGTCCCGCTGCAGACTCTTGAAACCCCATGGACCATTTTTTGTCCTTTGATGTTTCCTTGATCATCCCTAAAAACATGTGAAAAATGATACACGCGACTTTTAAACCTATAAGCGCGTATATACGCAGGTTTTACCACTAAAATTGAGTACATAATCCAAATCCTTTTGGAGTTTTCCTTGACATGGATCCGACTCATTTGACTCCTGGGCTTCCCTATGCCTTGAGATCGATCGGATTTGACCTTTCATTACCCCTTTGAAAAGATATATAAGGAACCCCTTGGTACATGGAAGGCAAGAAGAGAGAATTGAGAGCAAAGAAACTATAGTCCATTGTTGCCGAAACTTATGCTTGAGTCTGCATCCCTTTGTCCCTTGGAGCACTAGTGTGTTCTTCCCAAGCTTTCCTTTTGCTTGTGAGCTTGCTATCGAGAGATGGAGGATTGAGGTGGTGGAGGCCCAAGTGAGGGATTCAGTTTCTCCGGTTTGCAGATGAGCCGTCAGAGGTTGTATCTTGTAATCTCTGATTTATATTAATAGAAATATATTTTCCTGTCCAATAATGTGTGTTTGAATGAATTTGTTATCCATGGGATTATGTCAAATGCTTATACATTATTGATTATATATGCTAGAATAGATATAACACTATGATATATAGAATGCTTGTATTGTTTACTTGTTGTTGAGGAAGTAATCTATCAATTCAAGCGGAAGTTGGAAAGCTCAATGGGGATCTACTTCAACCGTCCGGAATAAGGTACGAGGTCTGGTCCTTTAGTGTTAGACATTTAATTTATATTGCATATTGGAAAGGATTGATTTTTGGAGTCAAGATGTTTGTTGTGGTACCCCAAGCCATAGGAATTTCTCTCTGTAACAAAATTGGTGACTCCGCAGGGGACTTCCTAGTAGTTGTCCTTTGGGGGTTGTGTTATCGGCATTCAATAAATTTGAATTGCTCTTGTTTTCTTGTTTCTGTGTTAGGCCTGGGGGCGTGTATGCTTAGTAGTGTTTGATTGGTGTGAAGTTTGTCTCATCCTGTTTGTTTGCCTTGATTTTATGCACCTTTCTTCATGTACATGAGTTTCTAACTCACAGTTGCATATACATGCGGGTTTCTCTGCGATTTCCGCGTATACATGCGGGTTTACTGCGAATAGTCACATATGCCCTTGATTTTTCCTTTTTGTGGGAGTGAATTGGTTGCTGGGTGAATGTTGATATTTGCTGAGTCTCCTTTGGCACTGCCTGAGTCTGTTTAGACCTCTGTTTCTGACCAGAAATGTTTTTTTTAGGCTAATTTTTTTTTAAGGAGGTTCTTGTCATGGAATTTTCTATTTTTTGTTTGAGATTAGTGCATTAGAGTTATTTTACCTTAGTGATTTTCTTGAGTGCTATTTGTGTGTGCTCGCAGATTCTAGGGCTCATAGAATCATTATTTTGCTTCTTACATCTCATGTTATTTCAAAAAATTCAAAAACATTTGCTTATCATCATGCATTGCATTTTGCATTTTTGCATTGTACTTGCACTAGATTTGCTTTGGAGTACTAGTTAGGACTTCATATAGGAAAATTTGCATTCATCATTTGAAGAAAATTGTGCATTTCACATAGTAGCATACCTTGTTTTCATGGACACAATGCATTTGCATTGATTGTTGGGTGTGCATTTTACTTCATGTTGCATCATAACACCATTAGTTGCACGGTCATATCCTTATTTTGAGGAATAAAGCTAATTAAAATCAACGCTAAATTAAAATTAATTACGCTCTTTTCTTTTCAAGGGTGCACCAACAAGCTTATGTTTTAGGATCCTGGAATAGTTCATTGTAAGTTAATTCTCCAAGATCAGTAAACAACAACATGTATGTGTCTGCCCAGGTGAGTGTGTGAAATCCTTGGTATAATCAGTGTTTCTAAGGATCCTCCTCTCAAAAGGGAGTTAAGCATGAGGCAGTGTGAGCGGTTATTTATTGGGATGACCCCTAGTCATAACTGAGTAGCACCAGAGATATTTCCAGGATTGTATTTGTATCTGGGGGCTCTTTCGAGAGTTTTGGGCTTTGCTACCCTGTCCATATGGTCAATCCCTCCTGCGACTGTCCGCCTGAGCATTGATTATATTGAGGTTACCTTAGTGGCCATACCTAGGATATCGAGGGAGTACTTTGCAGGGGTTATTCTGTAGGTGTCCTGGCCAAGTTGGCATCAGAAAACACAGTCGCTTTACACGTGAATCTGAGGGCCACAGTAATTGGTTACGTACCTCCGCTTATTGTGTATGGGAGTCTCAAGCCTCTCCTAGGTGAGACATACCTACTTCATTCGGGAGCTCATTTATCCAGCCCTTGTTTTCCTGCATTTGGATTTATATTTTATTAGTGATTGCTCTATGCACGATAGTTGGCCTAGGGTTTACGTAAATAAAGATTCTTTTCTATTTTTTTTTTTACTCATTGTGGATTCCGGTGCAGCTCCTCGCCGTTCTCTTTGTTTAGCAAGACTTTCACCTTGTACTTCTCCTACTCCTTTGGGAGAGAGACCTAGACAGTCCAGGCGGACTATTTCACACATTGATTCACACACCATGGGAGACCATTTAGAAGGTATTCCTGAACCACCTTCTCCCATTCATGTAGACGATGGGGAGTTTACTCGTACTTATGATCCTTCACCCGACTTGGCTAAGTTAGGTCCTGTGATTTCTGAGATAGAAACCATGCACGATAGACCTACTCACTCTAGGGTTGATTCCTCATTGACACGTTATTGGTATGGAATGTCGGAGGATGCCAAGACTCATTTTGAACCCGCTAGCACTAGCTACAGTAGTTATGCTATGTCTGGCTTCCCTGCACATGATTTGGCATTTCATGTTGAATCTGACTTCGAGCCTAACACTATGCCTGGGGGCACTCTCATTCCTTACCATGCAGAGAGGTTTGGGAGCACTAGTCACATTGCACGTTCCATCCCAGTGGTGGAAGTTACATCACATATCCCTCCTAGGTCTAGGGTTAGCAATCTGATTAGGATACCAAATCTGAGATGAGTGACGATAGGTGGTAGCACGTATATTATTACTCAGATTCCTTCATTCTTGGTCCATAGTTCTTCAAATGTACATCCTCCACCTTATTCGCGTGGTCCTTCGAGCCGACACATGGCTATGAGTCAGGTCCATACTGCAGTTACTAGACCGATTGTGTCTCAGGTTTACATACTCCCTGTTGCTTCGGGAGGCTATGTTCATACTTCTAGAGGTCATGTTACTACTTCCGGTATGTATATCCCTACTTCCGGAGCATATCTTCCTACCTACGGAGTGTCTCATGGGGAATCGCATGCGATGACTTATGGACCCTACTATGGGATGTAGTATGAACAGGGTTCTTCACCTTATGGGGGTGGGTATCAACAACCTACTTACTCTCCTAATTAAGACTTTGTAGCTCCTACTAGTCAAGGTCCACCACACTATGGTGCTTCCATGCCACCCTATATAGGTCATACGGGAGGAAGGCACTATGGCCAAGGCCATGGTGGTAATCAGCCCTATATGAATAATGGAGTGGTCCATCAACCTCATTATCCTAGGCTCCCTTTCCTCGTGACGCTCAATCTTCCTGACTTATCGAGATTGACGAATGATCCTATGGCTCATGACCTGGCTTGGTCGGCTGTTCCTACCAAGCTTCCTTCGGACATACCTAAGTTTGAGGGAAAACTGGGAGAGGATTCGAGCAAACACGTTACTACATTTCACCTATGGTGCTCTTCGAATTCCTTACATCAGGATTCATTCCATTTGAGACTATTTCAACGCACCCTTACAGGGCCTGCCACGAAGTGGTATATAGAGTTACCTAGGGGAGCTTTCGCTTTGTTCGATGACCTTGCGATGACTTTTCTTAATCACTTCCATCTACTAGTGCGTTATGACGTTGGTACTGAACTCTTGTCAACATTTTGGCAAGATAAAGCCACACATATCTCTGATCATATTCAAGAGTGGCGTATGTGGAAGAGGTTAATTAAATCCTTTATACCATTGGAGTTCCTCCTCGAGTGGTTCCTCAAGTTGTTATTGCCATATATAGTGAAGGATGTTTCCACATCCGAAGTGCAGAATGAGGAACAAGCGATTTTTAGGGCACAGTAACTAGACTTGATCTATGCTCAGTCTGGCTTGTTATATGAGATTATTCCTAACGCTCCTTGTTCCAGTTTCAATCCCAAAGTCAAACCTGGACCACATGTCGATGTCATTGTGGGTTGTGCAAGTGAAAAACCTACGGATTTGGTTGTGAAACAAGTTATTCAATTGTCAATCAACCAATATGCTTCGGGACAAGCTACGGATTTATCTCAACCCACCCAAACGACGAGTGTACTTTTTGTGCAATCGTCGGACCAGAATGGTAACCAACAGCCCGAACAGAATAGAAAAAAGGGTAAAAATAATCGAAAGGGTTGGAATAAGAATGAGAATGCTAACATTAATGAAAAGAATAGTCGAAATGCTTGGGGGGACAAGCAAGCTAAACGTAAGGTTAAGTTCCCTTGAAATTTATGTAAGGACGATCACCTCACTTACTTGTGCCCTCGTATTGAAGAAGCTTCGAGATTATTGGCACAGGGCCCAGCTGTGCTAACTAACCCTTTATAGCATAATCAAAATATGAACTTGAAGTCCCATGACCAGTCTGGTGATGATCATGATCCACCAGAGGGTAGTGGTCATGGGTGCATTAACATGGTCCATGCTATGAAAGTTGTGACATGTGCGAAAGATTATGGTTCATTACAACCCATCCCAGGCAAAGAGCCTGATCCACCAGGGTCCCCTTTGCATATTGAGAAACCTATGGATAAACCTGAGACTACACCTCGCATTCCTAAGGGAGTCCTTAAGCATTCAAGGCATAATCCAAATGCCCGAGCCACCCAGAACTATTTAGTTGTTGAGGATTTGGGCCACACTCCTTGTGCGATGTCTACATTGGAAGTGCTTCAGAGTTTTCTGTCGCAAAGGAAGGTGTTGCTTTCTACCCTTGGTGTGAATGATGATGATTCTTCCTCTATGATCAAATTAGAAACCACAAGACTTCAGCCTCGCTTTCCCTACTATGTGTCTCTTTTGGTTCACGTAGAATGTCTTAATATGACCATCAAACGCACTATGATTGACGAGGGCGCTCCTGCTTCCGTGATGTCTTTATCCTATTGGAAGGGTCTGGCTTCTCCTGAGCTTTCTAAATTAGCGACCATGTTAACTACGTTTGATGGGGGATCTTTTAGACCATAAGGCATCCTTCCTTCCCTTAAAGTCCGTTTGGGGGGGAAGACCGTTGCGATAGAGGTCGAGGTGCTTGATGCACCCCTTGACTACAATCTCTTACTGGGTAGGAACTGGATGTACAATATGCAAGCCATTGCTTCTTCCTTGTTCTGTGTTGTATGCTTTCCACATAACGGGAAGATCGTAATGATTGATCAAACGACATTCAAGAATCCGTCTGTTACCGCATCTTTGAGAGCTTTGATCCTGATCATTGAGCAATCTCAGCTGAAAACTAGGAGTGTGGGTGTAGGCATGTATCCATCCCTCATCAGAAGATTTAGTTGTCCTGCATCGAACCTGATGATAGGATCTAGTTCCAATGAGGCTTCGACATCTAAGAAATCGGTGTCTTTTTGTATGAGTCATATGGAAGATCCTTGGATTCTTCCTACACTGAGTACTTCGAGTGAGCCCATCATGATGGACATCCCGTTGCTTGCAGCTATGATAGCTTATCAAGCTAATCTCAAGTGTGTTGCAAAGCCTAGTCCTTCCTCTTCACGAACAGAGGAGGAGGACCCTTATGTGCTGCCGGCATGGGCAGTACAGTCTTCTCATGCACACGACTACCTTGATACGGTTTTCTCTTCAGATGAAGCGATTATTGAGGCTATGTCAGGAGTTGAGCCACCATGGGAGGAACTCCATCATAGAATGTATTTCCTTCCAGAGCTTGAACGATTGGAGCATGAATATTTTAGGGCGGTTCTTAGTCAGAGAGTTGGTAGTCCTGTGGTTCCATTAATCTCTCTTGGTCCGATGGCTGATGGAAACATGGCGAACATATCTTTAATGATTCCTATCAACATCTCTTGCAATCCTGGAACGATAGAGAATGTCTATATTGGGGCGGAATGTTCCCATGCTAAGATTCTTGAATACACCGAGCTATTTAAGGAGTTCCATGATATTTTTGCTTGGTCTTATGACGAGATTCCAGGTATTAACCCTTGTATTGTTGAGCACAAGATTAAGACTTACCCCAATGCTAAGCCTGCTTGACAACATTTACGTGCGGTGAATCCTAGGAAAGCACCCACGATTAAGGAAGAGATAGAGAAGCTGTTGAAATCCGGTTTCATCTATCACGTTCCCCTAACAGAGTGGGTTTCAAACCCTATTCTGGTGGATAAGAAGTAGGGAGCGATCCGCATATGTACTGATTTCCGTGATTTGAATCGTGCCTGTCCTAAGGACAATTTCCCCACACCATTTATTGATCAGATTTTGGATGAGTGTGTGGGTAGCGAGGTGTTCTCCTTCATGGACCGCTTTTTCGGATATAATCAGATACAGATTAAACCTGAGTACCAATATAAGACTACATTTATTTGTTCTTGGGGAACGTTTGCATATCGAAAAATGCCTTTCGGCCTTAAAAACGCCGGAGCTACATTTCAGCGGGCAACGACCTTGATCTTCCATGATCTCAAGTCAATTATCAAGGTATTTTTGGATGACCTTGCTGCTCATTCTTACATGAGAATGTGTCATCCCTATCACTTGAGATTGGTATTTGAAAGATGCTGGCACTGTTTGGTTAGATTAAATCCCACAAGTGCATCTTTTGTGTGAAGTCAGGGCATTTGTTAGGATTCATCATTTCTAAAGAGGGTATAAGAGTTGACCCTTTGAAGGTTGAGGCAATACTTCAGTTGTCTCCCCTGAGGAATATTCATCATCTTCAATGTCTGCAAGGCATGGAAAACTTCTTATGAATATTTGTTGTCAACTTTGCCAATTTGACTAGAGGATTCATGCGTCTCTTGAAGAAGGACACCCCCTTTTATTGGGATGAGAAAGCCTAGGAGTCCTTCGATGCACTCAAGCGATCCCTAGCATCAGCCCCGATGATTAGTCCCCCAGACTATAGCCGTAATTTTATATTATATGTGGCCGCGTAATTAGAGACGATTGGTATGGTTTTGGTTCAGGAGGATGAGGAGCTCCAAGAGCATGTCATATATTACTTGAGCCAGAACCTTATTGACGCAGAGATTCGTTATTCTCATGTCGAGAAGCTTGCTTTGGCTACCATACATGTGGTTCAGCGGTTGAGACATTATTTTCTCCTTCGCCAGACCTTGGTCATAGCCCATGTCAATCCGTTTCAATTCATCCTCACCCGAAGGATGATTGGGGGGAAATATAATAAATGGATTGTCATTCTGCAAGAATTCAATCTTGAGTTTGTTTTGGCAAAATCAAAGAAGTCTTTAATTTTTCAAGAGCTTATATTGGATTTCCCGAGCGAGGCCGAGGAGTTGGTTTGTGAAGATACATTTGTCGATGAACACATCTTCTTAATATCAACGTTAGACCCATGGAATGGGGATATCATAATATATTTACAAACACTGAAGATCCCTACTCACCTCTTGCGAGATGAATGGCGACGATTACATCATGTCTCTAAGACATTGTGGGGTAGATTCCATTTTACGACATTGTTTAACTCATGAAGAGGCTGAGGTAGTGCTGAATGATTGCCATGGAGGGGCATGTGGTGGTCATTTATCTAGGCTTTCTACAGCTCAAAATATTTTAAGAGCGGGTTATTTCTGGTCGTCGATCTTTAAGGATTGTGTTGATGTGGTTAAGAGTTGCCACCCTTGCCAGGTGTTCACATGTAATATGCGCTCAAAACCTGCCCCGTTACATCCCATTATCACCGCTGGTCCCTTCACTAAGTGGGGGCTTTATTTTATGGATTGCAACCCAGCTTCGGCTCAGGGGCACCATCATATTATAGTGGCTGTTGATTACTTCATGAAATGGGTTGAGGCTATTCCTACGGTAAAATATGACGGTGAGACAGCCGCTCACTTTTTGTTCAACCAAATTATTACTTGGTTCAGGATTCTTAAAGAGCTTGTCACTGACGATGGCTCGCACTTTCAGAACCGTATGATGGAAGAGTTGGCATCCAAGTTATGGTTAAAGCAAGAGCATTCCTCTTCTTACTACCCTCAAGCGAATGGATAGGTAGAGGTAGTGAATAAATCACTCAAATCCATTCTCCAATGAACCATTGCACAAAGCAAGAACAACTGGCACATCATGTTATATCCTGCTTTGTGGGCATATTGAACCACTGTTAAGACTGCCACTGGTTTTTCTCCATATCAGCTTGTACATGGAGTGGAGTCAATATTGTCGGTTGAATGCGAAATTCCTTTGTTGAAGCTAGCTGTAGAACTCTTATCGGACACTTCCCCATTGGAGGAGTGTTTGGTTCACCTTGAGCAACTTGATGAGCAACGTCGTGATGCCTTGGTGGCTCTAGAAGTAAATAAACGTTGCGTAAAGGTCCAGTATGGTAAGTCTATCCATCCAAGGAGGTTTAGTGAAGGAGACTTGGTCCTTTTGTGGGATCAACCGAAAGAACCCTTGGGGGTAGGGAAATTTAATCCTATGTGGCATGGTCCTTACATGGTCAAGCACGTGTTAGAGAAGGGTGCGTATGAGTTAGTGGATTACAAAGGAACGGCCTTGGCGGGGCCTAGAAATGGGCTCTATATCAAGAAATACTATGCCTGATCTTCAACCAAGGCTGCTTATTGTATGTTATTGTACAACTTTGCATAGTTATGTCTTTTTCTTATCGTGATCGAGTTTGTGATTAGTTTCTATTTCTTTTGACAGATTTCAATGAAATCTTCCACCTACATAGGATTCACAGATGGTGCAAGCCATCACACTCAACTCTCAACTTTTGCTGCTTGGTTCATTTTTACTCCTATGGGTCAGGTACTACCTTCAAGAGGCGTATGTCTATGGCCATCTTCCAACAATGTTGCTAAATACAGTGCCGTTATCAAACTTCTACGGGATGCCATTTTACATGGTGTTCTATCTCTTGAGGCACATGTTGATTTGGAGTTAGTAGTGTCACAGCTTAATGGCTTGTACCATGTTAGAGATCCGACGTTATTGAGAAGATTCTTACGTGTGAGATTGTTAGAATGGAAATTTGACAATATAACATATATACATATTCCAAAAAATAATAATCAAGTTCCTGACTCATATGCTAACTATGTGTTAGATTGTCATTTGTTTCATTCACAATAAATTAATCACAAACATAATTTTTACACATGTAAATAAATAAATCGATCACCATAAAACGTTTTATATATACATCCAAAATGTGGTAATACATAGTGCCATGATACAAAATTGGGGCTTTCAAACCACCATCATATAAAACACGGTAGTACAAAATGTATACACTCCTAGGTGTCTAATCCTATGGAGGAGGAGGAGGGTTGTGATCATGGCAGGTCAATACGGCTCTAGCTAGCCATCGAAATAAACACACCCATGTGCATGGTACAGCCACCACCTGCTGCTGCATAGCCTCAGGTAAGTCCTCAACTTGCGCCATGGGAACTCTATGTGTCATTCTCACAAAATTGGTATGAATTCTTTGAAGCATCCACTCCACATCCACACCCATGATGTCATCTCCTCTTCCCCATGGTCCCACATCTGCACACAAATGGTAGATGTCACTATAGATTATCACCCAAAAATATGTATTTTTGATTCCATATAATCAAGAAAATACAAAAAAATTAAATAACTCAAAATTTAAAAAGAGAGGGTCGAGATTCGTTACCTATATCGCCATATGTTGATCCTGGTGGTAACGGCATGTCTTGGTCCCCCCGAAAATCTATCCCTGTGTAGGGGTAGTCATTGATGGAAACTATCTGTCACCGCCACCACGGAAAGAACTCAGCTAGATATGGGTTGGCCACCCTACCACCCCCCAGTCTACGCATAGCATCTGCCCAACGCCATTGGGCAGGATCACGAACCCCGTGAAGAGGAACGTCCACTCTGGGGCTCAATCCTGGAACACACTCGAAGAAAAACGTGCTCAAAATACTGCTGAACCCAAAGTTCTGCACTCTACCTTCCTTACACTCACTGAGTTAATGTTTCATGTTGCTCAATAGTGTAGTGCTCTAGTCATAGATTGTGGTTCTCATGCACTCCACTGTGTAGAAAATCAGAGGTCGCAAGGCTTGGTGGAGTGATGCCAAGCCTACTATCCTGCCCAATGTCAATAATATTTTCTTTAGGCCTAGCACCTATATAGCATTGGTAGGGACCTGACTCCCCACCTTCTCTATGTCTGGATAGTAGTACACCGTAATGTACTTGTCGATAGTCAGGCCACCTCCTGGCCCACCATGAGAATGAAGGTTCACCATTTCCCCTCCTCTAGAAATCCCAATAATGAAGTATATGTCCTCCACCTCTATGGTGAGGGACATCCCATCTATATGGAAGGACTCCAAGTCTGGATCCCAGTAATCCACCAGCATCTATAATAGTCTTAGTTTGGCCCTCAAACCACCAAGACACCAAAACTCGTACAGTTTGCATGCACGTAGAGCTTGTTGAGCCATTAGATTGGCCCTTACTGCTTCCTCTACTTCACCATTTTCACACTCTCTCCATTCTAGGACCATCCTGCAAACGAAATTGCAAATTTGAACATTAGTTTATTGAAAAAACCATATGCGGGGCCTCATATGCGACTTTTTTCAAAACAACCACATATGTACACGGGTTTGAGGCCATTTTCCACGTATATCTAGCTCTATACATGGGAAAAACCTCGATTTCCTCGTGGGCCGCAGCGCCCATTTTGGGTTGGCCTAGAAATCTTAATTAACCATGGAAATTCATAAAAATTGTATCAAAATGAAAGAGAAGAGCATGAGTAAATACCTGGAAGAAACGGTAGTGGATTCTGCCAGCTGGATCTCCTGGAATTCATTATTGAAAATCAGAGCTCAAATGGGTAAAAGTTTCAAATGATTTATAATATTTTGAATTGTTTACTATTTATAGAAATTTTTCAAATATTTGAAAATGTTTACCCCATTTCCTATAGTTTTGACATTTTCTAACCATTTTGGACCATTTTTGACATAATTCATGATGTAAAGGACCTTTTTCAGTGTCGTTTCAACCGTTGGATTGACCCGTTTGTGCCGATCTCAAGTATCATGTCTAAACTGGCATATAGGTTAGGTTTCATCACCGTTTGTATTTTGCATAACCTTATGACCATCTCATTATGACCTTAAGTATGAAACCGCTCTATTATGTCATGGAACCTTCTTGCTGCTTTGAAAGTGGCATGATATGAGTGGTAGAGCTTCACCTTACATGGGTACCCTAGTTAGCGCCTTATTGGCATTTGGTGCCCATGCCGATGTTTTCTGCTTTAGGGTGTGGGAGTACATTGTATAGTACTGCCATGACATTTCACAAGAGCCTCATACTCCTCTTGATCTTTTGCTGGCCTAATTCCCTCAGGACTCCCTCATGTCAAGTTGTGAATGCATTATCATGAGCTTTTCCTGCCTTATTGAGCTTTATGCTGGCTTCCCTGACATTGCGTTTCAGCCATATAGCCTGAGCTTGTCTCATGTCTAGCCATGCAGAGCCATTTTTTATATATCCTTCACAGCTTGATTCCCTTTTTACCGAGAGAGGATTTTCCCCCAAGTGTCGATATCCTACACATGTATCCTTGCATTGAGCATAGGTATGTTCCACTGCTTGGAACTAGTTTGTTTTCCCTTATGACACTCGTCTCCTCCTAGTGTGTAACTATAAAGCTATTTTATTCACTTTTCAAGATTTTTAAATAACTGAAAAAGTCCAAAAAAATCAAAAAACCAAAAAGCCGAACAAGGAAAGATGTTATCTGTGGCAGTTGTCGAGTTGTGTCACCTTCGAACAGAGCACTATATATCACATCCATTGGTTGGGTTATAGTTTGACTTTAGGAGTTGTACTCATTTATCTGAGTTTATTTCCACCGACTGGTTAAGCTTCTAGTCCCTATGGAGCCTCTGTCGATGCCTCCTGTGTCACCGAGATGTCCCAGTTTGTATATCGAGTCTATGCTGCCTTCATTCAGTTGAAGCCTGAGTCGGCCATTCCTTAGTTATCTTGATTTTGCATTTCGGCCATTCCCGGTACAGTTATTGGTTTGTGCACCTTATGATTGAGTCCTTCCACATTATATAGCTTTGCTGAGTACCTTGTGTTGGATGATGGGAGATGCCTTAATTCCCTCCTTCTAGTGGATTTCATCCCATCAGCTTCAGATCATCTATTTTGGGATTGAAATATAGAGTCATTTTGAGTGCCTTGAGACTTGCAGTCATCAGTGGCAGGTTCTCTCGCCATCGACAGTTTTTGGGAATACGTCAATGTTCCCTGATCGATGGATCCTCTCAAGTGTTTGACCTCAACACATTTATTCACACTTGTTAGTTTGCACTCTAGTACCTTGATTCCCATTTTCATTATCGATGGTTGATCTCGCATCTGTTAACGGTATACATTAATGACCAGTAATCAGATGATGGACTACTATGTTTGACCTCGACACCTCTATTCGCATAGTAAGACATGTACTCGTAGCAGTTTGTGTAGAAGAATTTCCAAATTAGTGGCATCTCTTATATGCTACCTGCTTCATGTTAGAATAATAAACCCATAGTTTACTACCTTAGACATTAATTTAATTATTTTTGTCTTATTTGCCTAGTTCATGTGTCCCACCTTGTGCAAGTTGTCATTTACCTATCCATAGTGGTCAAACTTGCCTTATTTGACTCATGTAGCGCTTGGGAAATCTCAAGGAATCAAATTTTCTTTATTCCTAGCCTCCTAGGTGTCCTTCTGCTTTTTCTGCTTTATTGCCTGCTTTTTCAGTGTTTTAAGGCAAAAGGAAAAGCTAGACTAGGTGAGGTTGACTAGTTTTTGTCATACACATCCTCCTCTCTTTTCTCCTTAGAAAAGCATGTATGAGTTTTCATTCCATCACCCTTTAGCTTGCCTAAGCCTTTTTCCCAATTCCTGAGCTCCATGACAGATTTGGGATCAGCTTTTTACACCTATGGGGGATTTGCTTATTTTTAGTAAGCCTGCTTTATGCTAGATTTGATTTGCTCCTCATGCATTCGAATCACTGATGTATTTTATTTATTCATCAACCTATTATGTTACAGGGTTGGCTATTGTACACTGAGTTAATACAGTTTAGTGTTCAACTCCATATTCAGTCTCTTTTGCGAGTGATTTTGCATGATCAATTGATAATTGTTGTGAGTAAAATTAATCTATCACTAGGTTTAATTTCCACATGGTATTAGAGCCATTGTAGATTGTTTTCTCTCCTTCAAAATTGTTTTGCAGGTTTGACATCAGTGACTGGGAGCCTTCTACTGATAGCCGTGACAGATTTTCTAAGCTATGGATCAATCATAGAAAACTATCTTGACTCCCTTCAATTTCTTTGAATGGAAAGCAGAGATGGAGATACTGTTAAGAGAAAAAGGCCTCTACAGGGTGACTATGGCAACAGAAGCAGAGCCCAATGCAGCTGCAGAGAAGATAAAATGGCACAACAGGAGGGATGAGGCCTATGGTCTCCTGTGTCTGAGTATTTCCAGAGACCTCCTTTTCCATATTGATGGATTGACATCACTGAATGAAGTATGGGAGAATATTGCTGATCTTTTTGGAAATATAGATGAGATGAGGGGACATCAAATCGAAAATGAGATGATTTCTCTAAGTCCAAATAGCTTTGAATCCATGCAGCTATATTTCTCCAAGTTCAAAGCACTTGTTTTGCAGCTGAAACAGTGTGGGATCGAAAAGAAGAATGATCAGCTCATCCTGGCCATTCTCTCGAAGCTAGGCCCTGACTATTCAGTGTTTGTTTTGACCTTCTATGCCACAAAACTGACAGCTGGAACCTGGAAGATGCCTAGCCTTGCAGCTTTCATGGAATCTCTCACACAAGAACAAGATAAGCTGGTGATGATGGGCACCATCAAACCATCCAAAGACCAAGCACTGGTTGCTGGAGATTCGAAGGTGGATTCGAAAAGCAAAAAGAAAGCTAAAAATCCACCTGAGCAAAAGAGAGACAAGAAACAGTCTCCGGAGGAGCCACAAGGTTCCAAGAAGAACTACCAGAAGAAGAAGAATAAAGGAGAAATGAGCAAGTGTGCATACTGCAATAAGGGCAATCACACTGAAAGCTCTTGTATGAAAAAATAAATTGATTTGCTGACCCAACTCCTGGAGAAGAATGGCATCTCCCTTCCAGAAAGCTCAAAGAAGAGAGAAGGAGGATAAAGTTCAGAAGACAGAGAGAGAGTTCATGCATTGGTTGCTGGCATAACAAGCTCACCTAGCTTCATCATTGATTCTGGATCTTCTAGACACATGGTTTCGACTAAGGAGGCATTCTCCTCACTGGACATGTCAAAAGGACCACCTATAGTACTGGGAGATGATTCTCTCACTGAAAGTTTGGACAAAGGGAGGATTGGTCTTGATCATGGTCAGTTCAGTAATGTGTTGTATGTGCCTGGTCTTGCCTCCAACCTCTTGTCAGTGTATCAAATGACTCACACCGGGTCTCCTAAGAAGGTCATATTCTCCCCTGATGAAGTTGAGATCATAGAGATATCAAGTGGTAAAGTCATAGCTAAAGGAGTTGCAAATCATGCTCAAAAGGTATACATGTTCTCACACTTCCTACCCTACTCAAACCCCTCTGCTCTTCTGATTCATGCTAATGAGGCAAGCAAGCTTTGTCATGGAATATTTGGCCACCTAAATTACAAATATCGTTATGATCTTAGTGAAAAAGAGATGGTCATAGGGTTTCCCAAGATAAAATTTTCCAAAGGAATCTGCCAAGGTTGTATCATAGGAAAACACCCAGAGCACAAATTTGAGAGAGCTAGTCATGAGAGAACCTCTGCACCCCTCGTGCTGATCCATAGTGATGTTGCTGGACCATTCCCTCATATGTCCATGAGTCAGGCCCAATATGAATTGAATTTCATTGATGACTTTTCCAGGTATTGCTGGGTTTACTTCCTAAAACACAAGTCTGAAGTTTTTGGCCTCTTCAAAGTCTTTAAGGCTTTGGTTGAAAACCAGTCTGGGAGGAAAATCAAGGTCCTCAGATCTGACAATGGTGGTGAGTATGTCAAGTCTGAGTTTATTAATTATTGTGTAGATGCAGGTATTCAGATGCAGCATTCTATCCCTTACACACCACAGCAGAATGGTGTTGCTGAGAGGAAGAACAGATCACTGAAGGAGATGGCAACATGCATGATGGAGGCCAAAACTTTGCCACCAAAGTACTGAGCTGAAGCTATAAAATATTCAGCCTATATCCATAATAGGGTGCCTCACAAACAGCTTGAAGGTATGACTCCTTTCGAAGCATGGAGTGGGCACAAGCCAAATGTGACCCATTTTAGGATTTTTGGCTCAAAGGCTTGGGCTAGAATTCCAACAGAGAAGAGGAAGGATTTGCATCCCCAAAGGCAAGAGTTTCTATTTGTTGGATACTCTAAATATTCAAAAGGGTACAAGCTGATAAATTTGAGCACAAACAAAGCCTTTATTGAAAGGTGTGTTCAGTTTGAAGAAGAACCCCTTGCAGCAGTGGAAATTGGAGAAGCCTCTTCTCCACCTGAACCTCAGGAAGTAAGTAAAGAGTTTGTTGAACATGGTGATTCTGATTTTTCTGATGGTGATGAGTTTATTGCAGACCCTAATAGCCCTACAAGGCCAAAATGGGCAGCCAAGACACTACATGCAGCAGGAGAGCTAGCTGGGGATCCTAATGACCCAAGGAGGACTAGATCTCAATTTGAGAGTGGTCTGTGCATGAAGGATCCTATGTTTGCTGAAAAATTCTATTTGATGGTGGAATCTGATCCTCAAACATATGAAGAAGCAGCAAGAGATCCATGATGGCAATCAGCCATGAAGGAAGAGTTCAGCTCACTCCAGAAGAGCAACACATGGGAGCTAGTGGATCTTCCCCCAGGGAGGAAGTTAGTTCAGTGTAAGTGGGTCTACAAGACCAAATTTGCTGCTGATGGTTCACCACTGAAGTAAAAGGCCATAATGGTAGCCAAGGGCTACTCACAGGTTCATGGGATAGATTACAATGAGACCTTTGCCCCAGTGGCAAAGATGGATTCCATCAGGCTAGCTCTAGCCATTGCAGCCTCAAAGCAATGGGAGGTACATCATATGGATGTAAAATGTGCCTTCCTGAATGGAGATCTCACTAAAGATATATATATGTAGCAGCCTCAAGGTTTTGCTACTAACCCTTCTCTTGTGTGTAGGTTGAGAAATTCATTGTATGGGCTAAAGCAAGCCCCCAGGGCTTGGTATGCCAAGATCGATAGCTTCTTTCTATCACTGAATTTTGTTCGGTGCAAATCAGATCCAAATGTCGATTTGAAGTTAATTAATGGTTCATTAATGATAATTGTGTTATATGTTGATGACCTTCTCATTACAGGAAGCTCAAACGATGAGATTGCTTCCTTAAAGGGTGCAATGAACCAAGCCTTCTCCATGACAGATTTGGGGCTCTTAAGTCAATTTTTGGGGCTTTAGATTGCTCAAACCAAATATGGAATCAAGGTGCACCAGTCCAAGTATGCCTTGGATTTTCTGAACAAATTTAGAATGAAGGATTGCAAAGCAATCAAAACTCCTTTCCTTTCAGGAGTGAAGCTGGAAGAAGCTGATTCTTCACCTATGGTAAACAATACACTGTATAGGCAATTGATTGGATTTTTGTTGTATCTGACACATACTAGACCTGATATTTCTTATGTAGTAAGTGTGGCTTCTAGATACATGGATCAACCTCATGAGATCCATTGGAAATCAGCCAAAAGGATCCTTAACTTTGTTCAGGGAACAAGGACACATGGGATCTTCTACAAAGCAAAATATGATCTTGATTTGATTGGGTTTACTGACAGTAATTGGGTAGGTGATAGCACAGACAGAAAGTCCACATCAGGATATGTGTTCATGCTTGCAGAAGGGCCAATCAGCTGGTCAAGCAAGAAACAGAGTGCCATTACACTCTCATCTACAGAAGCAGAGTACAGAGGAGTTGTTAATGCAACAACTCAATGTTTATGGTTGCAGGGATTGCTTGGAGAGTGTGGCTTCGAATCAGACTACTAAACTACCATCTACTGTGATAGATAGAGTACCATTCGAATATGCAAAGATCCAGTT
>LPNX010539843.1:18553-28988 GCA_001517045.1 Pseudotsuga menziesii | reverse complement strand
TTTGTCTTATTTTCCTAGTTCATGTGTCCCACCTTGTGCAAGTTGTCATTTACCTATCCATAGTGGTCAAACTTGCCTTATTTGACTCATGTAGTGCTTTGGAAAGCTCAAGGAATCAAATCTACTTTATTCCTAGCCTCCTAGGTGCCCTTCTGCTTTTTCTGCTTTATTGCCTGCTTTTTTAGTGTTTTAAGGCAAAAGGAAAAGCCAGACTATGTGAGGTTGACTAGTTTTTTGTCCTACACATCCTCCTCTCTTTTCTCCTTGGAAAAGAATGTATGAATTGTCATTCCATCACTCTTTAGATTGACTAAGCCTTTTTGCCAATTTGTGAGCTCCATGACATATTTGGGATCAGCTTTTTACACCTATGGGGGATTTTCTTATTTTTAGTAAGCCTGCTTTATGCTATATTTGATTTGCTCCTCATGCATTCAAATCCCTGATGTATTTTATTTATTTAGAAACCTATTATGTTACAGGGTTGGATATTGTACACTGAGTTAATACAGTTTAGTGTTCAGCTCCATATTCAGTCTCTTTTGTGAGTGATTTTGCATGATCAATTGATAATTGTTGTAAGTAAAATTAATCTATCACTGGGTTTAATTTCCACACTTGATCATGCCAGTGTTCATGAGATTTCAACTCTCATGACTTGATTCCACTATATGTTAGATATTTCCAGCCACTATGGAGATCTTGATCTGTTATATCTTTAGCCATTTTGGGGATCATGGTCCTTTGTATATCTTCATCATGGAGATTCTGATCTATGTATATTGTATGTGGTGATGACCACATATGTGATATCATGTATCATGCCTATTCATGGCCATTGTACTCTTATGTATCCGGGACTGCTATATGTACTTGTAGTTATGTGCCAAGTTGTATTAGTGTACTATGTTGATTGGGTGGCTGGTCTTCCATTTGGGATCCTTCATCACTCCACTTCTGGGATGGACTTATAATGTATTTCAGCCATCTTATTACCCCTCTGACCTCATACATTATGGGGCATCTGTTATAGATGATTTCACCACTCCAGGTGAATCACACTTTGTATGGCCTTCCCCTATCCCGCTGTAGGCTCCTTAGACCCCATGGACCATTTTTTGTCCTTTGATGTTTCCTTGATCATCCCTAAAAACATGTGAAAAATGATACACGCGACTTTTAAACCTATAAGCATGTATATATGCGGGTTTGACCACTAACACCGTGTACATCGGGATGTGTACATAATCCAAATCCTTTTGGAGCTTTTCTTGACGTGGATCTGAATCATTTGACTCCTGGCCTTCCCTTTGCCTTGAGATCGATCAGATCCGTCCTTTCATTACCCCTTTGAAAAGCTATATAAGGAACCCCTTTGTACATTGAAGGCAAGAAGAGAGAATTGAGAGCAAAGAAACTATAGTCCATTGTTGCCGAAACTTATGCTTGAGTCTGCATCCCTTTGTTCCTTGGAGCACTAGTGTGTTCTTCCCAAGCTTTCCTTTTTCTTGTGAGCTTGCTATCAAGAGATGGAGGATTGAGGTGGTGGAGGCCCATGTGGGGGATTTAGTTTCTCTGGTTCGCAGACATGTCGTCATAGGTTGTATCTTGTAATCTCTTATTTATATTAATAGAAATATCTTTTCCTATCCAATAATGTGTGTTTGAATGAATATGTTATCCATGGGATTATGTCAAATGCTTATACATTATTGATTATATATGCTAGAATAGATCTAACACTATGATATATATAATGCTTGTATTGTTTACTTGTTGTTGAGGAAGTAATCTATCAATTCAAGCTGAAGTTGGAAAGCTCAATGGGGATCTACTTCAACCGTTCGAAATAAGGTACGAGGTGTGGTCCTTTAGTGTTAGACATTTAATTTCTATTGCATATTGGAAAGGATTGATTTCTGGAGTCAAGCTATCTATTGTGGTACCCCAAGCCATAGGAATTTCTCTCAGTAACATAAGAACCACGCCACATGGGGTTAAACTTTCCTACCCACAAGGGTTCTTTCAGTTGATCCCACAAAAGGACCAAGTCTCCCTCACTAAACCTCCTTGGACATACAGACTTATCGTACTGGACCTTTATGTGACGTTTATTTACTTCTAGAGCCATCAAGGCATCTTGACGCTACTCAAGGTGGACCAAACGCTCCTCCAATGGTGAAGTGTCTAGTAAGAAATCTATGGCTAGCTTCAAAGAAGGAATCTCGCATTCAATCGGCAATACTGAATCCACTCCATGTACAAGTTGATATGGAGAAAAACCCGTGGCAGTCTGAACAGCGGTTCGATACGCCCATAAAGCAGGATATAACATAATGTGCCAATTATTCTTGCTTTGTGCGATGGTTCGTTGGAGAATGGTTTTGAGTGATTTGTTCATTGCTTCTATCTGTCCATTCTCTTGGGGGTAGTAAGAGGAGGAATACTCTTGTTTGTACCCTAACATTGATTCCAACTCTTCCATCATACAATTCTGAAAGTGTGAGCCATGGTCAGTGACAAGCTCTTTCAAAATTTCTAACTGAGTGATAATCTTGTTGAATACAAAGTGTGTGGTAGTCTCACCATCGGATTTAATTGTAGGCATAGCCTCAACCCATTTCGTGAAGTAATCAACAACCACTATGATATGATGATGCCCCCTAGCTAAAGCTGGATTGCAATCCATAAAATCAATCCCCCACTTAGTGAAGGGATCGGAGGTGATGATGGGATGTAACGAGGAAGGTTTTGAGCTCATATTACGTGCCAACACCTCGCAAGGGTGGCACCTCTTGACCGCATCTACACAATCCTTAAAGATCGACAACCAGAAATAATGTGCTCTTAATATTTTTTGGGCTGTAGAAATCCCAGATAAATGACCACCACACGCCCCTCTGTGGCAATCATTCAGCACTATCTCAGCCTCGTCATGAGTTGAACAATGTCGTAAAATGGAATCTACCCCACAGTGGTACAAAGTGTTATCCACTATGAGGTGATTCTTAGACACGTGAGGTAACCATCGTCGTTCATCCCGTGAGAGGTGAGTAGGGACCTTCAATGTTTCTAAATACATAATGATATCCCCATACCATGGGTCTAAAGTTGAGATTAAGAAGATGTGCTCACCGATAAATGTATCTTCACAAACCAACTCCTCATCCTCTCTTGGGAAATCTGATATAAGCTCCGCAAAAATTAACGATTTCTTCGATTTTGCCGAAACAAACTCGAGATCGAAGTCTTGCAGGATGACAATCCATTTATTATACTTTCCCCCAATCATCCTTCGAGTGAGGATGAATTGAAATGGATTGACATGGGCTACAACCAAGGTCTGGCGAAGGAGAATATAATGTCTCAACCATTGAATCGCATGTACAGTAGCTTAAGCAAGCTTCTCAACATGAGAATAACGGATCTCCGCATCAATAAGATTCTGGCTCAGATAGTATATGACATGCTCTTGGAGCTCCTCATCCTCGTGAACCAAAATCATACCAATCGTCTCCATGGACGCGACCACATAAAGTAGAAAATCATGGCTATAGTCTGGGGGACTAATCACCAGGGCCGATGCTAGGGCTCGCTTGAGCACATCAAAGGACTCTTTGGATCGCTCATCCCAACAAAAGGTGGTGTCCTTCTTCAAAAGATGCATGAATCCTCTAGTCAAATTGGTAAAATTGACAACAAATATCCGTAAGAATTTTTCCATGCCTTGCAAACATTGAAGATGACGAATATTTTATGGGGGAGACAACTGAAGTATTGCCTCAACCTCAAAGGATCGAATCTTATAACCTCTTTAGAAATGATGAATCCTAATAACCGACCTGACTTCACACAAAAGATTCACTTGTGAGGATTTAACCTAACCAAATAATGGCATCATCTTTCAAATACCAATCTCAAGTGATAGGAATGATGCATTCTCATACGAGAATGAGCAGCAAGGTCATCCAAGAATACTTTGCTAATCGATTTGAGATTGTGGAAGATCAAGGTCATGGCCCACTGAAAAGTAGCTCTGGCATTTTTAAGGCCAAAAGTCATTTTCTGATATGCAAAAGTTCTCCAAGGACAAATAAATACAGTCTTATGTTGGTCCTCAGGTTTAATTTGTATCTGATTATATCTAGGAAAGCCGTCCATGAAGGAAAAAACCTCGCTACCCACACACTCATCCAAAATATGATCAGTAAATGGTGTGGGGAAATTATCCTTAGGACAGGCATGATTCAAATCATGAAAATCAATACATATGTGGATCGCTCCCTGCTTCTTATCCACCGGAACGGTGTTTGAAACCCACTCCATCAAGGGAGCGGGATAGATAAAACCGACTTTCAACAGTTTCTCTATCTCTGCCTTAATCGCGGGTGCATTCCTAGGATTCACCGCACACAAATGCTGTCGAACAGGCTTAGTGTTGGGATAAGTCTTAATCTCGTATTCAACAATGCGAGGATCGATACCTAGTATTTCATCGTAAGACCAAGCAAATATATCACAAAATTATTTAAAAATATCGGTGTATTCTTGAATCTCAGCATGGGAACATTATGCCCCAATATAGACATTCTCCATCCTGCCAGGATCATGAGAGATATTGATAGGAATCATTGGAGATATGTTTTCCATGTTCCCATCAGCCACCGGACCAGGAGAGCTTAATGGAACCATGGGACTACCAATTCTCTCGCTAAGAACCTCCCTAAAGTCCTCATGCTCCAAATGGTTAAGCTCATGAAGAAAGTAAGATCTATAATGGAGTTCTTCCCATGGTGGCTCAACTCCAAACATAGCCTCAATAATCACTTCATCTAAAGGAAAAACACTACCAAGGCAGTCGTGTGCATGAGAAGACTATACTGCCCATGTAGGTAGCGCATAAAGGTCCTCCTCCTTCGTTTGCGAAGAGGAAGGACTGGGCTCTACAACACACTCAATATTACCTTGATAAGCTACCATAGTTGTAGGCAATGGCACGTCCATCACGATGGGCTCACTCGAAGTATTCGGTGTAGGAAGAATCCAAGGATCTTTCATATGACTCGTGCGAAAAGACACCAATCTTATAGATGTCGAACCCTCACCAGAACTAGATCCTATCTGAAGGATAGGTGTAGGACAACTAAAAATTCCCATAAGGGATGGATACATGCCTACACCCACACTCCTAGTTGCCGGCTGAGAGTGCTCTATGATCAGGATCGAAGCTCCCGAAGATGCGGTAACTAACGGATTCTTGAATGACATTTGATCAATCGTGACTATCTTCCCATTAAATGAAAAGCATACAACGCAAAATAGGGAAGAAGCTACGACTTGCATACTATACATCCAATTCCTACCCAGCAAGAGATTGTATTTTAAGGGTGCATCAACCACCTCGACCTCTATCGCAATGGTCTTCCCTCCCAAATGGACCTTAAGGGAAGGGAGAATCCCATGTAGCTTGAACGATCTCCCATCGAACGCAGTTAACATGGTCGCTGATTTAGACAACTCAGGGGAACCTAAACCTTTCCAACATGATAAACACATCATAGAAGTAGCAGCGCCTTCATCAATCACAGTGGACTTGACAGTCATGTTAATACATTCTACATGAATCAAAAGAGACACATAGTAAGGAAAGCAAGGCTGAAGTCCTGTGGTTTCAAATTTAGTCACGGAGGAAGAATGATCATTATTCACACCAAGGGAAGAAAGAAAAGCCTTCCCTTGCAAAGGACAACTCTGAAGCACTTCTAGTGTAGACATCGCATAAGGAGTGTGGCCCAAATCCTCGACAACAAAATAGTTCTGGGCAGCTCAGGAATTAGGATTATGCTCTGAATGCTTAAGGACTACCTTAGGAACGCGAGGTGCAGCTTCAGGTTTATCCACAGGTTTTTCAATACCCAAAGGAGTCCCTGGTGGATCAGGCTCCTTTCCTGGGATAGGTTGTGACGAACCATAGTCCTTCGCATGGGTCACAAATTTTGTAGCACATGCCATGTTAATGCAACCATGACCACTACCCTCCGATGGATTTTGATCACTACCAGACTGATCATGGGTCCTCGAGTTCATATTTTGATTGTGAGGTAAAGGGTTAGTCATCACAGCTAGGCCCTGTGCTAAGACTCTCGAGGCTTCATCGATACGAGGGCAAAAGTAAGTGAGGTGATCATCCTTACACAAATTTCATGGAAATTTAACCTTACATTTAGCTTCCTTGTCCCCCCCAGCATTACGGGCGTTCTTGTCATTATTATTAGCTTTTTCATTCCTATTCCCACCCTTACGATTATTCTTACCCTTCTTTTTATTTCATTCGAGCTGCTGGTTACCCTTCTGGTCTGATGATTGCACCGAAAGCACACTCGCCGTTTGGGCGGGTTGAGATGAAGTTGTGGCTTATCCCAAAGTACATTGGTTGATTGACAATTGACTAACTTTTTTTGCAACCGAATCCGCAGGTTTAACACTCGCACAACCAACAATTCCATCGGCATGTGGTCCAGGTTTAACTTTGTGGTCAAAACTAGAACGCGGAGCATTGGGAATGATCTCATATAACAAACCGGATTGAGCATAAATCAAATCCAGTTCCTATGCCCTAAAAATGGCTTGTTCCTCATTTTTCACTCCGGATGTAGAAACATCCTTCGCTATATACAACAATAACGAATTAAGGAACCATTCGAGGAGGAATTATGGTGCTATAAAGGCTTTAATCAACCTCTTTCGTCTACACCACTCTTGGATATGATCCAAGATATGTGTGGCTTTATCCTACCAAAATGTCGACTGGAGTTCATTACCAACGTCATAATGAATTGGTAGCTGGAAGTGGTTAAGAAAAGTCATCGCTAGGTCATCAAACAAAGTGAATGCCCCCCTAGGTAGCTCTATATACCATTTCGCGGAAAGCCCTGTAAGGGTGCGTTGAAATAGCCTTAAATTAGAGGAAGTATCACAATATTAGTGAGGATTCTACTATATAAAACAACATGCAGAAAATCTAAAAGTATAAAATTTGAAGTTGCACTATGGAGTGAAAAGTTTTTCTAATAAATCAAAAGGGTCTAAATGATGCGGAATAATGTATTAGAATAGTTTTTATAACATAATATGTGCTTAGTTTGAAGAAATAATTCAATTCTCTCAAATATCATGAAGGTAAAACTAATGTTTTCCTTGCTAAAGAGAATGTTTAATGAAGATTAAAAAGAAAATACATGTGTCTCTCGAAGGGTGATAGGAATACTGAATATTTTCACAATTTTCCTAGTCACAAGAACACATATACTATTTTGGAAATAAAAAATTATAATGACATCAAGGTACCAACATTCAAGTAGATCGTTAAAGTGGGAAATGAACATTTTAAAAAACATTATAAAGATAAAAAGGAATCCATTAATCTAAGGAAAAAAAGAAAAAAGTTGTTGTCATAAGTGGGCATGAGATTGCTTATTGTGGAATGGGTAATGGTTTTTCTTAAATAAGCAATTTTTGGTGTTCTTATAAATGTGTTTTTCACAAGTGCTTTCAATTATTCTAGACATGCCAAATGAAATCTCTCTCTCTCTCTCTCTCTCTCTCTCTCTCTCTCTCTCTCTCTCTCTCTCTCAGTAGCAAAAGGTTCAAGTATTTTACTTAAGGATTCAATGAGAAGAGGGGTAGTAAAAGGAAATCAACATGATTTATCAATGAGGATTTGGAGTAATACCATCATTGATCCATCTTAAAATGGATCTACAAAGCTCTAAAAGGCATCAAATATCTCGAGTTGCAAACCCCATTTCTATAGTAGAAATGTTGACGAATAGTAAACGGAATTTTTATGGTTTTAATTTGTAGTCTTATATATGTGGTTCTAAAAAATATTTTAAATATAATTTGAGTCAACATGTTATTTTTATTATAAAATTTTAATTTTTTTATAAAGAACACATGTCATCTCTAGGATGATCATGGAAGGACTTACACATATGCCCCTACTAGGTTGTAGAATGTTCCTCTTCAGCGCAAAAAGTTCAAATTGCAAATTCACTCCCTATGATTGTTTGGAATATAAAACATGTGTGAAATTACCTAGGTTTTAACATAAAGGCTACATCTTCGGTTGTAACTCAATGTGGTTCTACTACAAAATTGAAGTTAGGGCTTCTTTGGTTAGATAGATGGTTTCCTAGATAAAATAGATTTGTGATGGTCAATGCAGTTCTAGAATGCATTCATGTCTACTATATGGCTATATCATATCTCCCTAAAGGAATTTAAAATAAAATGAAGAACAAATTCTTCAACATTTTGTGGAGTAGAAATAAAGAAAAAGGAATTTTTAATCAAATGAAATTTAGTGTAAATGTTTAAAAAAACAATAGATTGGAGCTTAAAAAAGCACTTTTTTTAGTATACATGTTTTTAAAAAAAAATATAATGTGTTTCCTTAAGGAACTAAAATCATAATTCAATATAATTGACAAGAAAAAATCAAGTTGTCAAATAAATGTATATAATACAAAAATCTAATGAAAAATGTAAAACCTTTTAATCATAATTGATATCCATAGTCAAAATTTACATGGAACTAGGGTAAGAGCCAAAAAAATTACCATGAAATTCAATTGTATCCCCTAACAAAGAACATACCACTCATCAAATTCCATGGTGCAATATGATAATAAAACAACCACACATATATGATAATAAGACAACCACATATAGATAACACAATTGAATTTTGAAAACACAACCAAGAAAATCAAATCATACACACAACACCCACCAAATTCAATACAACACCATGATAATGAGTAAGCCCAAAATCCCCATAATAATGTAACCACATGTCAAGAAAAGAGATACAATGAAAAATGAATTGGCACTGTCTCTCACATAAATCACATTGTCCAACTTTTTAATAAATCTATGAAATATTTGGTCAAATAGAATATTGTTGGTTGGGATCGCAAGGTGGGAGTTGATACTTGAGCCAACATGAGTTACAAGGAAATAGAGAAGGTGTAACTGGGAAAGGATGTTGAGGAAAAATAAGAGAACTACAAGAAATAAGTGTAGTAGTGATGAGATGAAACAAAGTGCACAGATCATTCTGGAAAAAGTTATTATAATTCAGATAAAAGTACCATCAAGGGAGGGGATCACAATTTTTTGTTGATGAGCTAGATGGATTGGATGAACATTGATTCATATGGACAGAGTTGTGGTGATGAATCATGTCAATATTTTTTGAAGAATAATTAAACCTTGAATGTTCTTGAGCTACTCTTGAAAGCATGTAGAAGGAAATACAGTTGTTGTTGATGACGCATTGTGTACAAAAGATTTATAAGTGGAGGACAAACAAAAGGAAATATTGTTCACTGGAGCCTGCCTTAAGGAAGGCACATTTGTAATATGAGATACAAAGGAAAATTTTGGGATTCGATTGCACTGTATTGAATTGAATATATTCCTTGAGTAAGGGAACACTTAGAAAGGATGATAAAGTAGTATATTTACCACTTAACCATACTAAATAGAGTCATGGATGAGAACTGACTCAATAATTAGATATGGCTTAATAGTTTTCCTCCACTCTATGTATCTCATCTCTTAAACATGGTATGATCTATGTATTCAAGAGTATGAAAAAATGTCATTTCCCCTCCCCTCTAGCCCAAAGGAGAGGACACGACTATTGCACCACCATCATAACTGGGGATCTAGCCCCATGAAAATAAACATAACAAAAATGCATTGAAAATAAAATAATATGCAGATGCATAATGCAATAATATATAGCAGAAGAAAATTTCATTCAATCATTCAATATGTTCATAATAATTCATAAAACAAATACATTGCAGAATTATGGAAGAGAGCAGTTATCTTGAATTTGAGCTGCCTCGAGCAACTAGCTATGTAGCGGCAACGTTCCACTCAACCATAGGCAATTTGTGCTCATCAATCTCTCAGAACAACTACCACCCCCGAGTTGGGCATGATTTCCACAAGGAAAAAGGGAACAACAGGCTCGCACATATCCAAATACACACAACGTTCAGCCAAGTCAATCCACAGTTGGGTTTATCAATATGCTAAGGAAGTGGAAACAAAGAATTGCAAAGCTAGTGATATTAACCACATAGCTATGGACACCTGCAAAAGATATATATATTTTTTCCTTGAAAATACCTACACACCCAACACAAGGAAGTATTCCCTTCACTGCTACACAATACCTCAGGCCATACCTTCCTTTCCAATGTTCTCTTAGGTGTGCATAGAAGATTCGTTAGCCCCTTTTTATCTTTTTTTGAGGTTCCTCTCTTCACTAGGTTTATCAATCCAATTATGTCCATCTTCCACTCCTAATTCAATTCAGACAAAAAAAAGGATGCACACAACAACAAACACAACTTCT
>LPNX010539778.1:245310-324833 GCA_001517045.1 Pseudotsuga menziesii | reverse complement strand
TTCATCCTCTCGCTTTCCATGCTCGCTTCCTTGCTCGTCTTTTGCCATGCTCCCTTTGTACCTACATCCAAACTCTGTCATTGATGTCCATATAAAGAAAATATCTATCGGATTACATGGGTCATTGGCCGCTGTAACCGCCAGTTCTCTAGGAATTCTCTTCACATACATGGATCATCAATCTTGGTCCCAAAACCGAGATTAAACCATCTCACATTTCTCCCGCAATCGAAGACTCAACCTCTCCGATCCACATCAAGCTAGGATACGAGTACACCTGCCACCCTCGTACCTCCCTGGCGGTTCATTCCACACTTGATGCAACATCCCTTCTTTGCGCATAAGAGGGATACCTTGTGCTTTTAGCATCCAAAGAAATCCAAACTTGCCTATGGCTAAGTTTCACATGGACCAAAAAATTACTGCTAGGATGTCGGGTACCACTGAACATGCACCCCATATTTTGATTCAAAAAACCCGATACAATAAATGTTTTTCAAATCTATGTGCTACCACCTTTTCATCATGTCAATGCACATAG
Organism: Pseudotsuga menziesii; assembly: GCA_001517045.1. Taxonomy (NCBI): domain Eukaryota; kingdom Viridiplantae; phylum Streptophyta; class Pinopsida; order Pinales; family Pinaceae; genus Pseudotsuga; species Pseudotsuga menziesii. Next base: position 324,292 of record LPNX010539778.1, on the reverse strand, counting down.
AAACACCAATGAGCATAACCAAGCCAAACCATGGCTCTGATACCAGTTGTTAGGTTAAAACTAGCAACATTAACATAATAATGAGCCAGAAATAAACAAATCAAGCAACATTCAAGATAGACACACAATATACCCTGGGAACCCCATGCGGGGAAAACCAGCACCAATGAAGATCTTCATTACATGGCCAAAACCGGCCATCCGAGCCAAGTGAGCTAGTCACCGCTCACCTCCAGGCCACTTTACAATGGAGCCTCCTCAAGCCTTATAAAGGCTTCATCACATGCAATACCATGGGACAATACCATGGGCTACAACAAACCATGTGCTAGACCTAAACCACCTTTGACTCAATCCCGAGTCAAGGTTAACCCTAACACGACCATACTTTCCTCATACTATTCTAAAACCTTGTACATTATAAATGTAGAGGATATCAAAAAATGTTGTGTTTTCCTTATCTCCTATCCCTGCAATCTCTCCATGAACAAAACTTGGCCACATCTTTCCAATCATTAAAACCTCTTGAAAGAATCCATTTTGTATATCAACACCTAGAAAGGGGGATTGCAATCCACACATCTCCTTCCCCTTATGAAACAGTGGTCTTCTTGAAAAGTCCAAGAAAACCATATCCATAATATGCACCATATTAGGGTATGACATTGATGGAATTGTGTATGATCCCATTTTAGCGTTCCTAAATTTCCTAACCCCTTCCATTGGAGTTATGCCCCCATAATTTGACTTCTACAATTACTTTGCCCAAGCAATTCATACCCAATTGGAAGAGCTCCTTGTTGTGGAGCAATTTAGATACCCTCCCTACCTGTTTTATATGTTCCTCTACCAAAATTATGAACATTATAAATATGATCATAGATGAAGCTAGAAACCAACTACCTGTTCATGAGTCGAGTGACCTGATCCTGAGAAATCCTGGAAACCCTAATTACATAGAATTTTCCAACAAAGTCAGGACCATCACTTACACTCTGATACATGATTAATCACCAATAAGAATGTTTCTAGAGAATAAAAATCTCTTATTGGTGAGTCACGATGTGAGAATTGGATATTAATTCCTATATGAGGATTTCACCATATTGAGGAAATATGGTTTTGAAGAGGAACCATACAAACTTCCAACCTTCCTCACACCAAGGGTGTTTTCCATGGAATACACTAGGAAAAGGTTAATTTCGAACTAGATACATTTTATACATTTCAAGCAACAAATAAACTTTTTGTTATCCAAAGAGTTAGGGTCTTTCAAAGTAAATGGATTAAATTCCTACATTATATGAAGGAGTTTTTGAGATAGCTAAATTTGGAAAAAGTAGAGAGAGGACCCTATGCTTCTCACCAAATTATTTTCATGCTAAGGATTTCAAACAAAATTTCTCCCTATGGATTTGTCCCCAAGTTTGAGTGGGAAAGAATTGCAAATTTGGAGAGTTAGGAGCAAGTTCCGACAGTTGAGAATAACATAAGGGTAGGATAACACAAAGACACATATAGGGTAGAAAAGAGGAGATAAAGAGATCCAAACATATATGGACATTGATGGGGATGAGTAGGGACCCCAAATTAAAAATTACAGAACCAAAGAAGGAGAGGAGGTAGATAAAATATTGGTAGAGAAAGATGGGAGTGATGAGATCCCAGGAGATTTGGTTGAGCTTGTGGAACAAACATCAGTTAAAAGGGATGTGTAGCCAATCATCTTCACCCACTATCCCTACATTTAATTATTAGTACCTTAGACTCTACAGGCCTCACCTTCTGCAAGGTGAGTACCAATTAAATCTAATTTGTACAACAAATATTTGAACATAAGAGAAAGAAGCATAGACTTGGTCAAATATATCAGAAAGCAGGTGGGAGCATTAGAGAAAATATTGCTAATTGTGGAAGATCACAAAAGTGATCCTCTCAAAATATTAGTTTTGGAACCTTAAGTTTCTATCCTTTAACATTTAGTGATTGGAGAGAAAACAAGTTTGAAGTACACTTTAAGTAGTTTGGAAAACCATATAAAGTAGATTTCTACAAACAATCTAGTGATATGATGTGTAATGAGTTAGTACAATCCATTGCCACCGAAGTAGATCGAGGACATCACTACACAAGTTTGAACAATTGCTAAAGGAAGAAGTAGTGACTATTAAATCAAAGCATTTCACTATTGAAGCTTTGGGGGTTGATCCAACAAAGGTTTCTCATGCCAAATATCTATAACATAAAAATAATGAAACTGTACACCTCAGGAAGCAATTAAAAATGCTTGTAGCATAACTAGTTCAAACCCATGAATTGCTGAAGGTCCAAGAAGAAAAAGAGAAAATATATGAGAGCATGTTGAAATGCAAGAACATGGCATAAGAGTATGAAGATAAAGTAAATGATTTAGATCTTCAAATATATTCTTTGAAGCTACAAAAGACATATTTGGGTACTGATCCTACCCCTCCAACATCATCTCCCAGTTTAGAAGAGATTAATCAACCCATGGGGGAGACAGAGTAGATCCTAAAGGAATCTAAAAAAGACTTCAACAGATCCGATATCAAAGGAAATGGAAGAAGATATACCCACTTAGAAAATAGATAGCAAGGATGATATAATTAAGGAGTTGGAACATGAACTAACTCAAAAGGATAATGAATTTGTAAAATTGGAAAATGAAGTAGACAATAAAGATGACCAAATTGAACACTTGGAGAATGAAAGGGATGATCTAAAGAGCCAAATCACCAAACTACAATTGGACATATAGAGATAAGATCTTTTAAGAAGAACCATGAAAGTATTACGGGACAAAATAGCCCAAGATATTCTTAATAAGTGGGATCATTGTGATGTGATCCAAGATGAATTGGAAACAACAAAAAGCATCTTAGGAAGAGGTAAACAAAGTATAGAAGGAACTTGGAATCAAGCCATAAGAAGAAGAAAAATTAGTGGACTTCTTGAATAGAATAACAAAGAGGCAGTTGGAAGAGCTGCAAATTGACAATATAACTCATTTAATAAAGCTAGAAAACCACATGATCACAAAACAAACTTTGGTGAAGAGAAATCATAATAGAATAAATTCCTTGACTGAAGAAGTGTCCTCCTTCAAAGGTATCTTTAATGAGGTCATCAAATTAGGCCTATCACATCCATGGGATGGAAATGGTGAGATGTATAAGAAGGAAGACTATAAATAAAATTTGTTAGCAAATAAGAATGAAGTAGTACAATTTGATGAAATAGAAGGAGTAATAAGGGTTGATGTAATATTTGACAGACTGAGAGATGAGTTTGAAATCTGTGTCCTTCTTAAGAACATGCTAAGAAAGTTAAGGCCTATATCATATGAAAAAAATACTAATGTTTAGATTGCATTAGAGTCATTAAAGTCACACTATTGTCCTATGGAAAAATAGTGGAATTCAATAGGGAAGTGTCACAAGCTTATTCATCCACCCTAAGGTCAATCATTAAGACGAGCATTGGGAAAATCAGCTAGGCATACCTCTATTCCAGCAATTCAACAAATTTTATGCCGCTAGGAGGACAAGCAACTGTCCAAATGATGAATTAGATGTTGGGGCTGAAAGTTGTCAGACCAATGGGGCGACCAAGTGGGTAGCCAAGTGTACTGCCAGGTATACAACTAGTTGGGAAATCAGTTGGGAAAGTGAGAGGACAAATTATAGGACAACCACCTCAACCTAAAGGATCGAAAAAATGTCAAGTAAGAAGAAATAAATAGAGCAAAGGTATTTTTAAGAAATTATGAAATTAAAGTGATGGTGAAAGATTTACAAGTTCTTAGAATTCAGTTGGAATTAACCAAAAGCAATTACAACTTTGAGTCTATAAAAGACCATTTGAGCTAAATAATCAAGGCTTAAATTTTTAGAGGGTCTCTAGAATTGTTGAGTCGAGCACATTTCCTTGTATGTAAGAAATTTTCTAAGATAAAGATTATGGAGTGTAGCATATACATTTTCCTCTGTAATTGTGTCTTCCTCTAGTTGTTTCTAGATCTAACTCATTTTCTATGTAAATAATTCTTGAGATATAAATAAATCTTGAGCAGTATATTCACCTATATTTGTATTAGTGATGTGAATGTATGGTTGAATGTTGAAATTGAGGAACAATATTTCATTGTTTTGACCTCTGATTCATTTTTATGATGTCTAGATGATTCAATAGTAGATAAAGTTTTGTTTTATTGTTGTTCTATGCCAATCATGTTTCCATTTGATTCATAAAATCTCTTGAAATTCTTACATGTTGAATCAAATTGTTGAATCCTTTTTCATAAAATCTCAATATGCTTTTCTTCCATTGAGTGTAAGAGATTTGTCCGGTAGGAACCTCTTTAATCTCCAATTTGTTCCATTTGCTAAATTTCACCTTCATATATATTCACCATTGTTGTACAGGACATTTCACCCTTGTAACCTAGGGCCTGGGGTTACCAACTTACTATTAGACTTGTAGAGAAACAACTTTTATAGAAACTGGAATGAGAATAGGAAGATATCTTGGCTTACCCGGTTTTTTACGGTTGATCCAAGCTTGGTCTTCTCTCGTTCCAATACTCTCCAAAGCTTCTAGGGATGCTTCTCTTCACCTGCAAAGAGCCAATTCTTCAAGCAATATCTCATATATATATAAATCAGAGGTTAGATGAAAAGCATATTAATAATATCTGTTATCACTCCAGGAAACTCCTCTAGGTTGTAGCTTGAGGATGCCTGGTAACTTAAATGTTTTTATGGTTTTTATAACTGGATCAAGTCAGGTGACCTATAGGACCTCACATTCTGAAGACATGCATGAAACTCAATCAAGGATAAGGATTCTAACTACCACTATTCATAGGTTTGATAATATGGTGCAGATATGGAGAACTTATCATGCTGGCAGATTCATACATAAAACATTTATATATAAATGGCTAATCATAACAAGGAAAGTACTTGTAATTCAAATCATCAATATGCAGATAGGATGATAGCTATCATACATCAAATAACATGAATAAACCTGAACAACACATTCAAGCATAAGCACAGAATAGACGAGAAATGGAAGCTAAACATATGATAGCAAAAGAGCTTATATTAGGTCATGAGCAATATGAGAAGCTTGCTAATAGTAATGGTCTACAAGTCCCCGAAGTCGAATCCTTGCTTAAACATAATTCTTAGGCTTTATAGCCTTTACAAAAATATCCAGATCCTGAAAAGTTTGATCTGTTTTACTAAAAATAGATAAAATAATTGTCTTTTGCAAAATTAGGTTAGAAACCCTAATTTAACTACTAGTCTATCTAACTATAACACTTGTTCACTTCTTGAACTTTTTGATGACTGCAGTGAGTACTGGAGTAAAACTGTAACCTTTCCTCTGATAGATAAGCTACTGTTTGTTAAAACAAGTAGGGTTTGTGACCCTTTCCTCCTTGATGTAACTAAAAAATTGGAACAGACTTTCTCTGATGGTGTTCTTCAGCAACTTTCAACTTTCCACTTCATCCCTGAGATAGTTATATTCACCCAAACTGGTCTCTTGTGTCAAAATAACTTTCTATGCCTCTTTTTGCTTTCGATGGTTAAGGAGTCAAAATTTCAGGTCAGTTAGTTGTCGAAAGTTTTGCTTTCGGTGGCTAATGAACCGCTTCAGCATCCGCTTAAGCCACTGAAAGCCCTGCTTTTGAAAAATTGTAATCAACCTCCCAAATCATCCTTTTCAGCTTTGTTGTTGATCTTATGACCCTTCTTCAGCTTGCCCAATGTTTGGAAAATTAGCAACATCCTGGATTGCCTCTGGATTCTGAAGGCTTACTACTGCTTCACCTAGGGTTTCTAGTGCAAAATGAGAGCTAGGGTTTGATCTAGAATTCTTAACCTGCAGCCTCAGAAGCCTGATCATCCTGTACAACCTGGTGTTGTCCTTCATGTATCTTATATTTCTCCTTTTCAGCATGACATACATCCCTCTCATCTCCAGGAAATAATTGTGCAACTCCTTATTCCTCTTGGTCAACATGGCATTATTCCTCTTTATCTCCCTGTCCAAAACTTCTAATTCATGTATTTTCTCTAGTAGTTTGTTTACTATTTGAGACCTAGGTTTGATTGATGAGGTATTTGATATTTGTTCATCCTTCCCTTTCCTAGGTGTTGGTGAAGAAAAATCTTCATTTTCTGTTGTAACTTGCCCTTTTAGGTCAACTTTTGCCCTAAAATTTTGGCCAAACTGCTGAAAAATGGGGCTCAGAGATGGATTTGTTCCTTCAAATATGACACCTTTGTATAAAAGGAAAGATTTTTTTATAGATTGGTTTGTTTTGAACAAAAACCTCTCTCGTTTTTTTGAAATTCATTTTTCGTTTTCCCGAGATCTGTATTTCAAAAATAGGTGTAAAACAGGGAAATTCTGAGATCCAAAAATTAGGGCTCAGAGATGGATTCGATTCTACCAATTTGCAATACTTGTAGGAAAAATGAGAGAGGTAATTATTCTATGACATTTTAGGAACAAAAAAAATCTGATAGTTTTGCAAAATGATTCTCTAGTCGCTCAGAATCACCATTTTAAAATGATGCCTTTTCATAGTAAAACGCCAATTTCGGCGGCTTAGAGCGCCCTAAAATTTCTGTCTTAGCTTCTGAAAGTATGCTTTCGGTGGCTTAGAGACCATTTTGAAACCATGCTTAGCCATGGAACCCTGTGTTTTGAGTTTTTTGAGCGGGTCCTCCTCCTTGCGCTTGCAAAATTGAAATTCAAATCATGCGGAGGAGGTTAGCAGACTGGTTTTCAGAGATGACCTCAAGTAGTAAAGATGCATGCAACAAATGAGGAGTGTACTGAAGGTACGGTGCCGATTCTGAGGGGTTAACTATTTGATTGGTACTTGAATGAGATGATGGTAAATTCTGGTGATATCCATGAGATAGACAACCTAGCAATCATTTTAATGTGAACTTGGTGTTTCGTGGAGGGTTACTGCAGTCATGGGACATATGGAGGCTAGGCTAGGGTTTAGATTTCCATCAGTCTTTTGAGATCAATAACGAATTCTTATCCATCAACCCATGCTTTACTGTAGTTCCCTTACCTTTTAGGTGGTTAATCATGCTAAATTATGACACACCTCATGCTGATGAATTTGAGTTTGATGGGCAGACAACTGTTTTCACTTTTCATCCTTTCCGGTGGCTAAGAGACTTTAGGGTTTAGTTCGCTAGCTACCGAAAGCTGGGATTTCGGTGGCTAATGAACCGTTGGTTCGTTCGCCTAAGCCACCGAAAGTATCATTCCCATAATTTATTAAAATGAAGTTCATTGCGCTTTTGGTGGTTTACTGTGTTCTTGGATCCATTGCTAAACTGCCAAATCCAACGCTTTTCGGTGGCTAATGAACTATTGGTAAGTTCTCCTAAGCCACCGAAAGTCCCTTTTTTCCAAAATTATAATGCGATCAGCAGGATTTCGATGGTTAACATGGTCCTGCATTAAAAATTGTTAGCTTCCGAAAGGTAAGCTTTTCGGTGGCTAATGAGTTGTTGAAAAACTTGCCTAAGCCACCGAAAGCTAAAACTTTCAAATTTTCTTAAGAAAAAACATCAGATATCCCAACCTTATTAGACATCCCAATATATTTCATAATATGACCTAAAACCTTCATCACTGATCAAAAAATAAATTGTTTTGAGTGAACTTATTGAAAATTTTATTTAGGAGATAACAACATCATTGAACATATTCATTAAACCAATATACAGTAGACAAGCACAATACAAGATTGGAAGAAGAATTCTCTTTATTAACAAAAGGTGAATAGGTAAAAATACAACCCAGCTTCTGCCATAAGGACTCCTCTGCAACCGAGGACTCTGAGTTCTATTGCTCCAAGATTATGAAGGTATACCACTAGCATAAATTTTCTCTCCAAAAATTGATTGATTAGCCCCATCCCAAGGCCTCTATTTATACTTTGGGAAATATATAGGTTTCGAAGGTTAGGATGGTTGAGATGGTTGGGATAGTTATGGATTAGGGCCCAACTACTCTCATATAATCATTATTTATATTTTTAAGGTCGAATTAAGGTATACGCAGGTATTTGTATAGGAAAGTCGCGTATGATACGTCTGTTTCTCAAAGGGAACTTGTGTATGCAAGGTATACGCAGGTTGTAATGCATATACTCACATATGATACGCGAGTTGCAATGCACATAGTTGCGTATGCAACCCAAAAATCAGAATAAAAATATATAAGGTTGGTTTGAGGATAATGCATCAAAGGTCATGCACATCCATAGTATTTTGGCCACTTCAATCCAAATTGTCCTTTTTTGTACCGACATGATGAATGTCATCACTCAGACAGAGAAGTTCCAGTTTGGATGATAACAAATGCCCCGTAATGTATGACGTTAGAGGGAAGCGATGGCCGAAATACATTATAATCTTTATCTTGGAGAACTCAAAAATCCAAGGAAGCAAAGGAAGTACCTGAAACAAATACATATCAATGTCATATACAAAATCGTATCTGAGGATGCCATGTTCAATATACTGGAACAATAGCTCCTTTACAATATTTGATTACATCATATGATATGGGTACAAGACCACATATATTACAAAGGTGGATCGAAGCCACAATACACAATGATGAGTCTTCAAAATCTGGAAGCAGTGTAGGTGAACACAACACAATCTTGCGCAACTTAGGTTATAGATGTGAACGTAAGGTCTTCATCAAAATCCAAAGGAACCAGTAAAATGCAGGCCATGTGAATAGATGTGTTGAAGTCGAACATGGAAAGGATTCAACATATTTTCAATCAAATAGGTGAAAATTGACAACTGAAGCAAAGGAATTCACCAATGATGAAAGTGAATCCTAAGGTACCATTGTCAAAACTCTAGGTCTTTGTCTTCAGGAAGTGTTGATGAGAAACCATGTTGTGATGAGGAAAGCAATAGATCCTCCAACAAATCACAAGAGTGACTAGGAGCTAGATAAGGGAAGGTAGACACAAGTGATATTAGATAGGATAATGATGGAATCAGGATAATAATCAGATGCAGGGATAAATCTTGGAATAATGAGCATGACACAGAGATGACCCAAGGCAACTTTTAACTTTATAGATAGGACAACTAGAAAATTATATGTCATGTAGGAGACATGATCAGATTCCCCAGGTATAAATGACAACTGGAGGAGTAAGAAAATCAAAGTGATAGCTGAGCTGAAAGTGTACAGTGAGACATGAGTATTGGAAAGTTCAAACAGTGCTATGTTCAAGGAGGACATGCTTCCACTGTCTGCAACCCCCAAAAAATACTTCTTCTTTATCTTTCCTGTTAAATTTTAACGAGTCCAGGAAAGTCAACTCAGGTCTCTCTTCATTTTTCAAGCTTGAAGGGGGAGAGAATAATGCTTGATAATGTCACTGATTCATGGATTTTACGAGCCCGAACTAGTATATGCTCATTGGTTTTTTCATGTTTAGAGAGTCTGAAAAATCTGAAGAAGACTTTAGGGGGTTTCTTTTTCGTCCAATTTAGTCTCTTGAGGCCGAAAAAGTATAAAACATACCAAAGAAGAACTCTCTTAACTTCTGAAGAATAAAAGGCGCACCTTTTTTGTACTTGCTTAGGGAGGTTCGAAAAATGTTAAATTACCACCTACCCAACGCTCCTTCAAGAGCAGCTTATNGTTCTTAGTGTTTAACGAGCATGACAAAGACATAAAGTACACTCAAAATATTTTTCATGTTTAGGTCCAGAGCACGAAAAAGAGAAAACTAAGCTCATATCGGGTCCTCCTTTTCCGTAAGTTTAGTCCCTTAGGTCTGGAAAAGTGATAAACCTATGCCTAAGAATACTCTTCTCAATTCCGTAGAAAAGAGAGTGATCCTTTCTTGTATAATTCAACATGGTCCGAGAAAGTGATAACCTACTACCAATGTGAATGCCCATTCACATATTCTTAACGAGCCTGAATGGACAAGTTTACTCGATAGTCAAGTCTATTTTGAGGAGTTATACCCGGGCCTAAAGAAACTCCATAAGGGCGGGGAGACTTATAAAGGGGATAGCTTGTAAAAAGAGACCAAAATGAGGCTTAATTTGGCGTGAAAAATAGCTAAGAAGGCTCCCCTGAACCTACGACAAATGCAGCATGAGTACCGAAAGACAATAATGTGTTCTAAAATAGGGTACTCATGGAAGGAAAGCCATATCCATGGAAGAACAATGGTATAGACAAGGTAATAATGGTTAAACACCATAGTCCGTGGTCAAAGTAGTGATCCTAGGGTTAAGGAAGATTAGGTATAAATGCAAAAATGCATATAAATGACCAAAATCCTATCCTATATGAGTTAAAAACATCTTTGAGTAACCATGGACCTGTTGCATTAGCAAAACATGGCATGGCATTAGTTTGATTTTTGATAGAAATGAAAACTATAGGTTAAAAAAACCATATTTTGAAATTATTTCTATAAATAGTTCAAAAATAGAAATCAAAATCACCATTTCATATTTTTACCCAATATAAGAAATTTTTACCTCTGATTTCAATCTCTCAATGTGGACAAACCAGTGGAAGAATTTCAAATCCACAAGTGCCAGGTAATTCATCTCTTCGTTCTCTTCTATTTCATCCATTCAAATTTTCAATTTTATGCAAAATTTTAATGTTTTAAGCCAATTTTAGGAAGGTCGCACTATATACATAGGTATGTGACTTACACAGTCGCGTACACATGTTTTATACGTGGCTTGCCTGAAGGCAGCCCACGTATGATACTCGACATGTCCAAAGGACAGTCACGTATACTGCGCAACATATAAAAAGTATACCTAGGGCCAAAATCAAATTTTTTTAATGAGTTTTAATGTTTGATGGTGTCTTCATTGACAAGCTAAAACATGGTGTTGGAGTGGAGGGAAAGGGAACATGAAATTATGGACCAAGATGCACTCCAAAGTTCCCCCATGCTGCAAGCATTGTGGAAAAGTGGGTTTCTAAATTTCTTTTGTACCTCACCTATGCGATCCAATGTCCTCTTGCTGGAGTTTTTGGTTAACTACTGGGATCATGATATAAGTGCATTTGACCTACAAGGTGAGATTATAGAAATTGCACTGGAAGACATCTATTTCATTACAGGTTTGTCATGATGGGGAACACCTGTCAACTTGGAGGTTGTTGGTAGAGGCAGTGACCTTCTAAATGTTCGGGACTATATCAACACTTACTGCACGCCCGATACTCAAAAAAGGGGTACTTACATACCTATTTCACATATTCATAGCTTGCCATTACAATTGTTGGTAAGCACAGTAGTGAGGGTTGTAGGATCATCATCCCTCCATATTGCTACTCGGAACTAGATGAGGATTGTTGTGGAGTGCCTATAGGGAGTTGTATTTGACTAGTGCTCGGGAGTAATCCCGATAATGAAGAAGCAACTCTCTGACTGCAAGATAGGCCCATGGAAGAACTTTAGCTATTCTAGTATATTGGTGGCCTTTTTCTTTGAGAGATTGCCCGCTCTCAACCCTGCAGTACCTCTACCAGCTTTCTCTCCCTGTTAGCCTAGACTGAGTAGGAGGGGGGAAATTTTCCTTCGCTAGGGCGGCAGTGGCTCGGTTCAGAGTATTTATGATGATGATTTCTACCTATGGTGGGAATGGAAGCTACCAACACTAGAGCATTTTCCATATGCTGGGATGGATTTTTGTGGTGACAACGACCTTGTCCTTCCTCCTGGAGGAGCATGGGGAGCATTAGGTATTTTGGTTTTTTCAAGTTTTTAAAATTTTTATGAATTTTTCATCATAAAGATATATACATATGTATAAGAGTTTAATCCTTTTAATGTTTAAAATGCAGATATTGGACCAGTTTTCCCTGATGGGCATCCTCATATGTATGTACGACCAGTGGTAGGAGAGGATCAGGGTTTGATTATGGTTCTTGAGGGGAAGCTGACTAGGCTTACCCAAAGAGTCCCTACTTTACGCATTGAGCAGATCCTTGCCATTATGCAAGAAATAGTAGTTGGTATTCCACCCACCTGGATATGTATTATGAGGAGGGTAGCCAAGGCGGTACTTGTTTATATAGAGGCCGCAAAGGCTGCTACAACTGAGGAAGCTGAGGAGTTTCGGTAACAGGATGAAAGGGTGGCCAAGGTGATATGGGTGACTAGGATAACCAGGATGACCAGGGTGGTCAAGATTAGACCTATTAGCATTTTACAGATTACGATCCAATTTTTGTACATTTTTGGATATTTATACAGCTATGACTGGATCTGAGGATCAAGAACTCGACCTATCTATATGGACAAATATTCACACACACATATATATATTTTTTCCAGTTTATTTACATGTGTTTTATAATGTATATGTTGTGCATCTTTATGAAATATGTGTTAAGTGCCAATCCAAGATATAATTCGCATATGCATCAGTTAATGGATTTTTATTTCTTGGAAAATGATTAAATGTGATAAAATCAAAATTTCTTTCCAATAACCTAACTTGCATGAATTGACGTAATAAAATAGGGTTTCGCACTTGATAAGCTTGATTGAGCTGGGAAACCACTAGTTTAGATTCAAGTCTGACTTTCGGCTGGGTGATACCACGTGACAAGGCTTCCCATAAAAGCTCAATGACGGCTCTGTATTTGTCCACATTATTGGTAGCAGGACCTAGGAAAGTGCCTCCAGAGGCAACTAGCTGTCTTGAGGGTGAGTAAATAACCCCTGTGATTGAAGCCAGGTTGCAAGTGTGATAACTAACGCCATCTTCAAAACCTATGAACCACTCGGAAGAAATATGTAACAACCAACAGATGATATAAGAAGACAAATTGGTGAGCTATTGTACATAAAGTTACACACAATAAAAATATAAAGAAAAATTGCTAAGCCTAAGCATAGTACTTCTTCAGGTAGAGCCCATTTCTAGGCTCAGGAAGCTTATTCCCCTCGAAATCAGTTAATTGATATGCACCTTTCTTCAAAATGTTTGACACGACATAGGGCCCTAACCACATAGACCTAAATTTTCGTGCCCCCATGGGTTCTTTGTCTTAGTCCCAGAGCAAGACCAGCTCCCCTTCAGAAAAAATCCTAGGTTTGACTGACTTATCGTATTGATTTTTCACCCTATTTTTATGAACCTCATTTGTAGTCAACGCATCTCTACATTGCTCATCTGGATGTTCTACGAGTAACAAATGTTCCTCTAGCTTAGTCGTATCAAGTAACACATGAATGACAATTTTTAAAGACAGGATTTCGCATTCAATCGGGGTTACTGCTTCCACCTCGTGAACGATTTGGAAAGGACAGAACCCCATGACAGTATTTACATTGGTTCGATAATACCAAAGTGCAGGATACATCATGATGTGCCAATTTGACTGGGCTACGTTAATAGTACGCTTGAGAATAGTCTTCAAGGTCTTATTGATTTCCTCGATTTGACCATTCGCTTACGGGTAGAATGAAGATGAATGTTCTTGTTTAAAACCTAGCATAATGGTCAGTTCGATCATCATGTTGTTTTGGAAGTGACTTCCATGGTCAGTGACAATCTCTTTAGGAATACTGAAACGTGTGATAATTTGGTTGAAAACAAAAAAAAGCTGCAGTTTCCTCGTCATCCTTATAGGTGGGCATTGCCTCTGCCCACTTCGTGAAGTAATCTACAATGAAAATGGTGTATTTGTTCCTCCCAAACAAAACTAGGTTGCACATCATGTAATCTATCCCCCACTTGGTGAAGAGGCCCACTGAAATGACAGGAAATAACGGAGAAGGATGCGACCACATATTTTTAGTGTAAAGCTGACAAGGATGACAATGCTTAATGGCTTCCACATAATCTTTAAAAACCGTGGGCTAGAAATAACCGACACCTGAGATATTCTGGGTCATTGCTAACCCAAATAAATGACCCCCACACGCTCCGCTATGGGCATCATTTAGGATAATCTCAACCTCTTCGTGGGTGAGGCACCAAAGCAAAACAGAGTATACCCCTCTACGATATAAAGTATCTCCAATAATGACGTAGTTTTTTGCATGTAAGCGTAATTTGCGTCGTTCTTCCTATGAAACAGTTGTAGGACACTTCATAGTCTGGAGATGGACAAGCATATCTCCATACAAAGGGTGAGAGGTGGAAATCAAGAAAATATGCTCATCTGGGAATGAGTCTTCTTCAATTGCTATATCTTCTTCAACAAGAAATGCTTTGCAAAAACTAAGGATTTTTTGGATTTGGTGAATTTTAAATCCAAGTCAAACTCCTTGAGAATGACTATCCACTTGTTGAATTTGCCTCCAGCTATGCATCGGGACAAAATGTATTGGAAAGGATTGACATATGCCACTACTATTGTAGTCCTCAGTAAGATATAGTGGTGTAACCTCTGAACGAAATATATAGTTGTTAAGGCCAACTTTTCGACGTGGGAGTACCTAAGTTCAGGACCAGCTAAAGCATGGATAAGATAGTAGACAACATGCTCTTGGAGCTCATCATCTTCTTGGACTAGCACTACCCCTATGGTCGACTCGAATGCGGCTAGATATAATATAAAATCACAAGAGTAATCTGGCGGACGCAATAAAGGTGTCGACAACAAGGATTTCTTTAATTCCTCGAACGCAAGTTGTGCGGTTTCATCCCATACAAATGGGGTGTCCTACTTCAACAGGTGCATGAAACCTTTAGTGATCTTGGCATACTTCATGATAAAACACTGAATAAAGTTAGACTTCCCTTGTAGGCTCTGAAGTTTCCTGATGGAACGAGGAGGAGGCAGATTTACAATGGCCTCAACTTTCAAAGGATCCCCCTGAATACCTTTGTTAGAAACAATGAACTCAAGCAGCCTACCTGACTCAACACAGAAAAAACACTTGTGGATATTCAAGTGTATTTTGTAATGCTTGCATCGTTCAAAATTTAAACACAAGTGATCTGGGTGATTTATCCTCTTACAAGAATGTGCTTGCAGATCATCTAGGTAGGGTTCGACAATAGACATGATGTTATGAAAGGAAAAATTCATTGCTCACTGAAAGGTATACCCTACATTTTTCAATCCAAATGGAATTTTCTTGTACGCAAATGTACCCCAAGGATAGATGAAAGCCATTTTATGTTGGTCTTCTGGCTTGATTTGAATCTGATTATACCCAGAGAAACCATGCATAAACGAAAGGACTTCACTCCCCGCACAAGCATCAATGATTTGGTCTATGAATGGTGTGGGGTAGTTATCCTTTGGACAATATTTGTTTAAATCATGAAAGTATTTATAGACATGTTTCGTTGCTTGCTTCTTATCGACAAGAACAGGGTTGGATACCCATTTCGTCAAAGCAATCGAGTAAATAAAACCAGCTTTCAACATCTTTTCAACTTCATCCTTAACAGCTTTCGCTTTACGTGGATTGACAGGTCTAAGTTTTTGTCGAACTGGTTTGGAATTAGAATAGGTTCGGATTTCATGTTCAACTATCGATGGATCTATTCCTAGCATCTCCTCATATGAACAGGAAAAGACGTTGCGAAACTCCTTAAATAAGGCCGTATAGATAGCAATCTCCCACGGAGAGCAGTTTGCACCAATATATACATTTTCCACAATGTTGGGGTTCGCAGAGATGTTGATAGGAATAGTAACAGAAATGTTTTCCATATTCCCCGCGGCAAAGATTCCCTCCCTTGGTAAGGGATTGATTGGTATATCAGCATCACCTATCAGTCTCACATGGAACTCTTGATTTTCAATCCTGCTTAACTCTAGAAGAAAGTAGGATCTGTGATGAAGATCTTCGTAGATCTTATCTCGCCCTCTCATAGCTTTCAAAATGGATTCATCTGAAGGCAAAACCATGTCTAAGCAATCTTCAACATACAAATATTTCTCTTCCCAATCAGGAAGATAGGATTCTTCCTGCTCCTTTGAGACTATAGGAGGACCCGAAATAGGATCAACAGTGGTGTTAACAATAGCTTGATAAGCTAATTCCACTGCCTATAAGGGCACTTTAGGCTCATGATGAGAAGGAAGGACCCAAGTATCGTTTCTACCACCAACCATTGGAATATACTTCCTTGCACTAGTAGAACCTAAAAAATTAATTGGGGCTGGGATATCTAATGGGCCCATTAATGATGAATACATTCTAGCACCTAATCTCTCTGAAACAGGTTTGAACTAATCAACCAATCGCACGATGGACTCATTAGTTTCTATGCAGCCTTTCCGAGTGAAACTTAGTTGGTCAACTATAACCAACTTCCCTTCGTGTGGAAACATTACCACCCAAAGAACGACCGATGCAATTACATACATGGCATAAGTCCAGCTTCTCCCCAGAAGCAAGTTATAATCCAATGGTGCATCAATTACCTCTACTTCAACAAACACTCCCTTCCCTCCCAATTTTATATTGAAAGATGGTAGGATACCATGTGGATGAAACGACCTTCTGTCGAAATTAGTAAGTAGGGAGTTCAATGGAACTAGCTCTCAAGATCCAAGAGCCTTCCAACAAGACAAGAACATGACACATGTGGAATCACCCTCGTCGACAACTGACCTTCCAATGGTTTTTCCACCATGGATGACATCTATCGACAAGGCCACATGATATAGTAGGCGAATTTTGACATCATACAAATTAAACTTCGCCATCAGGCTCAATGAATCCATACTACGTAAGGCTGCTAAGAGTGCATCTTGTTGGGCAGGACAACTTTGTAACACCTTCAAAGCTGACATTGCACAAGGGTTTTGGGATAAATCTTCAACTACAGAGTAATTGGCTGCAACCCTAGTATTAGGATTGTGTAATTCTTTTTTGAAGACACCTTTTGGTATCTTAGGCATAGTTTCAACAGGTTTTTCAATTGTGAGAGGGTTAGAAGTTTCGCCTATAGAATTACCCTTCTCAGGAGCCTCTGTCTCATAGTTCTTGTTTCTAGTCTGGATTAATGTCTGGGATCGAACCATGCTGATATAATTTTGGTTAGGGGCATTAGCAAGGCCCCCTACTACATTAGAAGCTAAAGCTGAATTCTGTCCTTGGGGAAAAGGATCCTTTAGGACAGCCGATTGTTGATTTTTGATCAGCTTCAGAGCTTGATCTATAAGGGGACATTGATGGGTCAGGTGATCTTCCTGGCACAACTTACAGGAAAATTTCACCTTCTTCTTCTCTTTTTTCCCCCCATCAGCATTATTTGTGGGTTTTGGCTTGTTTTGGTTTCCCTCACCTTTCTCCCCTTTTTCTTTTTCCCACCAGGCTACTTATTGCCCTTTTGGGAGGTTTGAGAAAAAACGTTTGAATTTAGGGATGAGGGGGAAGCCTTTGTTGCCTCCAATGTATACTATTTAATGAACAAATCATGGCTTTGTTTTGTCAAATATTCTATAGTGGGAGATTTAACTGAACCAACCACACCATCGGCATGGGGTCTAGGCTTAGGTTTCTCGACACTATTTGTTGGCCTCGGTGCATCATATAGAATCCTAGACTGAGAGTATATCAAATCCATTTGCTAGTTCCTGAGAATAGCCTCTTCCTCATTATTTACTCCCGAAGTGGATACATCCTTAGATATATACGACAATAAGGACTTAAGGAACCATTCTAATAAAAACTCGAGAGGGTTAGTGGCCTTAATGAGCCTCTTCCACCTTCACCACTCTTGGATGTGATCCCAAATGTGAGTGGCTTTGTCTTGTCGAAAGGTGGCCAATAGGTCTGTGCTGGAATCATATCGGATAGGAAGTTGAAAATGGTTAAGGAACACATTAGCTAAGTCCCAAAAACTAACAAACTCAGCAGAGGGCAGTGCAATGTACCACTTTGTTGTGGCACTAGTCATAGTTATTTGGAACAATCTCAACCAAACGGTGTCATTATTCAGTGAGTTGGAAGAGCACAATGGTGTCATTGTTCAGTGAGTTGGAAGAGCACCACAAGTGAAAGATGGTGATATGAGCCCCTAGGTCTTCACGAAGTTTGCCTTCGAATTTTGGAATATCTGAGGGTAACTTGGTAGGGACAGGTGGCCACCGGGTCATTCATTAACTTGGAAAAATATGGAAAATTCGAAGTTGCCAGGAAAGGAAGCTTGGGCCTAACCGAAGCCTGAAAAGTACCTGCTAGGGAAGTAGAAGGACTTGCCCTCTGGTTCCCAAATGTAAAGGTAGGGTTTCCCCCAGCTACTGGTTGCGAAGTAGTTGAACTACTTTGAAAAGGATTCCACCGATAAGCTAGTGGATTATTCATATGTGGTGTAGTGTATGTGGTTTGAGCTGCTCCAGTTGAAACTAGAGTTTGGAAAACAGGAGCAGGTATCCCTCTGCTAAAAAGAGAGAAAGGAGAGCTCATGAAAGGAGCATAAACCGACGTTTGAAAACCTTGACCATAAGGGTTAGTGTTTCCAAACTGCACCCCTACATAAGTAGGCGTGGGGCCTACATATGGAGTGGATGGAGGAATGTGCCGCCCATTCCAAGGAAAACCCTAGATAAATGAAGAGGATCCAACAGGACCACTCTAAGTAGTGTGTACAAAAGAATGTGAAGCATAAGGTACACTAGTAATCCCAGTGACCACCCGAACAGAAGTGCCTTCCACATTTGTGGAAGCCGGTGGTTGAACCACTCTACTAGCTGGAGTTAAGGGAGTAGCAGGTATACTTGTTTTGGGAGTACCAATCAGGGGAGGTGGCACTCCTTCAACCGGAATAGCTGAGATGGGGGTAGAAGGACTTTTTTCTACTCTAGACATTAGTCTTCTCACAGGAACACCAATCACAGGTGAATTGAAAGGACAAACCTGGACGATCACAGGATCGTTTAGGTCAGTAAGAGGTGAATTAAAGTTTCTTGCAAACTTGTCATCGTTCAAGTCTTCTATCTCTACTATGGTTGTATCAACTTGGTTTGTCCTAAGTTCTGGTTCACCTGGAACTTCACTAATTCCTACCGGTTCAAAGGAACTGTCTATGTCTAATCTCCTCCTTTGAGGGGGCGGTGGAGGCTCCACTGTAGTAAACAGAGGAAGGTTTTGCAACCTTCTTGATCTTCTATGAGGTTGGTCTTCCATGATTGACCAAATTTCTTTTCTTTTTGCAAATATAAGCTAATGAAATTGAAAAATAAGTGCGAGAAACTAAGAATTCTTTTTATAATTTTTAAAATTTTACTTGAAAAATATTGAAAATAAAATGACTGAGTGCAACTAAATGCAAAAGTATAAGATGCTTTTCTTCACTTTTTCAAATTCTTCAAAAACTACAATGCAACTAAATGCAAATTCTTTGAGAAATTTTGAATAATCAGAGCATATAATAAGTAAAATGAAGTATAAAGGACCCAAAATAACCAACTTCAACCAATCAAGAAGAAGACTTAGATAAAACCTAACTTGGAGAAACTATTGAACTCAAAAATTCCACTAGATTCACAAAAGAACAAATGCCAAACTGCCACTACAAAATGTAGTACATAATATAAAGTATCGAAATTCTTGATCACTGACCTAGAGACAAAGCACTGAACTTATCACCCAAGTAGGAGGACCAACTTCAAATCACTGAATGAAAGAAAATTCAAACAAAGAAAGCTCAAAGGCTTGAAAACAAGCAAAAGGTGTGACATGCAAGACTTTAGACTCATAGATTCATGCCAACAAAAGAATGCCCCCAAGCAAACAAAAAATCAAACAAGATAGGGACAAGAAAACCCTACCCAAATTTTATGCTTCTACAGATATACGCGACTGTGTATGCAGGAAACCTGCATACCATACACGACTGTCTTATAGAGCAACCCGTATATACAGGGTGATATACGCGACTGTGTATAACAACAACCCGCGTATACAAATTTTTTTTAAGAAAAAAAGAAAAAAAAGAATAGTAAGGATTCTGGGCACACCACATTGTAAATCAAAATCAAGATAAAAAGACCACACTCAGAATCATAACAAAGACTAGTAAACAACCTACAGGATAAACCCACGGTAGGTTGGGATTCCTAGTGGAGTCACCAATTCTATTATATAGGACATTTCACCTTTGTAACCTAGGGTCTGGGGTTACCACCTTACTATTGGACTTGCAGAAAGTCATCTTTTATAGAAACTGGAATGAGAATAGGAAGATATCTTGGCTTACCCAGTTTATGATGGTTGATCCAAGTTTGGTCTTCTCTCACTCCAATCCTCTCCAAAGCTTGTAGGGATGCTTCTCTTCACCTGCAAAGAGTCAATTCTTCAAGAAATATCTCATATATATTATATAAATCAGAGGTTAGATGAAAATCATATTAATAACATCATTGAAGATATTCTTTAAACCAATACACCTAAGACAAGCACAATCAAAGATTGGAAGAATAATTCTCTTTATTAACAATAGGTGGATAGGTAAGAATACAACCCAACTTCTGACACAAGGAATCCTCTGCAACTGAGGACTCTGAGTTCTGCTGCTCTAAGACTCTGAATGTATACCACCAGCATAACTTTGCTCTCCAAAAATTGATTGATTAGCCCCACCCCAAGGCCTCTATTTATACTTTGGAAAATATAGAGGTTTCAAAGGTTAGGATGGTTGAGATGGTTGGGATAGTTATGGATTAGGGCCCGACTAATCTCATCTAATCATGATTTATATTTTTTAAGGTCGAATTAAGGTATACGCGAGTATTAATATAGGAAAGTCACGTATGATACATGTGTTGCTCAAAGGGAGCTCATGTATGCAAGGTATACATGGGTTGCAATGCATATACTCGCATATGATACTCGAGTTGCAATGCACATAGTCGCGTATGCAACCCAAAACTCAAAATAAAAATATATAAGTCTAGTTTGAGGATAATGCATTGAAGGTCAAGCACATCCATAGTGTTTTGGCCACTTCAATCCAAATTGTCCTTTTGTGTACCGACATGATGAATGTCAGCACTCGGATGGAGAAGTGTCAGTTTGGATGATAAAAACCATGTTGTATAGACTTCATAATATTACTCTAAAATAAAGTCATGCATCCAAGAAAGTTCATAATTGTTTACCTACAAACATATTTAAAAGGTTTCAAATTAATATCTCATTTACTACAAATTTAGCTACAAAATCTATAAATTGTGAGCCTTATCATGCGCTAGTGTACTAAATTCATCCTAGCATATATCAGGGACTAACAGTGCTTATATTGACAATCGCATTGGTACATCATTAAGTAAACATGCACCGCAAATACTTACTTGTGTGTTTATTTACCCTATTTTCTAGTGCAATATAAATGATGATACATCTTGGTGTAATAATACATTAATAATGAACCAGTTTGTTATGTAAATGGAAGAAATCAATATATCACATTTAAATTGAATGCACTTGTGTTATTTTATTGACAAATCACTTGGGATATTTTTTATTATTGATGCACATATGCATACTTTATAATAAATAATCGGCATGTCACATTTAAATAATATGCACTAGTGTGTTATATAAGTGGAAGCACCAATGTAAAATATTAAAAAAAACATGTCCCGATGCATATTGTTATAAGACAAACCAATGCACTTGACCAATTTAATTGCATGAAAAAAAACATCCACTAAAACCACTGCTTGCCCAATCTTTATTAGTTATAATAAATTTATGTTACAACCTCTGCCAAACCACCCATTACCATTTGCATAGGCTTTGGGAAGAATTTTCCCAATCTTGTAACATTAAAAATCTTCGCCATAAGTTGTTTTCCTTTTAATGATCATCAATATGTCATACCATTATACCTCAATGTGTATGAAACATGCATTAAGAACCATTATGAACACATATGAAAATCAAATCATATGTTGTTGGGCCACAAAAACACCACATTTTATTCATCTTTTACATACCATTTATCACCATATTCCTATCTTATCGTTCCATAAAACCATTAATATTCACCACTTTCATAATAAATATGGGTTTATAATTACCATTTTCCAAATCATTTATTTTTGAGTATTTTGAGTGAATTTGTGTTTAATGATTGAGAAAAATAACATATTTTCATTATACTTTAAAGTTGGATGAGTTTGGTGATGTTTACAAGTGTATTTGAAGATTTTAACAAGCTCAAAACTGACCACCTAGCTTCAAATTCGAATTTCATTCTCAAGTTGTGGGCTAACTTCAAGGAGAAGATCATAGAAATGTGGAGAGAATATCTCATCCAATATTTGGTCGAGGATTTAAAGGGATGAGTTGTAGATTTGTTGAGGATTTTGAGGTATAAGTGAGAGAATAGTGGATTTGTAATTATGATCAGTTATCTTGAATTCATGTATAAATAGGAGGGCTCTCTCCTCATTTTGGTTAGAGGCCTCTCTAGTGGTTTGGAAGTAGAGAATAATTCAGAGTTAGTCATAGAATATATTTTGAGTGTTATGTAATGGAGATGATTCTTAATACACATCCTTTGACTCTCTTATGTTAGTATAGATTTTCATGATTCGTTTCTTATGAACTTTTAGTGTAGATTTTCAGTAATTTCTTTCAATGAGTTGTTAATATAGATTTTCAATTATGTCTTGCTTATGAATTCATTGATTTTATGTGAGCTCACAAGTTAATATTAATTGTTTTATATTAGTTTATTGTTAGTTTTTTATCATACAAGCTAGAATTATGATCTTAGGATCTTTAACTGAGAGAATAACATGCAAAACAATAAAACACAAGAGACAAGAGACACAAATAATTTTCCTCGGGGAAACCATAAAGGAGAAAATCCCACGACTTCCTTAGAGAAAGAATTAGCACCAAAAGTAAAACCCGAAAACATAAAGATGATCTCCTGACAATAGCAGTATCTCTCTCTCACACTGAGAGAGATTCTCTTCTATCACTCATGCGCCCCAATGAGCGAGTGTGTGTGTGTTGTAAATAGAGAGACTCGCTCTCTATTTATATTCTTCCGTTCACTTGGAACCCACTCCAACATGTCGGTCTCACTTAACAATTACTTACAAGAGCTGACATCTCTAGGAGTGTCTAATAACCCTAGTGCCCCACAACTTGTGGGGACCTTGCCTCCTCTGACCAACAGGAGGGTAACACAACGGTGAGGACTATTACCCCAACTTACAATGACTCACCTGGGGTCGAATTCACTAGGATAGTCTAATAACCCTAGGTCCCCACAACTGTGGGGACTTTAACCCTTGACCAATAGGAGGGTTACCCATAATGACTTGACATTACTTTCACATTATAGAAACTTACCAGAATAAACATCGGGGTATAACATGACTCAAATACATCCCATAATAAACAGTCGGGTTACAATACATAACAAATATGGATGAATACATTTCGAAGTTACAATTACATCAACACTCCCTCTTAACTAGGAAGGTATTCTCTCGACACAATTGATCAGCACAAGTCTTCTTATCTGGATCATCATTGAGTTCTCGTCATCTTTATCTGGATCTGGATTATCACTCGATCTGGATCATCATCATTGGATCTAGATCATCATTGGATATGGATCATCTCTGGAGCATCATCTCTGGATCTAGATCATCACTGGACATCATCACTGGATCTCGATCATCACTTGATTTGGATCACCACTGGACATCATCACTAGATCTGGATCATAACTCGATCTGGATCACCACTGGGTCATCATCACTGGATTTGGATCATAGCTCGATCTAGATCATCAATGCTGGATTTGAATCATCACTCGATCTAGATCATATCGAAGACATCATAACTGGATCTAGATCATAGCTCGATCTGGATCATCATTGGGTCATTATCATATGTGTTATCTCATGATTCTTCTCGTCACAGGAAGTTCTACAGAGCCAACCCTTTTTCATGCTGGGTGTAGGCCTACCTCCTCGTAGGTCTTTGGTAGCCCTTACATTTGACCTACTCATCAGAATGGCCAACACTCACATCTGACCTACTCGTCAGAAAGGCGGTAGCCCTTACATCTAATCATGTAGGACCTAATCCTACAGTCACATCAGAATGGCCAGCACTCACATCTGACCTACTCATCAGAAAGGCAGTAGCCCTTACATCTATGTAGGAGCTCATCCTACATCAGAATGGCCAGCACTCACATCTGACCTACTCATCAGAAAGGCGGTAGCCCTTACATCTAATCATGTAGGACCTAAGCCTATAGTCACATTAGAATGGCTAACACTCACATCTCACCTACTCATTAGAAAGGCGGTAGCACTTACATTTATGTAGGAGTTCATCCTACATCAGAATGGCCAGCACTCACATCTAACCTTCTCGTCAGAAAGGCATGCACTCACATTTGACCTGGTAGGAACCAAATCCTACACCCTCGTCAGAATGGCCCCCAGTCCTAGACTGAGCTACTTGGTAACGGACCAGGTGCCTCAACTCTCCCGGAGAGTGGCAGTAGCTCTTACATCTAACCTACTTATCAGAATGGCCAGCACTCACATCTAACATGGGAGGAACCTAATCCTTTAGCCATGGCAGAATGGCTCAGCCCTTATATCTGACCTACTCGTTAGAATGGCTCTTTCAGTCTTAGACTGAGCGTTCCTGGTAACTGACTAGGTACCTCCATTCCCAGAATGACATTCAACACTCATATATGACATGGAAGGAACCAAATCCTCTCACCATGATAGAATGGCTCAGCCCTTACATTTGACCTGCTCGTCAAAATGGCTCTCATACTTGTCACTTCCCCTTGTAAGGGACCTCGATCTGGAGAACACCAAGCTTCTCCCTGAAGTATTCAAACTTCACTCTGGCCAATGGCTTCATCAACACATCAAATATCCGATCGTCCGTTGCAATATACTTGATCTTCACTGCTCCCCTCTACACCATATCCCTGATATGCTTCAACTTGTCATGGAACACTGGGTTCTTTGACAACTTCACACAACTCTGGTTGTCACAGTGTATACAAGTAGCATCTAGCTAGAGATCAAATAAATTAGACAGTAGCTTCCTGATCCATGCTGCCTCACAACTAGCTAAACAAGCTGCGACATACTCTGCTTTAACTGTACGCAGTGCCACACAGGATTACTTCCTGCTAAACCAAGAGATCACACCTGATCCCATCCTGAAGTGCTCTTCCTATCGATGGCATTTCCTGCCTAATCTAAATCAACATAACCCTCTAGGTTAATCTTCTGATTCGCATCGTACTTGATCCCATAATCAACCATACCTCTCAGGTACCTCAGAATATGCTTTGCAGCAATCAAGTGAACATGTCTCAATGTGTTCACACGAAAGCAAATATCTGGTCTTGTATTTGTCAGGTACATCAACTAACAACACATCATGGCATCAATCGTCTCTGATGAAGCATTACTCAATAGATTCATCTTCGATGCCATAGGTGTGGTCATGGCCTTGCAGTCCATCATCCCGAACCTCTTTAGGATCTCTACTGCATACTTCCTTTGTCCAAGGAAGATTCCATCCGTATTCTGCCACACCTCCATGCCTAGAAAAATAGTGCATCGACACATAGCATGAGCATCACTGGTCTTCCGCCTTCAACCTTGAAGCAAAGGTTGGAATTCGCTTTACTCTCAGTAAAGCCTAGAGTCATCAATAATCTGTCCATCCTGTCATGCCATTTTGAAACTCAAGATATTCTATAGTCACTCCCTCTGAAGCGGAGCATCATACTCCCTCTGTCTTCCATACTCTATGTACTGAAACATTATGTAACGGAGTGACAAGTAACTTTCTATGCTACTAATATTCTATGTATCCATCTAGTGTATATAATTTCATCTTCAACCTTGTAGAAAGGGTTAATATCTTCATCAAGCTCATCATGTATGTGTTTCAACTCCCACTAGCTGCAAATGTCTGTGAGAAGTCTCGTGCTACGAATCTTGTCTTGTGTCCCATGATGTTTCCATCTACTACATGATGGAACTACAAACTTCTCTTCAGGTCTTGATACTGCATCCTAGACATCATTCTTCTTGAATTGGTCTTCCCTTTCTTCTTGGTAACTTCTTCATAGCTGGAAGATTCTTTATTAATGATGTTGCTGCATTTGTCATATTTATTCTTCATCTTGAACTGTCATCACTTGTTCTTTGAAACAAGTCTTATCCTTCTTTGCTTGTAGGCGATTATGTACGCGATCTTTCCTACAAGTCAAATGCATTTGTATGGTTAGAAAAATTTCATAAGGAATATTCATACTATCAAGTTCTTATGCATAAATATATGATCATGCAACTACTTTAGCCAATACAACATTCATCCATATCTCACGGAAACTTTTCTAGATGCCTTCCATTTCTACCAGGACAACATTGAGATTGTGCACTAATCCAATATGTCAGCAAAGAGGTTTCATTCTAGATAAGTAGCAATGGAGAGTTGTATAGCACTATGAGCTACTTACCCATCACATGCATATTAGTAGTATACTGTCATTAATGCAAACAATCTATCATGCATAACACATCAACTGAATATAATCAAATGCATAACAATATCATGCAATGACAATTGAATACTTATCTTTATTTGTTTCGTGGGTAGACTCCTTCTTGAACCTTCAGCTTCATCGTCTTCTTCATTCATAATAGCATCATTTCTTATCCAAATGCTAAGGTGGATAAGAGGTTCTTCAAGAGTTGAGTTCTTCATATTCCTCATTGCTTGAGGTATCTTCTTTGGAAGGTGAGAGCTTGATCTTCAGTTGCTTCCATCTTCTTTTCTCTTCTTATGAGTTTAGCTTCTTCTTCTTCCCAAAGTCTACTGAAAGGAATCACTTCCTTCTGGCACACATTCCTCACATGAATGAATCCCATGATCCTGGGAGGCCATTCAAGGTGGCTATCGCCACTTCTATATTCTCCACTTCTTCTTCTACTACTACAAGTTGGTCTTTGATTTGAGAGACCCTTGTAAAGTATCACTGTATGGTCTCTGCATTCTGGATCTTCACTTCCTTCAACTAGTTTCTTAAGGTCATATTCTGATTTATGTTCTTCCCTTCAAATAGCTTGGTCAAGGAATCAAACATCATCGGTGTATTTAGGGAAGACACTTGTGGTACAAGTTGATCCGTGACTGAATCAACCATGATCTTCTTGGCCTTGACCAAGTTCTTCTTGTGTAAGGATTCTAGCCTTATCTCCCTTTGAAATTGGAACCTCTATACTCATGTAGGTGTCCAATTCATTTTCTTCAGAGAGATCATATACTTCCATGCTTGGAAGTTGTCAACTTCACCAAGCTTAGCATCAACCTGATATGATAGATCACTTTGAAATGAGAACCTCAAATGGAAATAGCAAAAGATTAGATCTTATCGATTTGAGGTGTTCGTCCTGGTTCCGGAGTTAGCTGATCTAGGGTTTATCAGAGAAACCCTAATTTTCAAAACTTGGAATGTTTTAGATCTGATTGGCCAGAAAGATAGATCTCTTCAAATGGAGCTGTCCAATGTACTCATTTTCTTAAAACAATGGAGGGAAGCTCTCGGAACAAGAAGCCCTAGTTTTCCAATTTCTCCTACAGAAATGTTTGTTACTGTCTCTGCGGTATCTCCAAAATTACTACTCCTCTATGTTTGAAATTTCCCAATAAGGTAAACTCGCATGTCCATGATCCAACACCATAGGTTTCATCAGGATTGGTTTCACCAATTGGTATTTATGATCCTTTTCCCAAGGTGACCTGATACAAGACTGTTCAGAACAACGAATTTGTACAGACTGCCATGTGTCACTGGTTCATCTTCTGAGTCTAAAAATAGGACCACTGAAATTAAATTTTGTTCCCTTTCTGGAACATCTTTAGTAATTTCATTTGGACCTCTGTAGCCCAAGATATAGCAATTCTCCCCAGGTGTCCTATTTAGGGATGAATTCTGGAAGAGGTTCGAACCCTAAGTTGGAGGGATCATATATCCCAAAATATAGTGAATATGAGGCTAAATTTTGGACATAGTGTACATCCGAACTTTATCTTCAACCTCTGCAATTTTCAGCTTTTGCGACTTTTCCAATCTAGGGATATAGTGAATGTACCGAAACTTAGCAGTTTTAGTATTTTAGGGTTTTTTCAACTCGGGGTCAAACTAGGGTTTGACTTTCCCAGAGTTTCACCCAACCAAAAAACTTGATCCAGGTCTCTAAACGTCAGTTTTGATGAGGAGAGAAATCCTATGCCGAGCTCACTCAAAAATTCCTCTTATGCAAGAAGCCTTAATTTCCCGCACCAAAACTGAAAATGCTCGAAATCAAATTCTGCTTCGACAGAAAGATGCGCCCTTCAATGGAGAGTCAGCCTAGCATACTTTCGCTGATGGATTGTGGAAAGAGACCCAAAAAATAAGAAGCCCTAGCTTCTGTAGCTGCACAATGTCTTCTTCTTAGGTTAGCTCTGATACCATGTTAGTTTTTTATCATACAAGCTAACATTATGATCTTAGGATCTTTAACTGAGAGAATAATATGCACAACAATAAAACACAAGAGACAAGAGACACAAAGAATTTTCCTTGGGGAAACCATAAAGGAGAAAACCCCGCAACTTCCTAAAAGATAGAATCAGCACCAAAAGTAAAACCCGAAAACATAAAGATGATCTCCGAACAGCAGTAGCCTCTCTCTCTCACACTGAGAGAGCTTCTCTTCTCTCACTCATCCGCCCCAATGAGTGAGTGTGTGTGTGTTGTAAATAGAGAGACTCACTCTCTATTTATATTCTTTTGTTTACTTGGAACCCACTCCAACATGTCGGCCTCACTTAACAATTACTTACTAGAGCCGACATCTCAAGGAGTGTCTAATAACCCTAGTGCCCCACAACTTCTGGGGACTTTGTCTCCTCCGATCAACAGGAAGGTAACACAATGGTGGGGACTATTTCCTCGACTTACAATGACTCACCTAGGGTCGACTTCACTAGGATAGTCTAATAACCCTAGGGCCCCACAACTGTGGGGACTTTAACCCTTGACCAATAGGAGGGTTACCCACAATGACTTGACATGACTTTCACATTATATAAACTTCCCGGAATAAACATCAAGGTATAGCATGACTCAAATACATCTCGGAATAAACATCGAGTTACAATACATAAGAAATACGGATGAATACATTCCGAAGTTACAATTACATCAACATTTATTTCATGCAATTTTATGCTTTCATAGATTAGATTTATTTTCTGTAATTTCCTGCTTTCCTAGATTATATTTATGTTCATGTCATTTCTACTTTTGCAAGTTTAATTTAATTTCAGTCACCTAGAATACTAAATTAATTTCAGCGACACTTTGCCCCTGCATATATTTTGTCTGTACCTCACAATTTTATGCTCTGTCTGGGTTGACAATTAAATTGTTGGATCCATGTTATAATTTGTTTAATATTTTCCCCAAAATTTTGGCGCTGTTGCCGGAGAGGTGCTAAAAGGGATCAGAGTTTAGATAGGTAGATAGTTTGTTTTTTATTACATAGAAAGGGGGAGGGGAAACAATAAAACACAATGACGACTTCACTACGAAATTTATGTGGTGTGACAGCCAAACACATCCACTTTAGTGGCGTGGGGTCTTCACTTGTTGACCAATATCCTATCACGTTAGTTCATATTGTGGGTTCTAAAATTATCAAAAATTGAACCAATATATTGCAGGTATTGGGGGGGATGAGGGGTTTAAGGTGGTGGTGGGTAGGGTGGTTTATAAGGATTGAGGTATAAAAAGGGGCGGGGAGGAGGTTTTAAATATTGAGAGGGGGTTTCAACAAAAAGAGTTTGGGTCAATATCTCTGGAAATTAAGGGTATTATTTAATATCCCATGATCGTACGTGCTATGTGACAGGTTCAATAAGTGAAGTCCCTGTGTTTAGTGGGTCACCCCAAAGCCCTGTTGTTTTTGCAAGCGTGTTTCATTTTCTGCAAAGGATTTACTTTTCCTGCAAAGCATTCTTTCATTTTTTGCAAATGCGAGTCTGTTTTTATGCAAGTTTTATTTTATAGTTTTGTAGTGTAAAGTTTGGATTGCTTTTATTTTTTGCTAGCCTTAATTTTATACTAACTTGCTTCTGACTTTGTATCTGTTCATTCTTTATTTTGTACATATTTTTGTGCACCTTTTTATTTCCATTTTTGCACTCGTTTTGTGCTACTGTTTTTGTGCTTGTCATGTACTCGTTTTTTTCTAGTACTTGATTTGATTTCAATCAAATGATTATAGGATGAGTATAATTCTAGATCAACTGTCTCAACTTCTAGCAGAAGCAGGGATATCCTCTTCCCAAGAAAAGGAGATCTTGATAGCAGCTAAAAGGTTTAGTACTCCTCCTAAAGTGAAAGAAGAATCAACATTTGGAGAATCATGCATATCAAATGAGGAGCACCTGTTCAAACTAGAGATTGAAACGGAGGAAGAATGAATCTTGGGTGATCAACACCCTGAAGAATATCATGCAAGCAAAAGCTGCATCGAACGATGGATCCAAGTAAGTACTAGTTTAAATCAGTTTTGTTTTTGCTTTTATTTTATTAACTTACATTTTTAGCACTTAGTTTCACATATTTTTCTTAGATTTCATTTTGTAAAATTATATTTGAATTTATGTTTACTTTTGTTAGATAGATGGTTACATTGGAAATTTCATTTTATGTAAATAATATTTAACTTTTAATTAGGGTAGGTAGGTTTCAGTTTCTATTTCTAATTTAACATTAGCATGTAGGATACTTTCATTTGTTCTAATTTTTTTTTTGCTAAAATTTTCATTTTAATTACTATTTTGTTTTTAATTTTATTAAGAATTAAAAATTAATTTTGATCTCTTTTCATTTTTATTTTTCATTGAATATTTTTTTAATTATACTAGAAATTAAAAAAAATATATTAAAAATTAAGTTTAAAAAAAAACTAATAAACAAATAAGAAATATAATAATAGTTTTAGTTTTCTTTCTTTGTTTTTAAATTTTAAATTTTAAATTATAAAAAATAAATCTAAATAAAGTAAAATTTGCATCTCTTTATCAATTCCTGTTTTTATATTGTTAATAACTAAAATATTTAATTTGCATCTTTTAAATTTAAGTATACTTTAAAATAAAATTAAAAACCAAGTTTATATATATAAAATTAAAAAAAGTAGTCTTCTTATTCTATTTAGTTTTCTAGTGTTATTTCTAGTTTTAATTTTAGTTAAAAAAAAATTAGAAATAATTTAACAAGCTGTGTAAATAAAAATTTAAAAAAATAAATTAATCCTTTTGATGTGAAAAAAAACCTACAAACATTAATATATAAAATAAAAATGAAACTTTTCAAAACAAATAATAAACATTATAACATATATATGCAAATCTCTAAACATTAGTGTTAATATTAAAAAGAAAAAAATATAATAAATAAATATATATAAAATAATTAAAACAAAGAGCGTTTCCACACGAAACCTGTAAACAGTCTATCATGTGAAATCCGCAAATAATCTTTCATTCGCAACCTGCAAGCGTATCACAATAATTTTATCCCCTCTGTCGATCTGCGCATTCGAGTCCCACCATGAAAACTAAACCTGCAACAAAGTCAATAAAAAAAAATGAGAGTAAATACTAATATATATTTTATGATATATTTTCGTTAACGATAGATGAGAGTAAATATTTTTTTTATGATCTTCCCATACCTACCTACAACAGCAACAGAAGCTAAAAACAAAATTTAAAATTTGAATTTTACCTTTCCAATGAAGAAAGGCATAATTTATATTAACATTTCAAAAGAAGTTCAACTTTTGAAATTATCCATCCATATAGATTTCTCAAGATGTTGAAATTCCTATGCTATAAAGTTCAACTCATTATTCAAAATATTGGAAATATGATAAATTATAATCACTTACTCGCTCATGCCATGCACTCAGTGCTTAGTTGTGCAACATGGCAAGTAATCATTGATGTCTACGAGGAACTAGCCATCGAGATGTGACTCTGACTCCCGAGTCACTTGGGGTTGCAATCTAAAGTGTGACAATGTTTCAACAAATACGACTATAACAAAAAATAACAACTACTAGTCTACTACTAGGCTCGAAACGAGCTCAAAAATTTGTGCCTATCTATGTGAACCTCGCTACCAATGTCCACTCTTTTTTCGCCAAAATGAAATTCAAAAGGGCAGTTTGATAAGTCCTCCGCTACAAGACTTCATTTCTTGCATGAATATCATGGACTCAAGACAACTATAAAGAACACTCGATGTCATGCAAATACAAATAATTGCATGTACAATAGTTATTAATAAAATTAAAAAAAAACAATTGTTGGCTCCAGAATAGTCTTCAATTTGATGGGTGCCATGATCGTGATGTAATCTCGCTCAATCCTTCCAAACATTTGTGGTTTCTCACAGCATTTGTCCTCAGCACTACCAAAATACATATAAAAATTACTTGTATTTACATCCTCTTCTCTTTAAATCCTCATCTCATAGTCATAACTAAGAATTATTTTGCTTGCACATCCTCACCTTATAATACGAATTGGGTCAAGGCCCAAAGACAACCATAAAATATTAAATGTGTCAAGACGTGAAGAGTAAGATACAACTATAAGTCTTATATTAAATTTACCTTATAAGTCTTTAATTAACAATATCAACTGAGATTTGACATGTTGGATGGCTCTAATCCTCTCATTACTCCTTACCAATGTGATTGCAAGGCATTCTTTGAAGGTGAAGTCCATAATTTTAGGTCTTCTTCCTCATTGTCATGCCTTTTGGTAAGACAATAAAGAGGGTAGTGGCCTGCATCAACATGGAAAATGTTTTAGGCATAGAGGTTATACACATTGATTGTTTTCATTAAATAATTTAAATTCCTATCGATGACTATCCATTGGGTGAACCGTGGTCTGGTACACAACACAACAAATTTTAGAGCCTCAAGCACTTAATTACACACAGTTATAACTTTCTCAAATCTAGCCATTAATAAACTTCTTTTGGTATTCGGGTTCAATTTAAAAGGAGTCTTGAGACTCAGACATACAGTGAGTTGCAAGGATTCAATTGACTTAGGCCCCTCCATCACATACATGTATGCTTTCAAAACAAGTGCTCCGAAAACAATATTTGTTTTTTGCAATTTTTTGGTGAAAAGGTTTGGTTAATTTATACTTGTCAATTAAAAAACAATTATTTATATTTCCCTTCAGAGATGAAGGGCTGAGAGAATAAATTCCCTTCCAATTGAAATTAAGACCCACCCTTCAAATTTGATCACTGAATCCAGCCAAATACCTGCGCCTCGTCTCCATTTCATAGATTTTCTCATCTTCACTTTCATTCTCAAACATACAATGGTCGTCGAGATTGTCGCCGATATAGCAAAGGATGTTGCCGGCAGTGTTATTGCTGGAGCTATCCAACAGATCAAGAATGTTTTTGAGTTGGATATAAAGCTTCATCTTCTCAAGACTGACTTCAGCTTTATGCACCCCTTATTACTACAAATTGACCAACAATTCCAACACCAACAAAGGCAGTTGTCGGAGAACATCGAAGTATGCTTGAGAAGCATGAGCCAACACCTCACAGAGGGCCAACTACTCATTCATCATGCCAACCGAATGCAAAGACGGTGCTTCGGTTGCTTCTTCATATGCAACCCCAATCTCTTCACACAGATTGAAGATTGGAAGACTGGATTTGATCAACTCTTTCAATATTTTGAAAGGGTTTTCTATGTATGCATTGTCTTTTTTTAAGTAAGATCGAACCTTTCTATTATTGCTGAAAAAAAGGAAAAAATATGTACATACTCCTATCCCCTAAAACATGGGGTGAGGAATTGGTCCTGCAACCATAAAAGGAAAGTAAACAGAATAACCCAGAGAGAAAGGCGAACAAGCATGAGAGCATCCCAGCCTTTCTGTTTGGGCGCTCGATCATGTAAATAGACCAAAAAAGCAGAGCTGTAGAAAAACATGAACAGACATAACAAAGAGACCCGAACAAAATTATGACCAAACACTAACAAAATAGAGCACTAAACAGACCCATGACAAGGAGAGGACTAGCGTCTGCGGGAGGACTCAGCTTCATCTGGGGCAGTGTTGTTGCCACCCCCATTCCCTTGACTGGTTCCTGCCTGGCTAGATTCCTCCATAGCAGCATCTTCATTCCTTGTAACACGCTAAAAGGGGGGCATCGAAAGCCTCAATAAGATGTGCATGTGGACGATATTGCTCTCCGCATCGTCTTTGAATGTGCCCATAGTTATTCATATCAATTCTGCATAACTTTCCCTCTTGTTCATGGAGCGAGAAAGGATAAATTTGAGTCTCCAGTAATTGGACATTACCGCTTCCCTTCCCAACTTCATTCTAAACTCTCCATAAATCTCATCTTCCATCACCGCAATGGAGCATTGGATATGCTGTGGGACTCCTCGTTGAAGAGCCTTTCCCACTATTCCTCATCATTGCCACCTTCAGGAGCAACCATTTTCAACCTTAAATCCAACCTCCTGAAGCAACCACCACATCTATGCGGTAGTCTCCTCCTACTGCTTCTCCTTCATTTCCTTACCCTAACACTACGAAGCACTATGAGCTTGGATTTATTCCTACCAGCGCGGAGGTGTTTCTCCCATACAGACTACACGATCCATAGGGAAATGTTATCTCTCTGCTCCTAGTTTAAGTAGTAAATCTGGACCCAACAGGAATGACCAGCAGTGCATACCCAAGGACGCAATATCACTATTGATGGGATGCCTAAGGAAATGCTTAGGCTCAGGCTCGTCATAACCATCTTCCCCAAATCCATCACTTGAGACAAGATCCCCTCACATGAATTTTGCCCACACCTCTCTGTATCCTTCTTGCTAGTATTGAAACTCCCCACCATCCCTTCTACCCTTCCAATTGTATTGTGCATGCATCTAGACAAGACATGGGTCACTCCCCCCTATCGTCCACCTGTTAATTCCGTTTCATGAACCTCACACCGACCACTTGGACCCTCATCCTCTGCCTCGTGGGCCTTGTGAGCCTCTGCCTCGTGTCTTATCTCTGTCTTGTGGCTTGCGTCCTCCTCTTCGGTTGCCACTTGGTTAATCTGCATACCACCCACATCCGGGTAATCTACATATTCATTGTTGTTTGCACCATTTGCACAATTTAAATTTATTTGTCTAGACAAGGAATTGTTTATAGTAATTTCCTCCCATTGGAGTGAGTATTTCCAGGGCGATATACGACTTTTATTGTTTTTATTATGAGCAGTCATGTTAATAACATTAGACGATCCTGACTTGTCCTGCTATATTCCTAACATGATATTCATCCTTTGAACCTCTTCTACAATAACACTATCCTTGTAGCTCTTCAACACCTCTTTCAACTGTTTCTTGTCTTCTTCTTCAACTTGCTCCAACAAAACCACAATTTCCTCCATGCCACCACCATTTCTTAATATTTCCTAGTCCTATTTTATTTTTTTGATAGTTCCTTTTGTCCTGTTTTATTAACTTTGTGCATTTTTCTAATTGAATAATTGAATAGAAGTCCATGGACACTGGATCACAATATCCTTTTTTTTTTGTAAAGCTCCAGCAAATAATTATATTAAAAGTACAAAAGGTATTACATGGAAAAATGCTATCCTTGGTAGTCTAGGTTGGGGGAACCACCAGCCTAGATGCTAAAAAATGCTAGGCATAGAAGGAGCATAGAGAAATAGGACAGTCCTAGGGAGTTGGACTCCATTGAATAACTTACAGTTTTTACCATAGACCATGACCGAGCAAAAAAACACACATTTAAAAAAAAAGGAGAAACCTTTAATGATAGTCGATGGAGCTAGAGACAGTCATCAGGCTCAAGAGATTCTTCAAATTGGGGGTTGGGTTTATCTTCAACAATGGGGCATCTACCGAAGAAGTCATCATCCCACCCCTATGGAAGGAGCTTAGGCATCAGAGTCTCGGTTTTGCTGCAGAGAGAAGAGCCCCCAGTGGAAGTGCGAACCCGCTTGAAGTGCAACAAATCAATGGTAGTGGGAATAGGAAAGGTGGTGAGAAGAGAAGGCAGGTTGGAGGAAGCATCCAATTCATGCAAAATTGGTCCTGAGGTGGTGGCCAACAAGGCCTTAGAGCTCCCTGCAACCCATGCAGACATTTCCCCAGAATCAATGGAGCTGGAGGAGCATAGGATTACCTCGCAGGGTGAGCAGCTTCCAGGTCATCCAAATCGACCCTAACGGTGGTGGGGTTTTCCGAAGCGGAGTTCCTTTGCAAATTGGAGCACTACTCCATCTAATACTTTCCACCAGCCAGGCTATCATCGAGGCTAGCCAGTTTTTCATCCAAATGCACTAGAAGAGCCCGGATATCCATGATAGAGGTAGTTGTAGAGGTCCAATTTTCCAACAATTCTTCTACTAGGTTCCCGAGCATGTTTTTAATCAACCATTAGAAATTGATTTGGTTACCGTAGTTACCTGTAGTTAGAAAATCCGCCACCTAACCATATTCCCAGTCGTCAATGAGCGCTCAAACAGGGGTCAAGACATTGTTGTCATAGCCAATATTAACCACCTTGCCTTTCCTTGGAGAACCAACTTCTCTTCCAGCTCCATGCCTAGCACCACGATGGGATGTACCTCTCGGCCAGGTCATGGTGAGTAAGAGAATCCCCCAAACACACTGAGCCGAATAATCCACAGAGCTAAACAAAACAATGTAGAGCCACATAGACAGCCCTGAGGGGGAGCGAATGAAGGAGGAGCTCAGCTTGAATGCCATTTGATGCATTGACAAAGTGAGCGACATGTAAGCCACAAATGAGAGGTGCGTCATACATTTTCCAATGTTAATTCCAAGGGACGACCTCTATTGCATTAGGTTGCAAATCATTAACCTTGCATTGGAGAGCAGTTAAACCAACATCTTTTGAATGACCGCCATTAAATGGCATCTCGTCTGCATTGCTAGAGGGTGACTGAAGCCGCGTGCCGGAGCTAGATGGAGGGAGCTAGCCTCCAAGTGGAGAGTGATGGGGGAAAGCAACCGCATCCAAGGTGGGGTGGTCTCGTGAGGCATTTAAATGTGTGTCATCTACATGTCTGGAGGGTGACTGAAGTTGCATGCCAGAGCTAGGTGGCGGGAGTGAGTTTCCAAGTGGAGAGTGACCGGGGAAAGAACCTGCATCCAGGTCGGGATGGTCTCATGACGTTGCAGTGGTGAATCAGGTTTTTTGGGAAGGGCAACCTGATATCTCCAGCGCAAAGAGGAAGATCACATGTAATCCCTTAATTAGTCAAATTTTCAGCCATAGCATTGGATCTTCTCTTAACATGGTGGAAGGAAGTAGAGTGGAGAGCCTCCAAGCCTTTTCCAAGTCTGGTGATGATGTGTTCCATTCTCAAGCTAGTGGAGAGTTTGGAATCTTGGGAACCATTTTGTATTTTGGCGACAAGAGCAAGGATAACATAGGATTCACCCTCAGTAATGATCGGAAGAAAATTCAAATGTTTAGCCAAGGTGATCCATTTGATGAGGCTTTTGATCTCGACAACATTATTGGTGTCATGCCCAATGATCCCAAAGAAGATATGCAAGATTTGGTTATCATGGTTGTGAATGGATCCTCCGAAGCCCGCTTCGCCAAGATTTCCTTTCAAGGCACCATCGAAGTTGAGCTTGAAGATGCCAA
Source organism: Pseudotsuga menziesii (assembly GCA_001517045.1). Taxonomy (NCBI): domain Eukaryota; kingdom Viridiplantae; phylum Streptophyta; class Pinopsida; order Pinales; family Pinaceae; genus Pseudotsuga; species Pseudotsuga menziesii. The sequence goes on along the minus strand of LPNX010539778.1, from coordinate 286,431 downwards.
TAGGAGGAGGAGGAGACAATTTCTCTGGGCTGGAAATACTTTTGGGAGGGCCCTTCCCTAGAGAGGGGAGGGGACGATGAGTGAAATTCCAGTTTTCTAGGATGACTTTTTTAGTGGCTAAAGATGGGAAATCATAAGAGTTCCACTCTTTTAGAAAAGTAGTATCCTAAAGATTTCTTTTGATATCAGTCCATATATTATCAAGAGAATTGCGATGATCCTTAAAGAGTCTAGAATTTCTCTCTTTCTAGATGCTCCAAACCAGAAAGTCATGGGTGAGTTCCCATAGTCTGTTGAGAAGTGCACTTTGGAATCGATTTTCTTCCCATGTCATTAGAGTGTTAAAGACAATGTTCCTATCTGTGTTGGTTCTTCTAAAAACACCTGTTATTCGATCCTAAAGCGTAGAGGAAATCTCGCAAGAGTCTAGCAGGTGGTCTATATTTTCTACATCGTTAATGCACATGATAAAGTATGCGGGCCCCTAGAATCCCTTTTTTGTAGGTTGTCCCAAGTGAGAATGCGCTTATAAAAGAGCATCTAGAGAAAGGTGGAGACTTTGGGCCAGACATGCAGGTTCCATATTGTTTTCGAGAGGAGAAATTGGTGATCTTCTTCCTTGTTGGCGAGGATATCGTAGGCTTCCTTGACTGTGAATGAGCATTTGGGAAGATGTCCCCATAGTAGTATATCAGGATCATGTTTTATTATGATTTTCCTAGACTTGAGGTCCTGCCAGATTAGTTCCATTATTTCAAGTTCAATACGAATGTGCCATCTTCTTGGGTGCTTACATATATGAAAAGGTGATGAGCCTTCTTGTCCCTAGAATTCCTGTACAACATAGCGGTTGGTAGCCAGCAAGAAGCTGTGATTTTCTCCCATGTCATAATGGATGATGTATCAGGGAATTTGTTGCCAAGAGTCCTGCCAGAAATATGTGTGAGCTCCCTCGGAGATCTCCCAGAAGCTGTGCTGTTAAATGAGGGCTTTTTGAGAGTTGGCATCTTTCCGGATGAAGGAACCCGGGGGGTCACTATTGAGGCGGACCAGTTGTGAAGGGTCCCATTCTTCTGCATATTTTCTATTCCATAATTACCTCTAGGGCATGTCATTATGAGATATCCAAGTCCATCATATTTTCGCTGAGAGTGCTACATTGTTTATTTCAGGATTTCTCAATCCCAAGCCACCCTTACTTCGAGGAAGACATAGAGTGTTCCAATTCACCAAGGACCACTTGTTATTCCTGGATCCTTTTCCTCGTGGGAAGGACCGCTGAAGACTCTTGAGGGATTTAAGTACCCATGTAGGAGTAGAGAGAATCGATAAGATGTAGAGCGGCATGGATTGAAGGATATATTTGAGTAGAGTTAGGCGACATGGAATATTTAGGGAGTGGAAATCCTAGAAGGAGATGTGAACTTCAAGCTTGTCAAGGATCTCCTTCCAAGAGGAGTTCTTAATGGCTGAGTCGAAAAGAGGTGCGCCGAGGGATTTTGAGGGCAAGGTGGACACAGTGAACCTCATAATGTGAGTCACATTACGTTTGATGATGGAGTCTATATTAAAGAAGAATATCTGATATTTTTCTAGGTTGAGGGTGGTGCCGGAGGGGTGGCCGAAGAGGAGGTTATAATATACAAAATTTTGATAGGAAATGGGATTTCCTCCATGAAGGGAGAGGCCATGAAGGGAACCTAAGGCAATGGAATTTTGGATAAGACTTCCCAAACCTTCAACCATGAGGATGAAGAGAAAAGGAGAGATGGGGTCACATTGACGAAGACCACGAGAGGGGGAGAAGGTAGTATAGGGGTACCCATTGAAAAGGATAGAAAAGAAAAAAGAGTTGCCAAGGGAGGATACCCAACAGGTCCACTCATGGCTCAATCCAAAGGAAAGGATCATATTTTTTATAAAATCCCAGTTGAGCTTGTCGAAGTATTTTGAAAGATCCAACTTGAGGAGCATCCCAGGAGTATGGTTGAATTTTAGAGAATGGATGACTTCATGAGCCATAATAATTCCATCCAATATTTTTCGTTCCTTCAACGTAGCCCATTTGTTTAGGTGAAATGAGTAAAGGGAGAAGCAAATTGAGACGGATAGCTACCACTTTAGAAATAATTTTATAAATGAAATTATAGAGGGAAATGGGTCTGAACTTACGAGGATGGGAGGCTCATGTTTCTTTGGGCACCAGGGTGAGGTGAGTGGCATTAAGAGTAGGTAGGACCCATTTCTTTTGATGATATTAATCCACCACTTCAAGGACATCGTACTTAAGCAGATTCCAACAGTAGTGGAAGAAATTGATTGTGAAGCCATCCGAACCCAACGTTTTTCCATCTGTCATTTGATTAGCTACTAGTTCGAATTCCTGAAGAGATATGGATAGCATGAGGGAGGAATTCTGCTCAGCGGTGATGATGGGGGGAATATGTTGGGTAACTTTATCGATTGCATTAGCTTTGGAGATAATCAGTTCTGAAAGAAGGTCCTAAAAATACCCAGTTAGCTCCTGCTCAATATCTGCCCAATTTTCCAGGATTTCACTTGCTTTCATCTTGAGTTTAGTGATGTGATTATGCATTCTATGTTGGCTCATGGAACGGTGAAAGAAAGTCATGTTTCGGTCGCCTTCCTTTAACCATTTTACCCTATATTTCTACTTCTAGAGAATTTCTTCTTGACAACAACGATTGTCTAGTTGTGTCATAAGATCCTTTTCTTTGAGTTTGTTTTCCTATGATACTCCATCGATCATTATGTACCATTTAATTGCTTCAAGGTTTTCCTCAATTATTATTTTTATCTTTGAAGATGTCTCCAAAGGTGGTGTGATTACAGTGCCTGAGCCTTTCCCTGAGTGATTTGAGTTTTTGTTGCATAGTGGCCATTTTGGTCTTTCCCACCAGCTGTATTTCGAACCACTAGAGGATGACGAAATCCATGAAGTTAGGGTGGGAGAGCCAAAATTTATAAAAATGAAAGGGGTGGTGCAGATGTTTGCCAATAATCTGCCAGTTTAGGTCAATGGGCCAATGATCAGAGCACGCCATAGGGAGAACCGAGGACCTAATAAGCCCACCAACATGAAGAATGTCCTCCAATACTAGGAAACGATCTAGTCACTTGGCTATGTGATGTTCCCATCCTCTACGATTGTTGTAGGTGAAAAATCTAGAGGAAGGCTGGATATCAACTAGTATGCAATCGTTGATAGTATCCTTGAAGAGGTGGTCCTTGACTGAGATAAATTTCAGTCCTCCTTTTTTGTCTCCAAGGGAGATGATCATGTTGAAGTACCCCCCCATGATGTGAGGGGAGTCCTGATGCTACAAGGAGAACCAGTTCATGAAGTGTAAAATCCTGAGCTTGAGCTCCAGAGGTTGGGGGCTATAGACATTGAGGAGTTGGCCATGGATGTTGGATCCAAGAATGTGGAAGGCAGCAAAGATAGCATTGGACCAAGCAGTTGATTCATTGAGAACAATATCTGTTGGGTTCCAGGCAATGGCAATTCCTTTGGATTCCCGAGTGGCATCAATCGCTATTGTTTGAAATACTTTCCAAATTCTCTCCATTATCAGGTGGAGGGTTTCAGTGGAGCACTTCGTTTCCTTGATAAAGAGAACGAATGGCTTACCTAGCTAGATTTTTCTTTTTAAGCATTCTTTTTTTGGAGAGACTATTCAATCCTCTAACGTTCCAGGATATAATATTCATTGAGAACCAAGGGATGAGGAGGGGGAAAATTCTGTAAACTGGGCATATTTCCCTGATTCCACTAGTCGGGTACCCAATGCATTTATCCTTTGTAGAGATGATTTCCACACTCTTTTTTTTACTTTCCTGAATGATTTTTTGCTTATACTTTAGCTGAAGATTGAGGACTCTGAGTTTGTTTTGGTCTTTAGCTTTTGCTAAGGCCTCTTTAAGAAGCCAGATTTGGCAGGCTGGAATGGAGCTGAAACCTTTTTTAGTGCAGGAATATTCTAACCCAAGGAGTTTGAGATCCCCCAATTCTATCTCTAACATCTCTTCATCCATGGATATTTCATAGCTAGGGTCAATAAGAGTGGAAAGGGGGTTAAATTTAGGATGGGAGTTAATACTATGCGGATCTATTGATCTCTCTGCACAAGACTGAGAGGGAGGCAAAAAGATACCTGGTTTCTCTTGTTGAGTTCGAGCTCAATGTCTGGATTTATTTTCTTGAGGCATTTTCAATAATCTTCCTGCTGGATTCCCAGGATCACAAAGCTATTACTATTGTTAGGGGTGTTTTCTTCAAAAAGCCTCTGTATCTCTTTCTTCATCTTTCGGGCCCTTTCTAGGTTTTTTTTGGGACAATCACGAAACAGGTGGTCATGCTCATGAAATTTGTGGAATCTGAAGGAAACATGTTCATAATCTAGTGGCTGGACCCAGTTCAAGTCTTCATGGATGAGATTGGTGGCATCATGAAGGGATTTTGCAATATGCATGTAAACACAGATCCACACACGTTGCATCAAAGGTAAATTTGTTGATCTTTTTTTGGTCCGTTGAGCACACAAAGGTTCCCAGGGTGTTTTCGATGTCCTTCGGTGTATATTCATCCCAGTATTCCTGAGGGAGGGAATACATCCTTATCTACATAGGTGCTTAGGTGAAGTCTTCTTTTTCTAGGTAGAAGCGTTCAATCCAGTTTTTTAGATACAGACTCGCATAGTTAAAGAAATAGGGACCCCCTTCTTCAGCTTTGGTCTTGTCTTCTAGGTGATGAAAGATGATAGTAAAGAATCCCTTAGAACCGAGATGTAGGTCGAAATGAGATTTGGGTTTCCATTTAGCAGCGATCCAGCCTCTTAGAGCTTGCTCAATGGGCCAGAAGCCTATTAACTTACTAGTTAGGGCATGATCTCTCAAAAACTGCACACAATCATTTATTCGCTCAATAGGGAGGGTCAGACTGGGTTTGGAAAATTTCTGGGCAATACAGGTGCAATTTTCCAGAGGGTTGGTAGCCGGGGCTCCTGCAACAAGTCAGAGGAAGCATGGGATATTTCGAGAGTATCTCTGTCAAGGATGGGGATATCCTATGAGTCTATTTTCAGAATGGAATCATATAGGAGATTTAGTGCAATGCTAGACGATTCTGGGACAAGAATATGGGTACTTTGGGAGGGGATGAAATCCCCTCCCTAGTCAGAACCCATGAGGATGGATCAGAGCCAGGGGGGAAAACATGACAGGGAAGGTACCATAGGAGAAGTAGGGAAATGATCAGATGGTGCTAGAAAAAACCCTAACTAGCATCAAACGACGAGCTCTGAAAATCCTCAATCATTCATGAAACCGAAAGTTTAGGATCACAATATCCTTCAACTTGGTAGAGCACTATGCATAAACCGAAATGCTAATTCATAGAAGACAGTGCAACTCAATCATAGTAGCGTGTTCGTACATGAGAATTTAGATCACCCACTATAACACACTAGGCTATTGTTGCAACCAATTTGGTTTGTTGACAAACTTGCAAAATGATAAGGGAAACCTGAAGTAAACTTAGAGGGCGCCTTGTCTAGGTATTAGTGTTCATCATTTCCATTCTTTGGTGCAATATTGGTGTTATTTTTTGTTCTTGTCATGCCAATAAGCTTCTTCATGGGATTTTCATCATCGCTAACCCTTTCTTCATCCTTCCTTTCTTCTTCCTTTTTATTTTTATTCAGGACTATACCGCCCAAATACATTGTAGTATTATCCTTCGATCCATCCAATACATGCACCACAAATTACTGTATGCATTGAGCCTATTTCTGTTTCAGTTGGAATGACATTCTTTTGATGTTCATATAAAAAAAATTGTACAAACTTCTTGGCAATGAATTCCAGCAAAACTCACTTCATGAAAGGATCGAGGAAGGAGCCACAACGTCTCAGTGGCTTCTAGAAACATGCATACCCAATGTTATTGTAGACTTGAAATGAAAGATAAAGATAGGGAATTGAGTTGTAGTGTTTTTTATGTAAAAAAAATCAATCGATTCTTCATATTAAGCCCACCCATCACTAAGTGAATTTGAAATTCAAATTTCAATGCCTGATTTTAAAATAAATCCAGACTTCATAGTAAGCCCGCCCTTTCACTAAATTTGAATTCAAATTTCAATTGGTAATGCATGTATGGATGTTGGTTGGTGGGAGACGTGTCTGCTTGAAGTGACCAACAACGATGTTCATCGGATGGGAGCTTCGTCGGAGAGTGGATGCATGTCCATGACCTCATATTTCACTCACAACTGCATGGATATATATGGCATGGATGTTTCTACCACATGCAGGGATAGTGATTGGTTAGTGAGAATAGATGCATAACCAGAATATGGAATGGGAATACCGCTAATAGAGTCTTAAATAATCTACAATCCCTGCATACGACCTTGTACATGCTGTGTGGGCCCAAAATCCGAGAAAAAGGAGAACACGACGAAAGGGAGGATGTTGATGAACACAGGAGTAGGCAGGAGGAAGGAAAGCCATCAAACTACAAGGGAACACTTTCCCGTGGCCGAATATGGGGGCGATTTGTGTGCCCCATATCCTATGACCTATCCTACAGCCTTCCAGTGCCATTACCGAGAACGAATTTCCCAATTTTGCACACATGTTAAGTTATAACTACGCTACGGTCATTCAGTGCCACTACCGAAAATGGATTTCCCAATTGTGTACACATGTTAAGTTTTAACTTATAACTACCTTCGCGACCTTCCAGTGCCATTTCCCAGAACAAATTTCCCAATTATGTTAATTTCTCTTTTTTTGGGTTAATCTACTTGTTTACCATGAAAGGTTCTTTATCTATCTATCAACTATAGTTATATATGAATCAAATACAAATTATTTTTTATATACACAATAGAATTTGAGCCCAAAATCCAACGGTTGCCATGTCTGAAATTTGACAATAACCTATCGAGTATTCAACAACCTCAATTTTTTTTGTCGTCAGTGGCATAACGTCGGATATTTGACGCCAAGCTAAGGTTGTCGAATTTCCTACGAAAAGGTCGTCGAATTTTCTACGCCAAGGTCGTTGAATTTCCTATGACAACATCATCCACAAGGTCGTCAAATTTCCTACGACAAGGTCATCGAATTTCCTACGATGAGGTTGTTGGACGAGGGCCCCAGGATGTTGAAAATGTGATGACAATCTACCGTCAAAGCCACAGCAACGTCGTCGGATTGAAATGAAATCCGACAATGGTTGCTAGGCATTGAATGTCAGATAAACAACAGGGTATTGTATATTAATAAAAAAAATTGTATATTAATAAAATTTGCTTAGTTTGTATGGTTTTCAGAATTGCAAATTCACTGATTTCCATATCAACATGAGCTGATCTCTTGGGTTCTCCATGATCTAAATAAGAGAAAATAAAACCCTTTATTAAACCCTTGCTCATAAACCAATTAAAAATATCATTATGTCAACCTTGCAGGATCATTCAATGTCCCATTTAGGAGAATGAACCAACTAATCAGGTAGAAAGCATTCAATTCAACTATGTAATCATGTACTCTTTATCATAATGTGTCTCTTCTATATTACAACGATACTTATAGTTATGGAAATAACATCATAAACGGATGAATGGTGAGGAACTTACTTTGATTAATTACAAGGGTGTACCTTTATTTTATTTTATTCAATTCTTTAACAAATGACAATGGCACGTAAAAAGGCATAATGGACAAACTTAAATACTAAAAACATGCTAATAGAAAAGAAATTTGGCATATTACATTCTCTAGAAAGCTTATAAGCTTCAGCGATTATTGAAAGAGATTTCATAGAAATGTGTACTGAAAGAAAAAAATTAAGTAATGCACAAACTGAAAAAATAAAAAAGTCCATGGAAACCTGGGTACACTGTAAATGTGTTATTAATGTGATAAGAGTAAATTTTGATCATTACAATGTTTCATTTTTTGTATAAGACAACCAAAATCACCATTGTTAAAGAAACTACATATTTAAACCTTGACTTTTCCCAGAATTTTAATTTGTCTGTTGAGTCATTACCATTTACCCTCGTTAGTGCCTTCATGGTTAACTATTTTAGCTCCCTAGCTCTTCTTTCTGCAATCTTTATTCACATCATTCTAGTAGTTAGTTACATTTCTAATAGAATCTAGTAGTTAGTTACATTTCTAATAGAATCAATATATCCAAAAATATGAGATGGTGGCAACTAACATCAATAGAACAAGCAATAAATGATTCCAAATTAAAATAATCATTTATTGCATTAAGCTTCACAGCTCGGATTGCATTTGTATGTGTATATGTGAAAAGCTAATAAAATAAATGAAAAAGATAGCTGACTTTTTCTAATTACTTTGAAAAAAATCAGAGTGCAATGTTTAAACAATTAAAAGATTAATTGAAAAATTCAAGTTTAATAAATAGTATAGAGTGTAGGGGTTGAGGTCAGGAGCCAGTAGTAAGGTTTGATTGTTTCCCAACAGAAGTCTAGTTTCGATTCCTGTGGGGGAGGTGTAGTGAACAAACTACATTCCAGAAAAATATCATATGACTGCGGTCACAATCCTCTCGATGGCACTGCCTACCCAATCTAAATGAACATAACCCTCCAGGTTAATCTTCTGATTTTCCTTGTACTTGAGCCCATAATCAACTGTACCCTTCAGGTACCTCAGAATATGCTTTGCAGCAATCAAGTGAACATGTCTCGGATCTGTCAGGAACTGGCTCAAGGTGTTCACAGCAAAGCAAATATTTATTCTCGTGTTCATCAGGTACATCAAGGACCCAATCATCTGACGATACATCATAGCATCAACCACTTCTGATGAGGCATCACTCAATAGCTTCAGTTTCGATGCCATAGGTGTGGTTATGGCCTTGCAGTCCATCATCCCGAATCTCTTCAGAATATCTACTGCATACTTCCCTTGCCCAAGGAAGATTCCATCCACATTTTTCCACACCTCCATGCCTAGAAAATAGTGCATCATACCCAAGTCTTTCATTTCAAACTCGACAACAAGCTTCCTCTTCGTATTAGCAATCAACCCATCCATACCTGTTACAAACAGATCATCCACATACAGTAGGAGTATCACTGGGTTTCCATATTTAATCTTGTAGTAAAGGTTGGAATCTGGTTTACTCTTGGTAAAGCCCAAACTGGACAGAAAGCCATCAATTCTGCTGTAGCATGTCCTGGGTGCCTGTTTCAAACCGTACAGGGCTTTCTTCAATCTACACACATGAGAATCCCTGTCATGTGTCTCAAAACCAAGTGGCTGCTCCACATACACTTCCTCTTCTACTACACCATTCAAGAAAGCAGGCTTGACATCCATATGGTGTATCTTCCATTTCATCACTGCAGCCAGAGCAAGTACTGATATGATGGAAGTGTATCTGGCTACAGGTGAAAAAGTTTCTTCATAATCTATTCCTTCTTTCTGGGAGTGCCACATACCCCAATTTTGTAAAATAATGTTAATTGTTTTAATTATATTTCCTAATACATTATGTTAAATTTAATGCTAAGTAGGAACTGATGACTCAGCAGAGTCAAAAGAAGTGGAATGTAATTCTGAATATTTTATTATTAATAAATAAAAATTGGATACAACGGCAAGGGAGAGCTGTTAATAAGAGGTTACTGGTCAAACTGGTGGATGGAACTAGGTGGAGGGAAAAAGACAAGTGGCAGCATCCTCAAACACTTCCTAAGTTGCAGGTGGCAACTTCCCTATAATTGGGGTCATGATCCCCCAAGAAAGTGGGATTAGAGCAGGTGGCTCAATAAATGACAACTAACCCAAAAATACCTAGGCAATCTTTTAAAAGTACCCAATGAATAGAGCTGAGGTTGCTTAGATATTTTCTAGAGAAGAATCATTCAGGTGGAATGCTATTCAGGAAATTCATTGGGGAAAAAGGGAAAAACAGTAAGGAAGTTGTTCTGAGAGGAATGCTGCAGTAACTTGGTCTATTACAGCTTGTTATCTGGAAGAACTTACTGATAAGTTCAGGATTGATACTGAGTTTGAAGACTGGTATTTGACTATTGTTGCACCTAGTTCTAGCCAGGGAGGCCAGAGAAAGCTCGGGGGTCCTGAGGAGTCGCTGTTTGAGCGCTCTCCAGGAGTTGGTAGGGAGGAACGGCCTCCCATTGCTGTTGTTGTCCAAGTTCAAACAAGTTCTATCACTTAAATGTCTTTTTTTTAATGACTGTGAATGGTGGAATGTTATGTTTGTAGTTATGATATAAAGATTTAGATGCTTTAGTGATGTAAATGTTTTTAGTTTATCAGTAATAGAATCTTTTGATGAAAATTAAGAACCCACTGTGTTTTTCCTCATCTGGGTATACCAGACCGTACTCCAGCACAGGGGTAAAATTATAATAAAGATGGTATGATGAGATTGTAGAATACTATATCGTTTCTTTATCTATTATCAGAAGAGGTATTTTTTTTATTGACAGTAGCATGCGTTCATAGATAAAATTACTTCCTTGTACAGTATTTACTTTCAGTAGTTTTATCATTTTAAAAACAGATAGAATAATATCATAGTTGCACTAAAGTAGGGTTAGACTAGATTTTTCTGTTGTTTAAAACATACAGCTTCTTTCTTCCAGTTTAAAATAACTTAACTAGTTCATGTCCAAATAACAATACTAAAAGTAGAAGAAATGAAATATTGACTAAACTCTACAGTCAACTCAAGCTGGTCTAGATTTTATGTATATTTAGTGATGTAGTCATTTCATTATTTTCTTCCTTTTATTTAGACTAAGCTCGAACAGTTTCCAGAGCTGTTAATCTATTTCCTTAAAGTGTAAATGAATGTTAATATCTCTGTTTATGAGATAGACTTTAGATATAGTTAATTAAATTCTTTTGTATATATATAAATAGTATAACTAATAAGACAAACTAAATACTAAAAGAACATATATAGTATTAGTATAAATAGCACAGGAAATAACAACAAAATATTATCTTTCTATGTGCTTATAAAATAAACTAAGGATATTAACATAGAGGCTTTAGTACTCTCAAGAAAGATAATATCGTTATTACATTAATAATAATATACTTTCATTTACATACATTATAGGAATATTATCTTTAGAATTTAAGGTAATGTTCTTATTACTTTAATTGTCACCTTGAACTAATTATAATTATAGTGCTACAAGATAAACTGACAGTACTTAAGAACTTGTTAAAAAGAAAACATAAAAACCCTAGATAATTGAAGGATATAAATTATATATTAACACTTACATTTTCTTATTAAAAAATAAGTCAATTTATAAACCAGGTACCGAAACCCTAATGATATTATTACAGTAAAAATAAAATGCATATTTGAGCAGGAAATAAATAACAGAATGGCAGAATGCTCGACTACCAAGCTTAACCTTATATTATAAAGATAACTAATAACCCTCACATTTGCAGAAGCGCAGTACAACTTAACAGTAATGTAAAAAGGGACGAAGTTATTTTCTTTACTGTCAAAATTTAGGGTAAAACCCTATTCATCCAAAATATACAAAGTTAAAAACTGTAAAATCTAGTTCAATAATTTTACTCACGGCCGTACTGAAAATTTACATAGGGAGGCATTTTACAGCCTATTCTTTTACATTAAACACAGTATTTTATACAAAAACAAAATGTACACTCATAGCCGAAGCCGGAGAGCCCTGTGGTAGGCGAGGGTCTTTACAAATCATGAAAAACAGCGAAGTAAACAAACAAAACAACCAAAATCAATGAGGGTCTTTTAGGCTGCAACGACCAACCCTTAATACCCCATAAGGGTTTGCACAAGGTATAACAGCCATGGAAAAACCAGGGCTTACCGTGGCCTTTTTATCGCCGCAACCTCATACTCGCTGCACAGATAGAGAAGAGAGACAAGTTGCATCTGCAAGACCATTACACCTCCTGCTCTTAATTGTATTTTAAACGTGAAGAGTTATTTAAACCATGAAATGAGTAGTAATATTAAGAATCTGAATGATATTCTTACCTCAAGCTTAATAAAAAGATAATAACTGATAACCAGTAACGCAGCGACCAGCACGAGAAGGGGGTCTGTCTTCAGCTGCAAAGGAAATGGCGTTACAACACTCCATCAATCACTGACAGCAGAGAACCCCAGTTATTCGGATGACAAGGTAAAACCCTAAAGTCGTGTTGTTACTCTTTTCCAAACAACACACAGTATACGGTGAAACTCAAGCCACAACACTCTGAAAGGAGGAACCACTCCCGAATTGATAAACTGAAGGAAAATGGTGAGGGATGATACAGTCAAGGGTTTGTGTTTAAGCAGATGAAGCAACGAAAATCTAAAGGAGAACAAGTAACGTATGACACGGCCTTCACTATTGTGCAATGGGGCAAGCTAACCAGGGAGGAATAAGCCAAAGACAGTCGCAGCACAACTCAGATGACAGAGCAGCCACTTCTTTCGAAGAAGATTGACGAGTGCCCGAAGGTGAGGAAAGACAATGAGCTAGGGTTGGAGATGATCCTTTTAAATGTTGCGATGCTTGGCCAAAACGAAGACACGTCTCCATGCAAATTATTTGTTCACGGTGGGTATTTTTCCATAGTCATCGACGAGCAAATCACGAGAAACAATATTATCAATCATTTGGCTGTCTCGAAGGTTATACTATAGTCCCAGCTGAAGTCAACCTATCATTGGAGCATAATAATAAGAAATTTGTTAACACGTAAAATATACCATAGAGCTTACCACCAACGTGAGATTATAGCAACTCATTATAATACATTATGGTATAATATCATTTCATGCATTACAATTGAGATATAACCCTAGGTTCATCGTGGGTGTAGTTAACACTACAACCTAGGACTTCAAACACATTATTTCTTACATAATAAACAATTGATCAAAGGTTATATTCTATCAAGGGTGATAAGTGCATGACATAACCTTATATACAAGCTTGGAAAGAACGAAGTAAAGGTTTTTAAGATTTTCTTTGGAGTTAAAATTCATAAACTTATTATGTTATGGTCTTGTTCATGACCACTCCATCCAGGTGAATACCTATTCTTGTTTCAATAAATTACAACCTTAATAAGAATAAATTTTGTAACTCGATTGTAGAAGGAAGATAATAATACATAGGTAAGTAAGAATAATGCTTACACAAGTATTCAACCAACATCTATATCCTTTTAATTATAGAATATATAAATGGCCATTATTAAGGGTGTCGTAGAATCAACTATGGCAAGTATCCTGTTAATAATGTTAACCCATTGGTCTTGCCATATTTATCTAAGTTTGATAAATACATACAAAAGGAAATAGTAACCAAATATTTTTTGATGAATGCACTATCTGGAATAAATGTTCTTAACCTAGAAATTATAACATATAAGGGTGAAGCCATTAATCTCCCATAAGTTTATTCAACGTAATTGTTAGACCTTAAAAATTTATGTTGAACATTCTTTTAAGGATAGTAATCCAATAAGAATAAGCCCCTTTTATATAAATAAAGGGATAGAATAAAAACCAGTTACAGTAGGTTATCTATCAGACCTAAAATAAGTTTTAGTATGCTTTGAATCAGTTGTAGTGTAAATAATACTTGGTGCATCAGCATGAATATATCCCTAACAGTGGGTAGTTTGAAATTGGTAACACTAAATTGTAAACCCCCTTATTAATACACTTTACGATGTAAATGTATTTATGCATTCTTAAACGTAAACTTTTGATTTTACAACCCTGCCATTTCTTACTCTACTTGTAAGTAATTTTAATTAAGATCTTTTGACATTGACAACTATGATAGATATCGGACAGTTCAGTAATCTTTAAGAAATATAAATCTACCTCTACTAGAAAGAATAACAGTTAATGGATTTACCTCAACAAGCATTGATATGTGCTTTAGCAATTATTGTCTTACTGAATTTTTGATTTGCAACAAACTTGTACATAAAGACTTTAGAATTTTTAAATGCAGCAACCAATCTTCTTACCTGTAATCTGTAAGGACAGGAGAAACTTTCTGCATTAGCTCGAAAGCTAAGTAAGCCCATTTTTTCATGACAGTCCCACCTTGTGGTCGAAAAAAAAAGGAAACAAATCAGTAACTGAAAAGAAACTGTTTCTTTAAAGATAAGCATAATCAAAAGATAAATTCAGATATGAATATAGTAACATATAACTAATCAAACAATTAGTGACTGCATTTATTGAAATTATATGCATTTAAAAATTTTTAAATTTTTCAAAAAATTTGGGGTTTTGACATGTGGTATCAGAGCATGGTTCAAATACTAGGCCTTGATGCAGCCCAACTAGTTTATCTAGAACAGTAAAATGATGTACTAACCAATATTCTGTTTTATGTAAAGAACAGAAAAAATTCTTTTTTTCTGAATTTAACAGGCAGGTATGGAGACGCTAGGAGAATATGCTCAGGATGAATCTCCAAACACAGAGACAAGGCAATTGCCTAGGGAACCTATGATAGAAGAGGTGACTACTCACTCTTCAGAGCTGTTGCAGACTGTAAAGGATTTGAAGACTGAATTGGAATCAGTCAAGAAGGAAAATGAGAGGATTTTGAAGACTCAGGAAGAGTTGAACCAAATTTTGATGGAAAGGTTCCAAACTGAAGGGAGGAGCAAAAGATCCGAATCTGAGGAGGTTAGTCATCAAAGAAAGTCTAAAAAGGTGAAGTTGGTGAAAACTGACAACAGTTCATCATCTGAAGGGTTTGGTGAACAACAAAGCTACCACACTACTAGTGACAGTAGTGAGGCTGATTTGTATGCCAGAAAGAAGAAGTATAGACCATATGAGGAGATTTCAGGGGAGTTTAAAAAGATAAAGCCCCCAACTTTTAATGGAGAGACTGAAAAAGGGGAAGAAGCAGAGTCCTGGTTATCTGGGATGAGGAAGTATTTTCAGATATACAATTATTCAAATCAGCTGAAGGCAAGAATGGAAATCTATAATCTCTCTGGAAAAGTAGACATATGTTGGCAAGATGTGAAGAGAGTCAAGGGTATAAAGGAAAAAGAAGTTAATTGGAGTACCTTTAAAAGGTACTTCAAGAATTTTTTTTTGTCTGAGCAATATTATGAAGAAAGAGCTAAAGAATTTTATGAATTGAAGTTAGGTTCAATGACTATGAAGGATTTGAACAGTAAATTCTTAAGCTTGCTGAGGTATGTACCTTATTTGGTAGACGAGAAACCTAAAGTGCAGCGGTTTCTTAGTTGTCTTCCATATCAAATTAAGGACATAATTGAGTATGATAACCCGAAGACTCTAGAGGAAGCCATGCGGAAGGCTAATTTCTTGTTTTGAACAGAACAAGAAGAAAGAAGGTATAGCCAACTGGAAGGCTAAGAAGAACAACAATCAGTCTGAGTTTAAGAAGAAAGAATTTGTACCCCAGAAGAATTTCAAGAATAATAAGAACATAAATTATTCTAACAATAAAAATTTCCACGGAACTAGAAATGGTACTTCCAATAATTCGAATAAATTCAAGGGCAAGGAGGCGGCAAATAACCCTGGGAATTTCACTAAGAGTTTTGAACGAAAGGAGCCTGTTAAGTGTTGGGAATGTAATGGCCCACACTATGCCTCGGTCTGCCCAAATCGGAAAAAGTCCATGAGTAATATTCACAATGTGCAGGAGGAAATGACTATTGGAGAACTCGCCAGGACTATGCCCAGAATAAATGCAGCATTGGAGAACCGTCAAGCTGACTATCAAACTTCCATGGTGGAAGTGGAAGGTATGGTTAACCAAACCCCTGTAACCATTTTAATTGATCCAGGAGCTAGTCTTAGTTACACTGCACCTCAAATAGTGGAAAAGTGTAAATTGTCTGTTGATAAGTTTGATAATTCCTGGTTAGTTCAATAAGCCACTGGGGCAAAAAGGAAAGTAACCTGTTATGTGAAATAATGTGCTTTATTTATGGATGATTTTAAAACTACAGTTAAGCTTAATGTTTTGCCACTTGGCTCATATGATTTATTGATTGGCATGGATTGGTTAGAGCAGCATAAGGTAGTTTTAAACTTTTACGATAAAACCTTTACGTGTGTAAATAGTAATGAACAACCACTAATGGTTAAGGGTATTCCTAAAAAAACTGTAATCAGGCAGATTTCTGCTTTACAACTTAAAAGAGAAGTTAGAAAAGGGTGTAAAGCTTATGCTGTAACTATTACAGATGAGGCAAGTAAGTCTGAAACAGATAAGTTAAAAATAGAAGATATTCCTATTTTAAATGAATTTACTGACGTATTCCCAGAATAAATTCCAGGATTACCTCCCAGGAGGGAACTAGATTTCAATATTGAGCTGGTGCTAGGTGCGGTACCTAGCTCAAAAGCCCCGTATCGTATGAATATTTTAGAACTTAATGAATTAAAATCACAGTTAAAAGAGTTAATAGATAAGAAGTACATTCAACCCAGTGTGTCTCCTTGGGGAGCACTGGTCATCTTTGCTAAAAAGAAAAACGGAACTATGTGATTATGCATAGACTACCGTCAACTAAACAAGATGACTATTAAAAACAGATATCCGTTGCCCCGCATAGATGATCTGTTTGATCAGCTACGTGGAGCTATGGTGTTCTCAAAGATAGACCTGAGATCAGGATATCATTAGGTAAGAATTAAAGATGAGGACATCTTCAAGACAGCCTTCAGAACAAGGTATGGACATTACAAATTTGTCGTAATGCCATTTGGGCTTACCAGCGCCCCAGTTGTCTTTATGTGCCTAATGAATAATATAATGCATAAATACTTAGATAAATTTGTTGTCGTGTTTATCGATGACATCTTAATTTACTCTAAAACTGAAGCAGAACATAAAGAACACCTAAGGATAGTTTTACAAGAGTTGCGAGAGCAACAACTCTTCATGAAGTTTAGCAAGTGTGACTTCTTTAAGGATGAAATCCAGTACTTAGGTCACGTAGTGAATAAGGAAGGGATTTCAGTCGATCCTGAAAAGATTCGGGCAATCGAAGATTGGCTAGTTCCAAAGGACGTAACAGATGTTAGGTCATTCATGGGAATTACCGGTTATTACTGGAGATTCATTGAAGGCTTTTCAAAAATAGCTAATCCGATCACTTCCTTACAAAAGAAAGGCAAGAAATTTGATTGGAACTTAAAGTGTGAAGAAAGTTTTAAGAAATTAAAAACTTTATTAACAAGTGCGCTTATTCTAAGAATAACAGATCCTAATAGGGATTTCGTGGTATGCACATATGCCTGTAATGATGGTTTAGGCGGTGTGCTGACTCAAGACGGGCATGTCATTGCTTATGAGTCCAGGAAGTTAAAGATTCATGAAAATAATTACGCAACTTATGATCTAGAACTTGTGGCTGTTATACATGCCTTAAAAATGTGGCGACATCATTTAATAGGCAGAAAATTTATTCTAATGACTGATAATAAAGGACTGAAATATCTTTTAGATCAGCCTAATTTAAATAAGGTGGTTAGCCTTCTTAAGTGAATATGATTTTGAAATCCAACACATAAAGGGTAAAGAGAATAAGGTGGCTGATGCTTTAAGCAGAAACATAAAGCTAAATTTTACAGCAGCAATCAGCACTTATGCTTCTGATTTAAATGAACAGCTTACCGAAGGGGTAAAACTAGATGAAATTTATCAAAAATTACAAGTTACAGCTAAAGAGAAACCTACAGAAAGCTTAATAAAATGCTATAGTCTAAATAAAGATGGATTTTTATTATTTAGGAAAAACTGTATGTGCCTAACGTGCCTAAGGTTAAGTTGTTGATTCTGGACGAAGTCCATAAAACACCTTACTCAGGACATCCAGGTTACCAAAAGACTGTAACCATGCTAAGAAAAGAATATTTCTAGCCTAATATGAAATCTGAAGTAGCTGAATATATAGCTAGATGTTTGGATTGTCAACAAGTGAAAACCGAACACCAACATCCAGCTGGTTTACTGCAACCTTTACCCATTCCTAGCTGGAAATGGGAAGTGATCAGCTTAGATTTTATTACTAGACTGCCCAGAAATCAGAATCAAAATGACTCTATTATGGTGGTGGTTGACAAGTTAAGTAAAGCAACACATTTCATTCCTGTCAAAACTACTTATAAGGCTGCTAATATAGCTGATATATTTTTAAAGCAGATTTTTCGGTTACATGGAGTACCGAAGGTTATCATTTCCGACAGGGATCCTAAATTCACAGGAAATTTTTGGAAGTCCTTGTTTAAGGGATTAAACACAACACTGAATTTCAACACCTCCTTCCATCCTCAGATAGATGGAAAGACTAAAAGAGTGAATCAGGTGCTGGAAGATTTGTTAAGGATGTATGTTAAAGATCAGCCAGGTAAGTGGGAAGACTACTTGCATCTAGCAGAGTTTGCATATAACAATAACTATCAATCATCAGCTAAGTTTAGTCCATTTGAAATTTTGTATGGGAGTAAATACAACACTCCTATCTCCTGGAATAATCCAGTAGATAGATTGGTGTTAGGACCAGAATTATTAAAAGAAATGGAAGAGGTTGTGAAGCAAGTGCAGGAAAATCTGAAGGTGGCCCAGGATCGGCAAAAGAGCCAAGCAAATTTAAAAAGAACTTCCAAGGAGTTCCAGGTAGGTGAGCACATGTTTATAAAGGTAATACCAAAGAAAATCTCTCTAAGACTGGGGAGTTGTGCAAAGCTATCACCACGTTACTGTGGTCCGCTTGAAATTTTATCCAGAATTGGTCAAGTTGCATATCAGTTAGCATTACCACCTAACTTGAAAGTGCATAATGTTTTTCATATTTCTGTTTTGAAAAAGTATGTTCATGATGCTACTCATGTGGTTGATTGGAATGTTGTACAGGTGGAACCAGAAGGAGAAATTATGGTGGAACCGGACTGTATCCTCGGGAGGAGGGAAATTACTCTAGGGAACCGCACCATTGGACAGGTGAAGGTGCAATGGAAGCACCTTAGTCCTGAAGAAGCTACCTGGGAACTGGAAAGTAAGATGCAGGAGGCATACCTAAATCTGTTCCAGGAGGTTGCAGAGGATGAAGAATAAGTAACATCGAGGACGATGTTACATTTTAAGGGGGTGTGTATGTCACATACCCCAATTTTGTAAAATAATGTTAATTGTTTTAATTATATTTCCTAATACATTATGTTAAATTTAATGCTAAGTAGGAACTGATGACTCAGCAGAGTCAAAAGAAGTGGAATGTAATTCTGAATATTTTATTATTAATAAATAAAAATTGGAGACAATAGCATGGGAGAGTTGTTAATAAGAGGTTACTGGTCAAACTGGTGGATGGAACTAGGTGGAGGGAAAAAGACAAGTGGCAGCATCTTCAAACACTTCCTAAGTTGCAGGTGGCAACTTCCCTATAATTGGGGTCATGAACCCCCAAGAAAGTGGGATCAGAGCAGGTGGCTCAATAAATGACAACTAACCCAAAAAGACCTAGGCAATCTTTTAAAAGTACCCAATGAATAGAGCTGAGTTTGCTCAGATATTTTCCAGAGAAGAATCATTCAGGTGGAATGCTATTCAGGAAATTCATTGGGGAAAAAGGGAAAAACAGTAAGGAAGTTGTTCTGAGAGGAATGCTGCAGTTACTTGGTCTATTACAACTTCTTAGCTGGAAGAACTTACTGATAAGTTTTGGATTGATACTGAGTTTGAAGACTGGTATTTGACTATTGCTGCACCTAGTTCCAGCCAAGGAGACCAGAGCAAGCTCGGGGGTCCTGAGGAGTCGTTGTTTGAGCGCTCTCCAGGAGTTGGTAGGGAGGAACGTCCTCCCATTGCTGTTGTTGTCCAAGTTCAAACAGGTTCTGTCACTTAACTGTCTTTGTTTTTGTTAGAATATAATCCGCCGGGATTATATATTGTAAATAAATAAATAAATTGTTATGTAGGAATTTGAATAGTTGCATAGGAAGGTGAAAAGGCTGGTTCTCAACCACCACATGAAATGTATAAATGTATGATATGTCAATGGAATAGATAGAATCGGGAGTTATACCTATTAGTGGTATCAGAGCTTGGCTGCCTGCCATAACTCCTGGCTGCATTTCAGTCCTGGCATTCTACTTTCCAGTCCATTGCCAGACTGCCTGCTCCCTCAGTCTACCATTTGCATGCGTTTCTCTTTGCCATCCTGTGCGCATTCATTTGGATGCGTTATTCTCTTCTCATTTTCCAGACTGCTTTCTTCTCGACCTGCGCTAAGGAATGAGAAGATTGGTGCGATTTGAGACCGTCAAGTATTGTGCATGGGTTGGTCTCTCTTCATAGGCGTAAACCCTAATTCTTGGTATACCTAACCCTAATTCTTGTGTGACATTCTTCATCTGAATATCGCTTTATGACTGCTCCTCCATGTAGGTTCAAAAGAGTGCCGGGATCAAGGCAGTCACCAACATATACTAGACGTATCGCCAACACCACCCAATTTCTATCAATATCAATATTGGTATCGAGCGCAATGGCATCCATTTAGCCACCGCTGAACTGAGCAACCACCATTAATGACTGTGAATGGTGGAATGTTATGTTTGTAGTTATGATATAAAGATTTAGATGGTTTAGTGATGTAAATGTTTTTAGTTTATCAGTAATAAAATCATTTGATGAAAATTAAGAACCCACTGTGTTTTTCCTCATCTGGGTTTACCAGACCGTACTCCAGCATAGGGGTAAAATTATAATAAAGATGGTATGATGATATTGTAGAATAGTAGATCGTTTCTTTATCTATTATCAGAAGAGTTATTTTTTTTACTGACAGTAGCATGTGTTCATAGATAAAATTACTTCCTTGTACAGTATTTACTTTCAGTAGTTTTATCATTTTAAAAAGAGATAGAATAATATCATAGTCGCACTAGAGTAGGGTTAGACTAGATTTTTCTGCTGTTTAAAACATACAGCTTCTTTCTTCCAGTTTAAAATAACTTAACTAGTTCATGTCCAAATAACAATACTAAAAGTATAAGAAATTAAATATTGACTAAACTCTATAGTCAAAGCAAGTTGGTCTAGATTTTATGTATGTTTAGTGATGTAATCATTTCATTATTTTCTTCCTTTTTATTTAGACTAAGCTCGAACAGTTTCCAGAGCTGTTAATCTATTTCCTTAAAGTGTAAATAAATGTTAATATCTATGTTTATGAGATAGACTTTAGATATAGTTAATTAAATTCTTTTGTATATATATATAAATAGTATAACTAATAAGACAAACTAAATACTAAAAGAACATATATAGTATTAGTATAAATAGCACAGGAAATAACAACAAAATATTATCTTTCTATGTGCTTATAAAATAAACTAAGGATATTAACATAGAGGCTTTAGTACTCTCAGGAAATATAATATCGTTATTACATTAATAATAATATACTTTCATATACATACATTATAGGAATATTATCTTTAGAATTTAAGGTAATGTTCTTATTACTTTAATTGTCACCTTGAACTAATTATAATTATAGTGCTACAAGATAAACTGACAGTACTTAAGAACTTGTTAAAAAGAAAACATAAAAACCCTAGATAATTGAAGGATATAAATTATATATTAACACTTACATTTTCTTATTAATAAATAAGTCAATTTATAAACCAGGTACCGAAACCCTAATGATATTATTAACAGTAAAAATCAAACGCATATTTGAGCAGGAAATAAATAATAGAATGGCAGAATGCTCGACTACCAAGCTTAACCTTATATTATAAATATAACTAATAACCCTCACATTTGCAGAAGCACAGTACAACTTAACAGTAATGTAAAAAGGGACGAAGTTATTTTCTTTACTGTCAAAATTTAGGGTAAAACCCTATTCATCCAAAATATACAAAGTTAAAAACTGTAAAATCCAGTTCAATAATTTTACTCACGGCCATACTGAAAATTTACATAGGGAGGCGTTTTACAGCCTGTTCTTTTACATTAAACACATTATTTTATACAAAAACAAAATGTACACTCACGGCCGAAGCCGGAGAGCCCTGTGGTAGGCGAGGGTCTTTACAAATCATGAAAAACAACGAATTAAACAAACAAAACAACCAAAACCCATGAGGGTCTTTCAGGCCGCAACGACCAACCCTTAATACCCCATAAGGGTTTGCACAAGGTAGAACAACCATGGAAAAACCAGGGCTTACCGTGGCCTTTTTATCGCCGCAACCTCGTACTCGCTGCGCAGATAGAGAAGAGAGACAAGTCGCACCTGCAAGACCATTACACATCCTGCTCTTAATTGTATTTTAAACGTGAAGAGTTATTTAAACCATGAAATGAGTAGTAATATTAAGAATCTGAATGATATTCTTACCTCAAGCTTAATAAAAAGATAATCACTGATAACCAGTAACGCAGCGACCAGCACGAGAAGGGGGTCTGTCTTTAGCTACAAAGGAAACGACATTACAACACTCCATCAATCACTGACAGCAGAGAACCCCAGTTATTCGGCTGACAAGGTAAAACCCTAAAGTCGTGCTGTTACTCTTTTCCAAACAACACACAGTATACGGTGAAACTCAAGCCACAACACTTTGAAAGGAGGAACCACTCCCGAATTGATAAACTGAAGGAGAAGGGTGAGGGATGATACAGTCAAGGGTTTGGGTTTAAGCAGATGAAGCAACGAAAATCTAAAGGAGAACAAGTAACGTATGACACGGCCTTCACTATTGTGCATTGGGGAAAGCTAACCAAGGAGGAATAAGCCAAAGACAATCGCAGCACAACTCAGATGATGGAGCAGCCACTTCTTTCACAGAAGATTGATGAGTTCTCGAAGGCGAGGAAATACAATGAGCTAGGGTTGGAGATGATCCTTTTAAATGTTGCGATGCTTGGCCAAAACGAAGACACGTCTCCATGCAAATTATTTGCTCATGGTGGGTATTTTTCCATAGTCATCGACGAGCAAATCACGAGAAACAATATTATCAATTATTTGGCTGTCTCGAAGGTTATACTATAGTCCTAGCTGAAGTCAACCTATCATTGGAGCATAATAATAAGAATTTTGTTAACACGTAAACTATACCATAGAGCTTACCACCAACGTGATATTATAGCAACTCATTATAATACATTATGGTATAATATCATTTCATGCATTACAATTGAGATATAACCCTAGGTTCATCGTGGGTGTAGTTAACACTACAACCTAGGACTTCAAACACATTATTTCTTACATAATAAACAATTGATCAAAGGTTATATTCCATCAAGGGTGATAAGTGCATGACATAACCTTATATACAAGCTTGGAAAGAATGAAGTAAAGGTTTTTAAGATTTTCTTTGGAGTTAAAATCCATAAACTTATTATGTTATGGTCTTGTTCATGATCACTCCATCCAGGTGAATACCTATTCTTCTTTCAACAAATTACAACGTTAATAAGAATAAATTTTGTAACTCGATTGTAGAAGGAAGATAATAATACATAGGTAAGTAAGAATAATGCTTACACAAGTATTCAACCAACATCTATATCCTTTTAATTATAGAATATATAAATGGCCATTATTAAGGGTGTCATAGAATCAACTATGGCAAGTATCCTATTAATAATGTTAACCCATTGGTCTTGCCATATTTATCTAAGTTTGATAAATACATACAAAAGGAAATAGTAACCAAATATTTTTTGATGAATGCATTATCTGGAATAAATGTTCTTAACCTAGAAATTATAACATATAAGGGTGAAGCCATTAATATCTTAACAGAAGTTTATTCAACGTAATTGTTAGACCTTAAAACTTTATGTTGAACATTCTTTTAAGGATAGTAATAAAATAATAATAAGCCCCTTTTATATAAATAAAGGGATAGAATAAAAACCAGTTACAGTAGGTTATCTATCAGACCTAAAATAAGTTTTAGTATGCTTTGAATCAGTTGTAGTGTAAATAAGACTTGGTGCATCGGCATGAATATATCCCTAACAGTGGGTAGTTTGAAATTGGTAACAGTAAATTGTAAACCCCCTTATTAATACACTTTACGATGTAAATGTATTTATGCATTCTTAAATGTAAACTTTTGATTTTACAACCTTGCCATTTCTTACTCTACTTGTAAGTAGTTTTAATTAAGATATTTTGACATTGACAACTATGATAGATATCAGACAGTTCAGTAATCTTTAAGAAATATAAATCTACCTCTACTAGAAAGAAGAACAGTTAATGGATTTACCTCAACAAGCATTGATATGTGCTTAGCAATTATTGTCTTACTGAAATTCTGATTTGCAACAAACTTGTACATAAAGACTTTAGAATTTTTACATGCAGCAACCAATCTTCTTACCTATAATCTGTAAGGATAGGAGAAACTTTCTGCATTAGCTCAAAAGCTAAGTAAGCCCAGTTTTTCATGACAGCCCCACCTTGTGGTCGAAAAAAAAAAGGAAACAAATCAGTAACTGAAAAGAAACTGTTTCTTTAAAGATAAGCATAATCAAAAGATAAATTCAGATATGAATCTAGTAACATATAACTAATCAAACAATTAGTGACTGCATTTATTGAAATTATATGCATTTAAATTTTTTTAAATTTTTCAGAAAATTTGGGGTTTTGACAGGGAGAAGCCATGAGCCACGAATATTGCTTTATATTTCTCTATGCTTCCATCTGTAACATGCTTTATCTTGTAGATCCGTTTGGAAGTTACAATGGAATTTCCTTCTCGTCTTGGGACAACATCCCAAACATCATTCTTCATGATCGATTGATATTCTTTGATCATAGCCTCCTTCCATTCTTTCCTTTCTGCCGCTTCTTCATAGTTGGAAGGTTCTTTATCAATAATGTCACATAGAAAGGCTACATAACTGGAGCAGAACCTAGTTATCTTTCTTCCTCTGTGTGTTTCTTCTGAAGCTCCATATTTTTCTAGACCTTGGATAATTTCACATACCCAAGTAGGTTTCCTCTTGTGAGGATTCTTCTTCTGAGGTGGATCCACAGGTTCTTGAGGTTCTTCTAATTCTCGATCTTGTTCTTGAATTTCTTCGTTCATGGTTGTATCATGAATTTTGGGTGCTTCTGTTTCTTCAGGTTCTTCAGTTGGTCTCTTCCTGGATTTGATGTAAGCTAAATCTTTGTCAAATGTTACATCTCTGTTGATGTCGATATTCTTGAACCCTGGGAAGTATATTCTTTAAGCCTTCGAGCTTTCAGAGTATCCCACAAATATACCCTTCTTTCCTGAAGGGTCTAACTTCATCCTTTTTTCTTTCGAAATGTGTATGTATACAGGACAACTAAATATTCTAAGATGGTTGACTTTTGGTTTCTTGCCAAAGAAGACTTCTTCAGGTGTCTTGTTCTCGAGTACTCTGTGTGGAGTATGGTTCTGTACACACACCGCTATTCTAGCAGCTTCTACCCATAGATGCATGGGAATATCTTGATCATGAAGCATGGCCCTTGCTGCTTCCATGATCATTCTATTCTTTCTTTCTGCAATCCCATTCTGTTGTGGATTATATGGAGTGGATAACTCCCTCTTGATCCCTGAGACTTTGCATAGATCTTTGAATTCATTTGATGTGAATTATCTGCCCTTATTTGATCGAAAGGTCTTGATCTTCTTTTCTGTGTGATTCTTGATCAAGGCTTTGAATTCCTTGAAGTTGCGAAATACTTCATCTTTGTTCTTCATAAATTATATCCATGCCTTTATAGAAAAATCATCAATAAAAGAAACATAGTATACATACCCACTTAGTGAACTGGATGACATTGGACTGTATACATTGGAGTGGATGATTTCCAAGATTCCTTTTGCCTTGCTCTCGCTAGTTGGAAATGTCTTCTTTGTGTTCTTCCCTTATGCACATCCTTTGCATACACCTTCATGTTTTGTTTTCATTTCTTCGAGACCTTCAACAACTTTGCTTGCAAGTGGTAGTGCTCTGTAATGCACATGTGTAAGCCTTCTATGCCAAAGCTCATTTGGTTGTACTGAGTCATTAACCAAATTTTGTTCTGGTTGTCCCTTTAATTTGTATAGTCCTCCTTCTTGTTCCCCAATCACTACTGCATCATCGAAAGACTTTCCCTTTGGCCACATGAGGACTTGGCCATCTACAAATGCAACCCTCATTCGTTTTACATCTAACGCAGATATGGAGAGTAGGTTCTTCTTTAGTCTAGGTACAAACAATACATCTTTCATCTTGATAGACTTTCCAGAGTCTAGCTTGTATGAGGATTCACCACTACCTTTTATTGGATACTGGTAGTCATCTTCGAGTTTCACCTTGTGAGGTGATTCATGTTCAGATAATTTCACAAAGGATTCCTTGAATCCTGTTATATGTTTAGAAGCACCACTGTCTATAAGCCAATCATTGCTGCCATGTGTGATAGTTCCCGTGAGAGCGGAAATCAGAACATATTCTTCATCACTTGAAGAATCATCACTAGGCTTGTCTGTTTCTCTTTGTGGAAGGTTCATCATCATCTACAACATGAGCATGATGTCTTCTCTTGTTTCCCTTCTTCTTGTGAGAGCTACTTTTGTTTCTAGGACAATCTATAGAAAAGTGTCCTCTTTCATCACATGTATAGAAAATGTACTTAGACATATCTCTAGGCTTTCTAAAGTTACTCCTTTGGTGAGAATGCTTACCTCTGTGGTGGCTAGATCTGGTTTTCTTGGATTGTACTGTGAGAGCTTTATCTTCACTTCCCATCTTTTCTTCTCGAGCTACTATCCAAGCTTCTTCTTGAGAGCATTCTTCCCACAGTATGCTGAACTTGACTAACTTATTTTTGGCACAAATCCCTTGAATGAAAGAGTCCCATGTCCTATGGAGACCATTCAAGGTGGTCATTATAATCTCTGCATTCTCCACTTATTCATCTACTACTTCAAGTTGTTCTTTGATCTGGGAGACCCTTGTGAAGTATGACTGCATGGTCTTTGCATTCTGGATCTTCACATTCTTCAATTGGTTCCTCAAGGTCATCTTTCGATTTATGTTCTTTCCTTAAAACAGTTTGGTTAGGGCATCAAACATATCTTTAGGTGTCTTTAGGGAGGACACCTGTGGTATGAGGTGATCCTTGATTGAATCAGCAATAATCCTCTTAGCCATAACCAACTTCTTCTAGTGTAAGGCCTTAGCCTCATCTCCCTCTGGAACTGGAATCTCCTCATTGATGTAGGAGTCCAACTCATTTTCTTCCAGGACCAGGGAGATCCTATACTTCCAGGATCAGAAGTTATCAGCTCCCTCAAGATTTTCATCAAGCTTGGTATGATGAGACATATTAACTGAGAACCTCAAATGGAAATACAAAAGATTTAGATCCTACCAGGTTAAGATGTCGGATCTCGATCTGGAGCTGAATTTCTGGAGTGTTGGTTCAAGAGCAGATTAGGGTTTGACTTTCCCAGAGTTTTGTCCAACCAAAAGCTTTGATATTGATCTCTAAACTTTGATTTTAAGGAAGAGATCAATCTAGGCCTGGTCTCACTCAAAAATTTCACTTCTGTGGAAAGCCCTAATTTTTGGTAGTAGTGTCGGGTCAAAAACTGAAAATGCTCAGAATCAGATTTTGCTTTGACTGAGAGATGCACCTTGGGGAGGAGAGTCAGCCCAACCATATTTTGCTGAAAATTTGTGGAGAGAGATCCAAAAAGTAGGAATCCCTAGTTTTCGCAGTTGCATAGTGTCTTCTTCTTAGGTTAGCTCTGATACCATGTTAGATTTTTATCATTTAAGCTAGCATTAACTTAGGATCTTAACTAAGAGAATAACAAGAACATCAATCAAACACATAAGACAATGAACACAAATATTTTCCTTGGGGAAACCATAAAGGAGAAAACCCTGCAAATTCCTAAGAGATAGAATCAACACCAAATAGCAAAGCCCAAAAAACAGTAAGATGATATCCCGACAGCAGTAGCCTCTTTCTCTCTAGCCCCAACAACTTCTTCTTCTTGAGATATGTGCTACAAGTGAGTGTGAGTGAGTGTGTGATAAATAGAGAGGCTCACTCTCTATTTATACTAATTCCTGACTTGACAATGATTCACTAGGGCTGACTTCTCTAGGAGAGTCTAATAACCCTAGTGCCCCAGAACTGTGGGGACTTTAACCCTTGAAAAAGAGGAGGGTTACCCAAAATGACTTGACATGACTTGTTTACATTATATAACCTCCTGATAGGAACATCGGGGCATCACATGACTCAAATATATTACAGACACTTCCCAGAATAAACATCGGGGTACATGACATAAGATATACAAGTGAATACATTCCGAAGTTACAAATACATCAACACAATTTTATGATCAATTTATTAAAAAATACCCTATAATATATTAAAACTCAATACAATATGTGGTAAATATATTATATATAACATATACTCCTTTCTAACGTAATAATGTGATCATTGGAGGATAACAAATTATGTTTGAGCTGGAAAGTTGAACAGCAAAAATTCTTATTCAGGCATAATTTTGTTGGATATTAAAGAATCAGGCAATATGGATTGCTTAGGGAAACAACAACACTAAATTATTTGACATATATGCTAATTATAGAAATATTCTCAACTCGACTTAACGGATGGTAATGGAAATTGGATTTTTACTCGGGGATATTTGGGAAAGTTGGTTGTCGACCATTTCTCTAATCAATTTAAAGATCTAGGTGGCTTTGACATTCCATCACAACTTAGAATGATTAGGCACTATCCATCTCTTTTATTTGAGAAGAAGGTTTACTAATTGGAAAGGAAAACTCACTGGATGAAGTTGAAAATGTTTTGAGGAATTTTGCAAAGCAAAAATATCCTGGACTAGATGGTCGGTCTGCAGAATTTTTCATTGCTTTTTTTGAAATACTTGGAAATGATCTGTTGGATGTGGTTGAGTAGTCCAGGGCTTATGGATTTCTTTCTGGAGCAATTAATTCTACAATCATTAATATTATTCCTAAATGAAATAAACTTGAAAACTTTTCTGGCTTCATACCTATTGCCCTATGCAATCTTGTGTACGAGATCGTCATTAAAATGATTTCCAATAGGCTTAGACCAAAGTTGGTTGAAGTATTGACTAAGGAGCAATTTGGATTCTTGGAAAACATGCAAATTTTAGATGCTATTGGGGTCACTCAAGAATTTCTTCACTACATCAAGTCAAATAATCTGAATGATTTAGTCCTTAAGATGGACTTGGTCAAAGCCTATCACAAGGTTAATTGGGTCTTTCTAACATTGGTACTGCTCCATATTGGACTTATGTTGGAATTTATTGATTGGATTATGGCATTTGTATCATCTGCATTTTTTGATGTCCTTATCAATGGTACTCCCATAGGCTTCTTCAAATATTCCATGGAGCTTAGGCAAGGATGCCCTCTCTCTCTAGTTATTTTCCTACTTGTTATTAAAGGACTTGGAAGGTTGATTGTTGTTGTAAAAACTGAAGGAAGGTTGACTGCTATAAAAATTATTACATCTTTGTACATTACTCATTTTCTATTTGTAGATGATGTGATTATATTTGGAAAAGGCTCATTGTAAGAATAGGAAACTCATTTAGAGATAATTTCCTTATTATGTGCTGCATTGGGTATGGAGGCGAGTACAAGTAAATCATGCTTCCTAAAAAATGATGTTAATTATGTTCTTTTTGCTCATGTTGCTACTATGTTCCCTTTTAAAGTTGAAGACATTGATTATGGTTTAAAATACCTTAGATATTTCTTAAATCCTAATGGTTATAGAGTGAGTGACTGGACGTGGTTGGTAAAGAAAGTGGAGAAGTGTATTGAGAACTGGTGCTATAGGCTGCTATCTTTGGGTGGCAGAATTACCTTAGTGAGATCTATTTTTGTGGGGATACTAGTCTTCTAGTTATAATTAGCAAAAGTTCCTCAATCTATTCCAAATCATATTGGGAAAAAATGTTCAACTTCCTTTGGTCTGGTTTTGTGATGAAGGATAAATACATTTATTTAATTAGGACAAATTGTATATGCCAAAAGCTATGGTTGGTTGGGAGATTAAAAATTTGCATTGGTTTCATCTTGCCTTGTGTATGAATAGCATATGGATAGGAATTAGTGGGTCAGGACTATGGTGTGATGTACTTAAGGCCAAATATGTTAAAATTGTTGTGGAATTTATATCATCAAGCAATGAGTTAAATATTATTGATGCAGTAAAAGAGGAATGAAGATACACACTAAACAAATCAAACCACATAGGAAATAGATGAGTATATCTCAGATAATTACAGTATTGTGTTCATTAATTAATCTGGTGTTACAATAGTGTTACATATGAAAGAATTTGAATCTACCAACTCGATGTGACTGTATCTGAGTGCATGGATAAATGAGAGTGTCTAAATCACTATCGGAGTCCAAGTGGTTAACTCTAGATGTCTAATCAAGTCACACAATCAGGAATAATCAGTTAACTTATTATAACTACAAGTGGTAGGTGAGAAAAGGCACCTTCCCACATGCAACCATGCATAAGTGGTGCTAACTAAACTAATTGTGATCTAACTGAATGTAACTGAAGAACTACTAAGCTTAACTAGTAACCAACTCACAACAACTGAAGGAGGTTGGTGCCGAGACTCCTAGTGGCTCCTAAAATGTAGGGATTGGTATAGGAGGTGCCTAAATTGATGCATGCAAGTGTAGTTAGTGGCAGTTAGGCTCCATCGATGTTTCCCACACTCTAGTAACTGGTATATGTGGCCCCATTAGGCCAAGTGGACCCAATAGTACTAGTGGACCCAAATAATTAAATAAACTCCTAAGTTAGTCTAAAATAATGTAATAGACAGTTTGGTTAAGGGAGGATTATAAATCCTAACACCCCCCATAAATCCTAACTTGGATAACTGTGGGCCTTGGAAACAAGGCCATAGGTCACCCATATACAATCTATACGATAAAATGCTACTTAATATAACCAACGAAATAGGGGAAAACCTCATGGGACCCCACCCCTCAAAATAAGCAGCAAACAGGAAAATGCAAGCTATTTTTAGAAGAATGAAGCCTCCTCCTTCGAAAAATAACTTGAAAAAAACAATGTTACAAATTTGCAGCTCTATGCAACAACATGGTCCATCTATGCAACATCATGTTGAAGCTGTGCATGTGAACCTCTCAATGTATTTCTGAACTGATGAATCTGTGTGTTTCTTATGGATGATGAAGGTAGAGAATGACCAAGTTTCTTCTTCTGTGGGCCATGTAGCTGATCATTCACCATCATCAAGTAGCACCGACCTAGAATTTTGTTGCACCACTATGTAGGGAGCAAATATGTGAGAGACAGTGCAACATGTTCATTCTGATATTGGGACCTGGTTCTTCTTCTGTCTTCTGGATTTCCAGCACCATTTCCAACTACATCTATGAGATTTTGAGCCCATTTAGGCTTAGGATTTTGGTTTAAAATGGATACTGGATATGGATATAGAATATCATGAGATCTAGTCTCAATAACAAGATAATGCTAGATTTGATCTTCTTCATCTAAATCTGAAACCTGTAACAAATCATCATCATCAAAAAATGGTGGAGAAATGGTTATGCCTTATTATGCTATTGATGGTGGCGTATCATAGAATTGATCTTATTCAAATTGAACACTCCATTCAATGAACCATTTCTTGGTTGCAGCCTCCATCAATTTGTAATCTTTTTCATCTTCTGCATATCCCAGTAGAATGCATTTGCTACTTTGGGCTTAGAAGGCCTTCCTCTTGTCAATTGGTATTCTGGCCCAAGATTTGGAACCAAAAACTCTCAGAAGAGAGACATTGGGCTTATTCCCATGCAGTTCTTCGAATGGAGTTTCCCCAACCAATGACTTATGAGGCACTGTATTATGCAAATATGAAGCACCGTTTACAGCTTTAGCCCAAAGAGAAGGAGGGAGATGCTTGGCATAGAGAAGAAATGTTGCCATCTCCTTCAGTGATTTTTTCTTCCTCTCAGCCACACCATTTTGTTGTGGTGTGTATGGAATTGAGTGTTAGGATTATAATCCTCCCTTGTCCAATTTGGTCAATTATGTCTAAATCAGAAGTATGTCTAAATCTGGAGTCCTTTCGGTCTAATTTTAGTCACTAGCACCATTGGGTCCACTTGGCCTAATTAGGGCACATGTACTAGTTACTAAAGTGTGGGGAACACTAATTGAGGAAAACAGCCATTGATTGCACTTGCATGCATCATTTTAGGAGCCTCCTAGATCAATGCCTACAAATTAGGAGCCACTGGGTGTGCCGACACCAACCTCCATTAGTTGAGTTCAGTTGGTGACTAGTCAAGCTCAGTTAGAAGTCAGTTACATTCAGTTCTATCCTGTTACAATCAGTTCTACTCAGTTAGTGCTAGGTTTTCATGGCTGCATGCAGGTGAGCCGCATTTACTCACCTACCTCAATCAGTTAGACTAGTTAACACTGAATTAGACACTTGAGTTGAAAATCTTTTTATTTTCAAAAATATTATAACATTAAATTATTAAAATATTGCCCACGGTTGTAGAAGAGATAGTGAATGGGTATACTGTTAAAAGACGAGAGATGGTGAATGTGTATACTGTTAAAAGACGTCTCGTGGCCACTGACCTCACACAAGAATAATGTTTTTCTAGTAAAGATAAAGCCACTTATTCTTGTTATGTGAATATTTTTTAATACCAAAGTTGGATGAAGCGTTGCACAATATTCTAAACTTTTAATAACAAATTTGATTAGCGTGAATAACTTATACTAAAGTTAGATGAAGCGTTGTACCTTATTCTAAAACACTATTAAAATAGATGACGAATAGATATACTCTTAAGAAACTTCTTGTATAAATAACCAATTAAAAACTTCATAGATGTTTACAATTTCTTTTATTAATAGATTTAAAATACACCATTTAAATGATATCTAATAAACCATATTAAATATTAAATATCATATTATTAATAATGTGTAATAAACAATTTAATTATAAAACTAAATAAAATTTTAAACTATTTAACATCATTGAGATGGTTTTTCTTTTTCATATTCTCAATTGCAATGTGTAATAATTTTTACACATTAAAGTCACGACAAAAAGAAGACCTAAGATAAAGCTACTTATTCTTGTTATGTGAATAATGTTTTTTGATAAAGCTACTTATTCTTGTTATATGAATAATGTTTTTTCACTAAAGATAAAGCCGCCACTTATTCTATTCTTGTTATGTGAATAATGTTTTTTCAGTAAAGATAAAGCCACTCATTCTATTCTTGTTATGTGAATAATGTTTTTTCATTCTTGTTATGTGAATAATGTTTTTTCACTAAAGATAAAGCCACTTATTCTTGTTATGTGTTTGATTTTTTAATTGTTTTCCATTCTAATTAGTGAGACCCTTGATGCCAAAGTTGGAAGTTGGATGAAGTGTTGCATTGTATTCTAAACATTTTTATAACAAATTTGATTATTGTGAATAACTTATACCAAAGTTGGATGAAGCGTTGCACCTTATCTAAACTTTTTTATAACAAATTCTATTAGTGTGAATAAGTTTATAGTAAACATTTTATAAAGTCAAATAGGTGAAGGTTTTTTTTTATAGGTTGGGTGGTGAGGGTGGTAATAGGTTATTAAGTTTTTTATGTCCTCGACGGGGGGACATATATATATGGCTCAGGTCTATTATTTTGCTTTAAAAAAAAAAAAAAAAGCTGATGTTTAACTTCGGAGAATTAAAAAAAAATGAACTGATTTTTTAATTTTGTGATTGGTGGTTGGTTGAGTGACGTAAGGTTGGAATGCCAACCCTCACGCATAGGCGACGAAGATGACGGAGGCAACAATTAACGTGAATTGATGGATGAATGGATTAATATTCATTGTTGTGGGCAACGTGGTGGTTAGGCTAGCAGCCAGCTCTCCATACGACCTTGGAGAATTCTGTCGGTTGGACAAACCATCCTCCCTGCCTTGCCCGAGCAATGCAGACAATGGCACACTTCAATTCATGAGCATGTCAACTGCTACGCAGCCTTTGAAAAATTAATGGCGGGTCATTCTATGCCTCTGTCCATATACGAGGGAGTGCCACGACGATGAAGTACTTATTATTACCAGATCTCCTGTTTCTCGCACACAATCTTCATTTTCTTCTTCTATTTAGCAGGCTTCGTTGTTTAGTTTCTTGGTTTTCAACTACAGACTTAGAAGGATGGGGAACACCATTTGCTTGCTTGTTGTTTACCTGGACAGAAAAGGCTTACCCCTGCAGAACACAAGGTCACTACCTAAAATTTATGCTATGAGCATGCATTACTTACGATGCACCTGCTTTAGGATGCCAAAAATATTGTGCTAAGAAGATAGGAAAGGAAGGAAGTGGGTGATTCCGGAGAGGTTATTGATTGATTGCCCAATTGGGAGAGGTTCCCACAGACGGAAGCCAGAAGACAAAGGAGTTACCACAAACGAATGAAACCAAAACAGCTTACCCCTATGGAACGTGAGTGAAGCAGTCGGTCACTTCGTTTGCTGGAACGATGGAAGAAGCTGTGCGGTTCCACATGAGACTTTGACAGGCGTCCAGTTTGGCCTTGCATCATCCAGAGAAATTGTAAGTGGACGCAGGAAATAGAGAAGAATAATGGGTAATCGGGTCCTTGTTTAATGAATGACAGGATTTTTTCCCTTGGCTTAGTCCTCAAATGGATAGTGCTTTTAAGGTTGTTGTTTTCCCATTGGTTTCTGAATTTTTAGTAGTGTTCATTTCTTATTTAGGATTTTTTCCCTTGGCTTAGTCCTCAAATGGATAGTGCTTTGTATTCATTTGTAGCTGGATTGTAAATTCATTGAAGAATTATGTTGTTTAAGGACTGGATTTCGAATTGTCTATAGGATTTTTGTTGAAAATTGGTGTTTTCTATCGTGCATTGTGTTTTTTTGAATGATGTTTGATTTGGGTTTGGATATGTCAGCTTCTTGGAGCTTTATCTGTGATGGCTTTGAATATCTTAATTTGTAGTAGATTTATCTGGGCTGGGTTTGAACTATTTAGTGTAATGGATGTATATTTGAGGTGGGTTTGGACTATTTCTCGGGTTAGAGTTTTATTTTAGTGGAGTTACAGCAGCTGCAGGTGGCATCTATAGGCCATCCATTCTAATTTTTTTAAGACTAATTGAAAATCGTTTTCGATTTCTTTGTTGGATGATGGGTTATGCCATTTGGGTGTCTTGGAGAACTTCTCCGTGCGATTCATTTTCCTTATAGATTTTCCTGGGTTTGTAGAAAAAATCCGCTAAATAAATATAAATTTTCTTCAAGACTTTTATATGCAATAGAACAATTTTGGTCCAGTTTGATTGGTTGAGGGTATGTTGGAATGTGGTTAAAAATTGGGTCTCCTTTGGAGTCTGAGAAAAGCAAGTCTGCAAGCTTGAAAGAAGAAGAACTGCCCCTGATTTCAAATGTGCCTCCTTCTCAATCTACGTTTGATCGATCTGGATGTGATGATGGTGTTGCTGTGTTTAAATTGGGCGAACGTTGCATCTTCCTTGAGGAAGACAAGGAGAATAGCATGGAAAGCCCTTGTGCCTGCAGTGGCAGTTTGAAGATATGGTTTTCATATTTAGGGTTATTTCCTGTTTCTATTTTTCCCCGAGTTATTGTGTTTTGCGTTATCCTATAGTGGTTGTGAGGGTTATCTCTTGGATTCTTTGTTTGATTTCTTATTGAGATGATAACAGTTTTGCTTAAATGGGTTTCCATACATGGAATCTTAAATGGATGTTTTTAGTTATGTCTTGAAATAGTCTAATGTCTGATTTCTCTATGGGACCAAATATTCTATTTTAGGGTCAATAGTATTGAGGCATCATCTCTCAATTATCCCTTTTTTGTAATAAGATAAGATTTTGTTGCATTAATCTTGCAGATTTTATGTGTCTTTCAGTGCAAAAAAATAACTAGGGGGAAAGTGCTTGGCATTTATTCCACCGTGATGGAGGCTGTCTTTATCATACATTATTTAATATTCCTATTAAAAGAAGCTCTTCCTATATAAAATTTGGGGAAGGGGGTGCTCGGGATCTATTTTAACCATGATGTAGGCTCTTCTTTATTCACACTTTAGTTGTTGTTCCTATTTGATAAAGTTATGCCTATATAACATTTGTTCAGGCTTTGTCAAGGATTTTATGCTCGTTTTTACATTCTATTTTTGCTTTTATATGTAGTTTGTGTATCACCTTTTTTTCATTATATGTACTTGTTTTAAGAATATTTTCATCTTGTCAATCTATATTTCTTTGATATATGACTTGTAAAGAGTGTCTGTAGTAGATAATGATTTTTTAGGCTTTGAAGTGGTGTTGTATATTAATTTGAACTATAGACTATTGATTGGTTGGACCTCCATTTTTTTATTAGATGGAAGATTGAACAATAGAAATAAATAATAAAACCTATTATTTTATTTACTATGGTTTGTTGGTTTGTTTTCTATTATAATAATCAATCGTGCAACCTACCTAAGAGAGTAGAGGTAAGCTATGACAGAGATGGCAATTGATGGGCCATTTCTGAGTCTTGTTGTGAATGCAAGTGCCAATATTGTTGGGACATATGAGAATTTCATTTGTTCTAGTTTAGATTGGTGACCTCCTGAAAATGTGATTATGGTAGATGCGGTTGGGTTGATGCCTCCCTTCCCACTTTAGTTAGGCATTGCCTTTGCCATTGATTTTTTTTAAAACAAACTGTTGCACAAGATTTCCTCATGTCCACTTTCTCAAACTGCCTATATTACATAATTTTATATTTCATAAGAGGAGGATATATATTACATAATGTTGATATTTAATAGACAAAGGATTAGATTGCCATTTATTTGAGGAGTAGGATTTAGTTTTTGGCTATGGAATTACATTGGCAATTATTATAATGTGTATGCATTTGTTCTAGAAACTATGGAAACCACTAAAATTCTTTTGAATTTGAAAATATTGTTGGGATTATTTCATAGGTCTGAAACATTTATGTTATCGAAAATTCTTTTTTCAGCTCATGGAAATGTTTTCTAAGATTTATAGTAGAAATGGTTATCAGTGGCACTTGCTTGGTCTGTAAAGTGGGGGAGTTATTACTCCCCCTCCAACATTTGATTTCCCTGACTGATATGCTTACCCCTTACTCCTAATGGACCGTCTCTCTGCATAACTCCTTATGGGCCATCTCTTTGCATAAGCAAGCCAACATATGTGCGTGAGGCCTGAGCAGATTTGGTGGAATAGATTCTCCAAAGTCTTTGCTGCTTAGACAAAGGGTCGCTTAGATAGAATGTGAGATGCTTCTGATAATTGTAATATCTCATAAAGAACAATGATTGCTTGCTTTTGTTGACTAGAAGCTCCTACTTTCTCAGTTCCTGATTGCACATCTTAGTTGTGACAATGGTCTTGGTGAAAAGTCTTTTTATATGTTCTAGGGATTGGTGGTTCACATCATAAACTTGACGATTTTCCAAGTTTGATTTTTGAGGGTTATAATAGTTTAACACCTTATTCCTGATACCTATCCCCAAATTTATATTAAAAAAGTGTTTAAGACCTATACGGTATTTCAAATTTAAAGCAATTTCATTGGCTAACACATGATGACATGGAATTTGAGTTAAAGTTAAAAGGCCCATTTTGAGTTGAAATTTCCTTTAATGTATATATATAACTTAAAAATAAGATTTGTCTGGCATTGCTAAAACTTAAAATTAAGATAGGCTTAGCATCGCTAAATACATGGAAATATATAAACAATGTAGCCTCTTTGGAGAAGATTTTTGACAAGCTATTATCCGATATATACCTTAATTCCAACTCCATTACACCTTAATTCTAACTCCACCTTCGTGGTGCTGAAGGGTTATGTAGTAAATATGAGACAAAATATAAATTGATTTAGAACACATATATTAAATTATATAAAAAGGGTTGAGACATAAATATAAATAAATATAAATTAAGATATAGGATACATATATTAAATTATGTAAAAAGTGTTAAGACATAATTATAAATTAAGATAGGATGACTTGAGTATTAAATGTATTATAAATATTTATTATGTTAATTAAAACTAAAATACAACTTAAATGAAATATAATTTATTGTAAAACATTTAATTTAACTATTAAACTAAAATTTACAAGTTACAAAAGGACTTTTATTTAAATTTAAATTTTAGTATTCTTTTCATTACTTTATTTTAAAAATATCATGCCACATGTTTTACATTACAAAATGACATTTATTTAAATTTAAATTTTAGTATTCTTTTCATTATTTTATTTTAAAAAAATCATCACACATGTTTAGAAGTTAATAAATTAAGATAGCATGATTAGAGTATTAAATGTATTATAAATATTTATTATGTTAATTAAAGCTAAAATACAACTTAAATGAAATATAATTTATTGTAAAACATTGAACTGCTAAACTAATTACAAATTACAAAAGGACATTTATTTAAATTTAAATTTAGTATTCTTTTCATTATTTTATTTTAAATTACAAAATACAAATGGACATTTATTTATCAAGCCGTGCCTTGAGTGACGTACATAAGTATCAAGCCTGACAAGTAGCATCCCGCTCTTCCAATGATGTCCATTTTTTTTGAAACTAGTCGCTTTGTCATGCTAGCAAATATATTCATAACACAAAAAATTGTAAATCTGTTACTCAAATTCTAGAAATAAGGCACACCTTAGTTAAAAAAGCCTTCAACTCAATGGAACCCAAGATATTCAATAAATGCCAATTTCCAAAAGTTATAGCTATTTCCAAATGTTCTTGCAACCGTCCACATAATCTGAAAGGCTTTCGAGGATTTTGTTTTGGACACTCTATCCATACAAATATTCAAATCCATTTAAAATGATTTTACATATGCTTTCTTGATAAACACGCTTCAATTTTAAGCCAGTCTAAACAACAATCCAACATTTGCAAAATGCAATGCTAAATTTCATCCAATGTTATTGGCTATCAATCATTTTTATGGATTTCCTACTTTGATTTTGACCTGGTGGGAAGTTATTGGCTGTCAATCATTTTTATGGATTTCCTACTTTGATTTTGACCTGGTGGATTAAAGTTCTTGAAGCTTGCGAGCCTCAACAAGTTTCAGATTTTAGTGGGGCCCTCTGGTGTGATCAATGAAGGAGTAATGCCCAAACTTCAACTGTTGTATGTAGGAGGATGTCCATTGTTGAAGAGATTGGGAATAGAAAAGCTACCCCGTTTAAGAAAGGTCACCATATATTATTGTGGTGGGTTGACAGAGTGGGAGATTGGGAGTGGCAGCTTTTCAATGTTAAAGAGCTTGACTCTCGAGGGTTGTCAAAATCTAGAGAACATGGTGGGACCACCTGATGCGTGGAATGACATAACAATGCCAAAATTTGATAATCTGTTGTGTCGAGTGAGGAAACAATGCCCCAACTCGAAGACATAAATATATCCTATTGTCGTTCGTTGAAGAGATTGGGAACGAAGAAATTAAATAGTTTAAATACATTAAGTATATCTGATTGTAAGGAGTTTGAAGCGTTGGAAATGGGAAGTGACGGTCTTCCAATGTTAGAGAACTTGGACCTTAGTCACCTCGAGAAGTTTCAGATTTTAGTGGGGCCCTCTAGTGTGATCAATGAAGGAGTAATGCCCAAACTTCAACATTTGGATATATTGGGATGTCCATTGTTGAAGAGATTGGGAATAGAAAAGCTACCCTGTTTAAGAAATGTCTCCATATATTATTGTGGTGGGTTGACAGAGTTGGAGATTGGGAGTGGCAGCTGCTTTTCAATGTTAAAGAGCTTGACTCTTCGGCATTGTGAAAATCTAGAGAACATGGTGGGACCACCTGATGCGTGGAATGACATAACAATGCCAAAATTCGAAGTATTGAGGATAGTAGGATGCCCATTGCTGAGGAGGCTGCCCAAGGGAATAGAGAAAGTCTCCATCTTGAAACAAATTATTGGAGTTAGAGTGGTGGCAAAACATAGTTTGGTTGGATGATGGTGTGAAAAATAGCCTTTTTCAATATTTTAGTGTTCCTCAATATTTATATAAATTGTAATATTGTATTTTTTTAAAATATTTTTAAATATATATTTTGTTATGTTTTTATATAAATTGTAATGACGGTTTTTATATAAATTGTGATGGTTTTTATATAAATTGTAATGATGGTTTTTATATAAATTGTTATGTTTTTATATAAATTGCAATGGCAGAAATACTATGGAAACAAGAAAAGAAAAACAAGTTGGCATTTTTTCTGTCCTTGTTATCTGATCGAATCAACTCTGATGGGTCATCGTGGTATTAACATTAATGCAGTTTACGGATCAAATCATGCTCCCATTGAAGCACAAATGCACACTACACTTCAACCTTGCTATTCTGCAAATTTTGTCCCTCTTCTACTTTAAAACAGATTATTCAACGTAAACTTTGGGCAAATGATGTATAGGATTTAAATGCTATGGACCAACACCGATTTTGGAAAAGGATTTGTACTATTCCAGATCGGTCACAAATACGGTAACACTGACTTTTGGCAATGATGCATAGGTTACAACACTGTAATAATCATTAATATAATACCATAACACATATTTATACAAACTATGGCAACCTATATCTACCAACGCATAAAGAAGGAAAGTGATTGCAGAGTTGAGATAAAATGGCAAGTGAGAAGATCATCAATGAATCGACGCAGAAAAAAGGAATCTCATACAGAGTTCGGGTCTCATACATTCCACAGATCAAAAGTTCGGATCACAACTCAACAATGGTTATTATATACAAAATTTTAGATCGCAGGCATCATGCATTACCACATAACCACTT
>LPNX010539778.1:44232-228173 GCA_001517045.1 Pseudotsuga menziesii | reverse complement strand
GGCTCTAAAAAAAATCTAAATCAATGGACCTTCTTCATCATGAAACTTGAGGGAAAACCTTACTATATGACTCATTTCTTTTTCTGTTACTTTACAGCCTAGAAGCGTTTCGTGGTACGCGTCGATTTATGGGTTTGTGTCTTTATCATATTTACATGAAACTCTAGACTGTCACTTCACTTAGCGGGTGTCTCACTCTTTCCCTAAAAAAAAGTGTCTAGCTTGGGCTTCAATATCTAAAATATCTCAGCGTTGCAATGTCATGTTTGATGGATCAAAGTTGTGTCACGCTCCAACTATCTCATTCTTTCAAGAACAGCTGTCTTGGACTTCATATCTAAAACATTATCTACAGATTTCTTAATTGTAGTTTGCACTATTTTTATGTCAATTTTGTATGGATCAAAGTTTTGTGAAGTCATCTCTAGGAGAAAAGCACAGATGGAATTTGACCCGTAAATTGTTGATCAGAGGTAATTTTGCTATTAAATACTGCACTCCGGTTTTTCTCCTTTATGCAGAGCTCTTGGAATGTAAGCAGATCTATGATCTTAGATATCAAAGTAACCATTTCGAGGTAAAAACGGAGGTAAGGGTTAGATCTATTCACGGTGTTGAACTCGCATTTTTTCTTTAAAGTGTCATGTGTAAACCATGACACTGCAAAGATTAAAATAATATTTTTCTAGATATGCACGATGGAAGAAGAAGCATCTGCAATCATATAGAAAAAATTGATTTTAACACAAATTCATTTTTCTATTTAATGTTTAGCTGATAAAAAGATTGAATTGCAGGCTCAAAAAGAGCGCGCTCAATTGCGGGGAAGAACTGACCTTCAGTACTCCTACTTTTTATTTATGAACTTTTTATTTCAACAATATTCAAAGATTAATAGAGATTATGGAATCTAGCAGATGAATGCATGAATGTAGAAGAAGAGTTTTGCTTGTTTTTTTGTTTTCCAGTGGAGAAACCCAGGCCTGACATGCGTTTAAATGCTCGAGGAATTAGTTGCAGGTGAGGATTTTGAGCTCTGGACCTTCTTTTGCACTCATTGAGAACTATAACGAGCCAAATCTTGGAGCTTTCCGCTGAGTATTTCAAAATCTTCAATAAGCATTCGATGAGGTCGTAAAGGCTTCTTTATGAAGCCAATCTAGATCAATTTTGTGTAATCTTGTCGGCTTCTGTTAACATAGAGAGAATTATATACACACACGCGCAGGATCTGTCGGGGTTTTCCCTCACCTACACAGATAAATCTCTGTTATGTAGAAGCAATTATTAAATGATTTTTTTTAATCATGTAAAAGGTAAGCAATACTGGCTGGAAGCATTAGTAATTCTATATTTTTCATGAGCGAAAACAAAGGTGTTACAAGTGGAGCTGTTGTGCAGATGGGCGACACTTTAGCTTCGAAGGGATACACATCTCGCTGCGCTGCTTGCAAGAACAATAAAAATAAATGTTCAGAGAAATCCTTTTAAGGCGCCTTGTTTCCCACCGGACGATCCCCAGAAGTTCCTATTGGTGAAATGGATTCCTATTGGTAAAGAGAGTATTCGGAAATTGACGCTTCTTCAAATTGCTACAGGTTTGTTATAATTAAAGTAGAGCTAGCTATATTTGAATTGCAAAATTATTGGTAGGACTAATCTCCCTGGTACGTCTAAGTTATGAACTGAATCAGTAGGTTTTATACGAAATGATAAACGAATTAAGTCGAGATTTAATGTATGCTTTTTGTTCTCCAATTGATCTAATTGGAGCTTTAAGTATATATACGTAGAAAGTAAGCAGCATGGTGTAAGAAGCATACCTGAAGACTTCTTACATCTGCTAACTGTTGATGCAGTGTTCTTCTTTGTTCTTTCTTTCACCAGGTAAAGGAAGTGCTCTATCGTTGTCTACCAGATGACCTACTAATCTTGTGAAAAGATGACATGCTAATCTCGTTTCACAAGGCTCTCATGACAGAGACCAAAATGCCATGAATTACCGCAATGTTCCTACCTCTTCTACTAAAAGTTCTAGTATT
This sequence comes from Pseudotsuga menziesii, assembly GCA_001517045.1. Classification (NCBI taxonomy): domain Eukaryota; kingdom Viridiplantae; phylum Streptophyta; class Pinopsida; order Pinales; family Pinaceae; genus Pseudotsuga; species Pseudotsuga menziesii. The sequence goes on along the minus strand of LPNX010539778.1, from coordinate 226,131 downwards.
CCGCAATGTTCCTACCTCTTCTACTAAAAGTTCTAGTATTCGCGACTGTGGTGGCACATTGTCTTCAAGATTGGAGCAGAGCAGGGAGGCAGACACAGAAGCAAAGGTAAATAAATTTCAGTTCCTTCTGGAGGCTACAAGGGTCAGCGTTGTGCCTCAACAGGTTTCTTAGCATGCATAGAAGGGCCACGTGCACTGCATGCAGATATAGATTTTGCAATGTTGATGTTGCAGGATACATTTAGACATTAAATGTTTGCGAACTAATGCCAACCGGATCCTGGCATTACTTGATCAATACACTTTTTGGTCCAATAATTCCACTATTCAAAAACAAACTTTGTTAAAAACTAAGTCCCCATTGCTCCTAGTCTCGAAAAGAGGCCAAATAAGAAGTTGAAAGTTGCTAATTGGCTGAGAAAACGGTGAGAAATCTCGAAAAGAGGCCAAATAAGAAGTTGAAGTTGGTAATAGGCTGAAATAAGAAGTTGAAGTTGGTAATAGGCTGAGAAAACGGTGAGAAAGTGTTTTTCAAGACTTGCAATAAAAACTTAGGATAAATGTTTTTGAAATGTCTTTGGTTCATGTTCAAAGTAATTGAAACGGAGGCAAGCCGAATACTAGAGTCCCTGCTAGCAGGGTAGGGACTAATAAGACTCTATCATTATTATTGATAACAAATTCAATAAGATATAGAATTTATGGGTTGCACCTTCATGGAAAACATGTGAAAAACATCAAATTTTTTATTATATATATATATATATATATAATGGAGTTGCAATATTCTTTTTTTCCTTGATTTCTTGTATCATATATTCCATTCTATACTTCAACCAATTGATAAATAAGAGGTAATTCTGGAGATGTATCACTGGAATATAATTCCCCCCAATGGTTGCTTAATATAATTGTATCTAACCCTATTCATGCAAGAAGGTGTTTTGATGGAGTTTATAATTGATAAACCCTTATTATTCTTGTAGAACAACTTTCGATAAAGTGTCGACTTCTTTGTTGAATTCTCTATAGATGTGTTCAAAGCTTACATGTGAGAAAATTTGAATTAAATCTTTGATTTTATGCATCCAACTACTAATTTGAACAACTTGTAGTGTGCATTTACCATTGATCCAAACTATGAAATTTTTTAATTCTCCCATCACCCTCATCTCAAATATTCCAAAATGTTTTGCACAAAATAATAGCATCCACAAGGCTATCAAATTTGACCTAGTTTTAGTTCTAGGCCCATAGTTCAACGTAAATTTGTAGTACTTATGCTCATCCATGCATATAAAAACCTTATCTCCCCCATATATAGTCCCCTCTTGTGACGCCATGTCAAAATATCCTCTACAACAATCTATAGAAAAAATAGGTGGACTATTTGTTGTATTCATTTTCCTATCACTTGGCATAGGTCTCCCATAAAAATACCTAAAAATCCTCCTGTAACTTCCCAAAACACTTGGTTTAACACCCTCAAAAATAAAATGATTGTGTTTCTTCCATACCTCCTAGCACATAATCACCATCAACTCCTTCATCTCATTGTTTTTAGACAACCATTTCTTCATGCAACTGTCCAATGAATCACTGCTCCACCTGTCAACAATGGACAATTTTTGTTGTAAAGTTATCCACACCAACTAAGTACAAATACATGTTATAAATAGATGAATAACTATTTCCTCCCCATAATTGCACATAGTACATATCCTAGGCCCATTGAAGCCCCTCCTAGAAAGATTATCCCATGTCAAAATGATGTTATTCAAATCCAACCATATTTTTTTTTTACATTTTAAAGGTGATTGCCATTTCCATACAAATTGATCCTCTATCAATGATAAACTAATTCCCCCTCTTTTCAATCCATATATGTATGGATATCACTCTATGCCATTATTTCTATACAAGCCAAGATGGTATGATTCCATCCATTCAGTTCTTGTACATCCATTATCCATCTCCCTGATAAATTGCTCCAATGAAAAAGACCCCTAGTGTATGGAGACATTGAAGAAGACCTGCGGATAATATGAGATTTTTAGGCCCCCCTACGATTGGATCCAATCCCATTAATCCAGGAGGATATTGGTGGCCACCCACCTATTCCTCTTGGACCCCCACCACTGTTTCTTTCATTTTTCCAGTTTCCTTAATTGTAGCACAATTTATTATTTTTGGCAGTTTTTAGGTCTCAAACTTCCGGAGCCGTTTTGAGGCCCTAAAAGACATTTTTTTGGAATCGAATGGTTGGGCAAATATGAGTCTGTTTCGGACTTGATATTTGCCTTTTCTTTGGATGTAGTCCTTAAACATATCTTTCTAATGATGTATCATGGACGTCAAACGGAGGTAGTATGCTAAATTTACAACCCCGGGAAATTGATGTACCAAGTTACCCAACGAGGCCCACATTAAGGCGTTTCACCTCCTAGGGTTAGGTTTTTGGATGTGTAGTGTTTCCAATGTTTCTCAATAATATATAGGCCTTCGAGCCTCATCGTAACACAGAGTTCAGAGGCATGTAGCTGCCACATCTCTTCTCAGAGATAAGCTACCAGCACTCTAGCTAGTTTATTTCCATTCTGTATGTAAACAAGTTTCAGTTATTGATTAATGAAATGAAGTGTTATTTTCACTGCATATTTGTTTCTATGGTTATTTGTGTATTCTGTTGCATTCCTGCATAAATCCAGATCACCCACATAGATGGAATTTTCATTTTCTGGGATCCAAGCCATCCATTGGCCCATAACACTAAAAGAAGATGAGAGTCCACACCATATATTGGATGCCATTTTGGTAGTTTTTTTTTTCATTTTGATCCAGTGTTCAATATTTATATTTTTAAAATATTTAGTCATTATAACTTTGTGCCATAGACTATCCATGAACACATGCCACAATATTTTGGAAGAGAGTTCTTTTGCAAATTTGAAGACGTCTTTAGTACCCCATCCACCGTACAATTGCGGCATGGCAATACAATCCCATTTGGCGAGATGGTATTTCGCTTTTTCCTTGGATCATGACCATACGAAGTTGAAAATTCTTCGGTTGATAGTATATAGAATGGATTTAGGAACCTTGCACAGTGAGATCCAATATACTAAGAGGTTTGTTAGAATAAAAAAGATCAAGGTAATTCTACCACCCATAGATAACTTCCTCAAGCACCAATGATTGATGTGAACCTCAAACCTATTAACCAAACAATACCAATAATTTACTATGTAGTTTTTTGGTTTTAGAGCATATCGTAGGTATTTGTTTCCTATGGAAAACAATTTTTGAATTGTTCCAATTCTCGTTCCATAATCCCATGATATAAAATGATGGATTTTGTTTCACTTATAAGAATACTTGATGCTCTAAAAAACTATCCATATTTCCTTTATATTGACCACATTCATCCATGCATCCCTGACCAAATATCATAACATCATCAACAAACAATAAGTGGATGATTATGATAATTGTATACATTCATATATCTTTGATTTCACCCTTTTCCTTGTAAGATTCAATTATTTTACTCAATCCATCAATTATAAGAAGAAATATAAGCAACGATAAAGGGCAACCATGTCAGATACCCCTAGTTCCTTTGAAGAGATTAGTTGGAGATCCATTTATGAGAATTGCATAATTAACTGATTGGACACAAGCCATAATCCAGTTATTCAAGGCCAAGTCTAACCCAATTTGTAATAGTATCAGAAGGAGAAAAACCCAATCTACTTAATCATAATATTTGACCAAGTCCATCTTTAATACCATAGCCTACATATTTTTTGTCTTAATGTTGTGAAAAATATCCCGAGCCACTCCAACAACATCATGTATTTTCACTACAACAAAACCTTGTGATTAGCGTCTCTTTTAGCTTCCTTTTTAGCGTCCATTATCATTTTTAGTCTATTTTTCATCATTTTTTGGACAAGGTGGACGCTTTTCCACGGGATGGCGCTTTTAATGGTGTTATTTGCCTCTCTCAGTTAAAAGTTGGTGCTATTTTGGATGCTAATTATCATCCCAATTAGCGTCCCAATTAGTGTCCTTATTAACGTCCCCATTAGCATCCCAATTAGCGCCCCAATCAGCATCCCAATTAGCATCCCAATTAGCGTCTTGTTTTAAAAGTTGACGCTATTTTGGATGCTAATTAGCATCCCAATTAACGTCCCAATTAGAATCCTAATTAGCATCCCCATTAGAATCCCAATTAGCATCCCAATTAGCATACATTTTTAAAATTTGCCACTATTTTGGATGCTAATTAGAATCCCAATTAACTCCCCAATTAGCATCCTAATTAGCATCCCAATTAGAATTCCATTTAGCGTCCTAATTAGCATCCCAATTAGCATTCCAATTATCGTCCATTTTTAAAAGTTGGCACTATTTTGGACGATAATTAGCATCCCAATTAACGCCCCAATTAGCGTCCCAATTAGCATCACAATTAGCATCACAATTAACATCTGGAGATCCAAAGTTGGGTGGATGTAAAAGAGCTAGAGTTTACGTAGAAAGAAAGTGAAGGATCCCGGTGGAAGTTGGCGGAGTGGTTAGACCGGTACATATATTTAGAAATCTATGAGATCTTCTTTGTCGAGTTCCCCACTCTATTGTATGAATGGTTGTCTAATTTGACAACCCAGAAGAAGAATTTTCAAGGAGGGGAACCGACAGAGTGGACTTCGTTCTTGATTGAGTAGCTGAAAAGAACCAACAACCCTATTTCAAGGGCTATGGACTTTTGGATAGATAATATCATAGAGGGATATATCATCGAGTTCGTTGTTGACATGATAAACTCATACAGTGAGGTCAAGAGAAAACAATTTCAAGGACCAGGCAGTAGATATCTTTCATCTTGGAAGACATGGATCAAAATGCTCATATGTGAAAAGGGCATTCTGTGTATGATAGATTGAAAAGAAAAAGGTGGTTATGTATCAGTAGAACCCTGAAGTGAGATGTTCCCAGGAGCAGGTGAAACTGAAATAGAATCTGGGTTTTTGAGAATCGGAAGGAGATTCAGATTAGGAAAAAGACGGAAAACTCTGTTCGGACGAGGCAGTTGCAGCACAGAGCAAGAAGAAGAAGGCTACGAGTTTACATCATACCTAGATGAAGGTTCATGTGACGAGGAAGAAGAGTACCAACCAATATCAGAGGAAGACAAAGAATCCGAGGAGTCGTCTGAAGCTCCAGAACCAAAACGTGTACTCAACTCGGTGACGATACCAGAGGTAAGGGAACGAGAACTGAAAGGAAAATTTCTTCAATAATGGAATAACCAATACAAGCAACGTATAAATGCCATAAAGGGAAAGTAATGTACAATTAAGATATATGATAGATGATAGATTACAATTGGTATCCACCCTTATATATTGTGTGGACAACCATGAATGAAGGTCCACGTCCCTTAACCTAGTATTACATATCACTAGATAATATTTAATGTATTATTATTTTTGTTACATTGCCTTCCCCTTAAGGGAAAATTTGTCCTCAAAGATGTATTGATAGCAATGTTTGATTTCCTTTGAACGATCGTCTTGGGATCCTTTCCTTTTATTATTTGTGACATTTGAGGAAATGAGCTGATACGAGTTACGGATTCCCCAGGCGAATTGTCACATCATATCTGCTTTGGTCCATCCTAGATCTATTTTTATCAGAGCTCTGAGATCATTTTGTGGGACGATTCGTCTCAATTGTTGCTTAGTATGTCGATATTTTCGCAAGTCCACATAAGTCTTCTATGAATATTCATTTTGACCCTATCGTTGGTCAAAATGACGATTATAATTAAGATGTCTGTAAGGTGTAGGTGTTGTTTTTTCTTCTTTCTTTTGGACTGCGGTGAGGACTGTCTTCACTTTCTCGATTTGATTTTTGGGTGCATTTTCCTGGATTTGTGCTTCTTGGTTCTCCAGTAGTTTGTTATGATTCTGAATCTTTTCAATTCTTTCATCTTGCAACTTTTTTTCAATTTCTAACTCCTTGATTTGATTCTGTAGTTCCTGATTATGATTATTTAGACACTGGTTTTCTTCTTGCTTTTCCAGTATTTTTCCTACTAGGTCTTCACTGGAGTGTTCCCTCTTGCTACTGTTTTTCAATTTTTTGAAGATGTTCTTTAAACCAATACACCTAAGACAAGCACAATGCAAGATTGGAAAAAGAATTCTCTTTATTAACAATAGGTGAATAGGTAAGAATACAACCCAACTTCTGACACAATGACTCCTCTGCAACCAAGGACTCTGAGTTCTGTTGCTCCAAGACTCTGAAGGTATACCACTAGCATAACTTTGCTCTCCAAAAATTGATTGATTAGCCCCACCCCAAGGCCTCTATTTATACTTTGGGAAATATAGAAGTTTCAAAGGTTAGGATGGTTGAGATGGTTGGGATAGTTATGGATTAGGGCCCAACTAATCTCATCTAATCATGATTTATATATTTTTAGGTCGAATTAAGGTATACTCGAGTATTAATATAGGCAAGTCACGTATGATACACGTGTTGCTCACAGGGAACTCATGTATGCAAGGTATACGTGGGTTGCAATGCATATACTCATGTATGATACGCGAGTTGCAATGCACATAGTCGCGTATGCAACCCAAAACTCAAAATAAAAATATATAAGGATGGTTTGAGGATAATGCATCAAAGGTCATGCACATCCATAGTGTTTTGGCCACTTCAATCCAAATTGTCCTTTTGTGTACCGACATGATGAATGTCAGCACTCAGATGGAGAAGTGTCAGTTTGGCTGATAATAACCATGTTGTATAGACTTCATAATATTACTCTAAAATAAAGTCATGCATCCAAGAAAGTTCATAATTGTTTACCTACAAACATATTTAAAAGGTTTCAAATTCATATCTCATTTACCACAAATTTAGCTATAAAATCTATAAATTGTGAGCCTTATCATGCGCTAGTGTACTAAATTCATCCTAGCATATATCAGGGACTAACAGTGCTTATATTGACAATCGCATTGGTACATCATTAAGTAAACATGCACCGCAAATACTTACTAGTGTGTTTATTTACCCTATTTTCTAGTGCAATATAAATGATGATACACTTGGTGTGATAATACATCAATAATGAACTAGTTTGTTATGTAAACGGAATAAATCAATATATCACATTTAAATTGAATGCAATTGTGTTATTTTATTGACAAATCACTTGGGATATTATTTATTATTGATGCACATATGCATACTTTATAATAAATAACCGGTATGTCACATTTAAATAATATGCACTAGTGTGTTATATATGTGGAAGCACCAATGTAAAATATTAAAAAAAACATGTCCCGATGCATATTGTTATAAAACAAACTAATGCATTTGACCAATTCAATTGCATGAAAAAAAAGCATCCACTAAAACCATTGCTTGCCCAATCTTTATTAGTTATAATAAATCTATGTTACAACCTCTGCCAAACCACCCATTACCATTTGCATAGGCTTTGGGAAGAATTTTCCCAATCTTGTAACATTAAAAATGTTCGCCATAAGTTGTTTTCCTTTTAATGATCATCAATATGTCATACCATTATACCTCCTCAATGTGTATGAAACATGGATTAAGAACCATTATGAACACATATGAAAATCAAATCGTATGTTGTTGAGCCGCAAAAACACCACATTTTATTCATCTTTTACATACCATTTATCACCGTATTCCTATCTTATACTTCCATAAAACCATTAATATTCACCACTTTCATAATAAATACGGGTTTATAATTACCATTTTCCAAATCATTTATTTTTTAGTATTTTGAGTGAATTTGTGTTTAATTATTGAGAAAAATAACATATTTATATTATACTTTAAAGTTGGATGAGTTTGGTGATGCTTACAAGTGTATTTGAAGATTTTAACAAGCTCAAAACTGACCACCTAGCTTCAAATTTGAATTTCATCCTCAAGTTGTGGGCTAACTTCAAGGAGAAGATCATTGAAATGCGGAGAAAATATCTCATCCAATATTTGGTTGAGGATTTAAAGGGATGAGTTGTAGATTTGTTGAGGATTTTGAGGGATAAGTGAGAGAATAATGGATTTGCAATTATGATCAGTTATCTTGAATTCATGTATAAATAGGAGGGCTCTCTCCTCATTTTGGTTAGAGGCCTCTCTAGTGGTTTGGAAGTAGAGAATAGTTCAGAGTTAGTCATAGAATATATTTTGAGTGTTATGTAATGGAGAAGATACTTAATGCACATCCTTTGACTCTCTTATGTTAGTATAGATTTTCATGATTCCTTTCTTATGAACTCTTAGTGTAGATTTTCAGTAATTTCTTTCTATGAGTTGTTAAAATAGATTTTTAGTTATGTCTTGCTTATGAATTTATTGATTTTATGTGAGCTCACAAGTTAATATTAATTGCTTTATATTAGTTTATTGTTAGTTTTTTATCATACAAGCTAGCATTATGATCTTAGGATCTTTAACTGAGAGAATAACATGCATAACAATAAAACACAAGAGACAAGAGACACAAAGAATTTTCCTCGGGGAAACCATAAAGGGGAAAACCCTGCAACTTCCTCAGAGATAGAATCAGCACCAAAAGTAAAACCCAAAAACATAAAGATGATCTCTCAACAGCAGCAGTCTCTCTCTCTCTCTCTCTCTCTCTCACTGAGAGAGCTTCTCTTCTATCACTCATGCGCCCCAATGAGTGTGTGTGTGTGTTGTAAATAGAGAGACTCACTCTCTATTTATATTCTTCCGTTCACTTGGAACCCACTCCAACATGTCAGCCTGACTTAACAATTACTTACTAGAGTCGACATCTCTAGGAGTGTCTAATAACCCTAGTGCCCCACAACTTGTGGGGACTTTTCCTCCTCCGACCAACAGGAGGGTAACACAATGGTGGGGACTATTTCCTCGACTTACAATGACTCACATGGGGTCAACTTCACTAGGATAGTCTAATAACCCTAGGGCCCCACAACTGTGGGGACTTTAACCCTTGACCAATAGGAGGGTTACCCATAATGACTTGACATGACTTTCACATTATAGAAACTTCCCGAAATAAACATCGGGGTATAACATGACTCAAATACATCTCAGAATAAACATAGGGTTACAATACATAAGAAATACGGATGAATACATTATGAAGTTACAATTACATCAACACTCCCTCTTAACTAGGAAGGTATTCTCTCGACACAATTTATCAGCATAAGTCTTCTTCTCTGTATCATTTGGATCATCATTGAGTTCTCGTAATCTTCATCTTCAAGACATCTTTATCTAGATCTGGATTATCACTCGATCTGGATCATCATCACTGGATCTAGATCATCTCTGGAGCATCATCTCTAGATCTGGATCATCACTGGACATCATCACTAGATCTAGATCATCACTTGATCTGGATCACCACTGGACATCATCACTGGATCTAGATCATCACTCGATCTAGATCACCACTGGGTCATCATCACTGGATCTGGATCATAGCTGGATCTGGAACATCACTACTGGATCTGAATCATCACTCGATCTGGATCATATCGAAGACATCATAACTGGATTTGGATCATAGCTCGATTTGGATCATCACTGGGTCATCATCATATGTGCTATCTCATGATTCTTCTCGTCATAGGAAGTTCTACAGAGCCAACCCTTTTTCATGTTGGGTGTAGTCCTACCTCCTTGTAGGTATTTGGTAGCCCTTACATCCGACCTACTAGTCAGAATGGCCAGCACTCACATCTGACCTACTAGTCAGAATGGCCAGCACTCACATCTGACCTACTTGTCAGAAAGGCGGTAGCCCTTACATCTAATCATGTAGGACCTAATCCTACAGTCACATCAGAATGGCCAGCACTCACATCTGACCTACTCGTTAGAAAGGCAGTAGCCCTTACATCTATGTAGGAGCTCATCCTACATCAGAATGGCCAACACTCACATCTGACCTACTCGTCAGAAAGGTGGTAGCCCTTACATCTAATCATGTAGGACCTAATCCTATAATCACATCAAAATGGACAACACTCACATCTGACTTACTCGTTAGAAAGGCAATAGCCCTTACATCTATGTAGGAGCTCATCCTACATCAGAATGGCCAGCACTCACATTTGACCTACTCGTCAGAAAGGCATGCACTCACATCTGACCTGGTAGGAACCAAATTCTACACCCTTGTCAGAATGGCCCCCAGTCCCAGACTGAGCTACCTGGTAATGGACCAGGTGCCTCCACTCTCTCGAAGAGTGGCAGTAGCCCTTACATCTGACCTACTCATCAGAATGGCCAGCACTCACATTTGACATGGGAGGAACCTAATCCTTTAGCCATGACAGAATGACTCAGCCCTTATATCTGACCCGCTCGTTAGAATGGCTCTTTCAGTCTTAGACTGAGAATTCCTGGTAACTGACCAGGTACCTCCATTCCCAGAATGGAATTCAGCACTCATATCTGACATGGAAGGAACCAAATCCTCTCTCCATGACATAATGGCTTAGCCCTTACATTTGACCTGCTCGTCAGAATGGCTCTCGTACTCGTCACTTCCCCTTGGAAGGGACCTCGATCTGGAGAACACCAAGCTTCTCCCTTAAGTATTCAAACTTCACTTTGGCCAATGTCTTCATCAACACATCAGCTATCTGATCGTCCGTCACAATATACTGGAGCTTCACTGCTCCCCTATGCACCATATCCCTGATATAATTCGACTTGTCATGGAACACTGGGTTCTTTGACAACTTCACACAACTCTGGTTGTCACAGTGTATACAAGTAGCATCCAGCTGGAGATGAAATAAATCAGACAGTATCTTCCTGAGCCATACTGCCTCACAACTAACTGAACAAGCTGCGACATACTCTGCTTCAGCTGTACTCAGTGCCAGACAGGATTGCTTCCTGCTAAACCAAGAGATCACACCTGATCCCATACTGAAGCAACATCCTAAAGTGCTCTTCCTATCGATGGAACTTCCTGCCCAATCTAAATCAACATAACCCTCCAGGTTAATCTTTTGATTCGCATCGTACTTGATCCCATAATCAACCATACCTCTCAGGTACCTCAGAATATGCTTTGCAGCAATCAAGTGAACATGTCTCAATGTGTTCACAACAAAGCAAATATCTGGTCTCGTATTTGTCAGGTACATCAACTGACAATACATCGTGGCATCAATCGTCTCTGATGAAGCATTACTCAATAGCTTCATGTTTGATGCCATAGGTGTGGTCATGGCCTTGCAGTCCATCATCTCGAACATCTTCAGGATCTCTACTACATACTTCTTTTGTCCAAGGAAGATTCCATCCGTATTTTTCCACACCTCCATGCCTAGAAAAATAGTGCATTGACACATAACAGGAGCATCACTGGTCTTCCGCCTTCAACCTTGAAGCAAAGGTTGGAATCCGCTTTACTCTCAGTAAAGCCTAGATTCATCGGTAATCTGTCGATCCTATCGTACCATGTCGAAACTCAAGATATTCTATAGTCACTCCATCTGAAGCGAAGCATCATACTCCCTCTGTCTTCCGTACTCTATGTACTGAAACATTATGTACCAGAGTGACAAGTAGCTTCCTATGCTATTAATATTCTATGTATCCATCTAGTGTATAGAATTTCATCTTCAACCTTGTAGAAAGGGTTAATATCTTCATCAAGCTCATCATGTATGTGTTTCAACTCCCACTGGCTGCAAATGTCTGTGAGAAGTCTCATGCTATGAATCTTGTCTTGTGTCCCACGATGTTTCCATCTACTGCATGATGGAACAACGAACTTCTCTTCAGGTCTCAATACTGCATCCTAGATATCATTCTTCTTGAACTGGTCTTCCCTTTCTTCTTGGTTACTTCTTCATAGCTGGAAGGTTCTTTATTAATGATGTCATTGCATTCATCATATTTATTCTTCATCTTGAACTGTCATCACTTGTTCTTTGAAACAAGTCTTATCCTTCTTTGCTTGTAGGCGATTATGTACGCGATCTTTCCTACAAGTCAAATGCATTTGTATGGTTAGAAATATTTCATAAGGAATATTCATACTGGCAAGTTCTTATGCATAAATATATGATCATGCAACTACTTTAGCCAATACAACATTCATCCATATCTCACGGAAACTTTTCTATATGCCTTCCATCTCTACCAGGACAACATTGAGATTGTGCACTAATCCAATATGTGAGCAAAGAGGTTTCATTCTAGATAAGTAGCAATGGAGATTTGTATAGCACCATGAGCTACTTACCCATCACATGCATATTAGTAGTATACTGTCATTAATGCAAACAATCTATCATGCATAACACATCAATTGAATATAATCAAATGCAATACAATATCATGCAATGACAATTGAATACTTATCTTTATTTGTTTCGTGGGTAGACTCCTTCTTGATCCTTCAGCTTCATCGTCTTCTTCATTCATAATATCATTGTTTCTTATCCAAATGCTAAGGTGGATAAGAGGTTCTTCAAGAGTTGAGTTCTTCATATTCCTCATCGCTTGAGGTATCTTCTTTGGAAGGTGAGATGTTGATCTTCAGTTGCTTCCATCTTCTCTTCTCTTTTTATGAGTCGAGCTTCTTCTTCTTCCCAAAGTCTACTAAAAGTAATCACTTCCTTGTGGCACACATTCCTCACATGAATGAATCCCATGATCCTGGGAGGCCTGTCAAGGTGGCTATCACCACTTCTGTATTCTCCACTTCTTCTTCTACTACTACAAGTTGTTTTTTGATTTGAGAGACCCTTGTAAAGTATGACTGTATGGTCTCTGCATTCTAGATCTTCACTTCCTTCAACTGGTTTCTTCAGGTCATATTCTGATTTATGTTCTTCCCTTCAAATAGCTTGGTCAAGGAATCAAATATCATCGGTGTATTTAGGGAAGACACTTGTGGTACAAGTTGATCCGTGACTGAATCAACCATGATCTTCTTGGTATTGACCAAGTTCTTCTTGTGTAAGGCTTCTATCCTTATCTCCCTCTGGAACTGGAACCTCTCTACTCATGTAGGTGTCCAATTTATTTTCTTCAGAGAGATCATATACTTCCATGCTTGGAAGTTGTCAAATTCACCAAGCTTATCATCAAGCTGATGTGATAGATCACTTTGAAATGAGAACCTCAAATGGAAATAGTAAAAGATTAGATCTTATCGATTTGAGGTGTCTGTCCTGGTTCCGGAGTTGGCTGATCTAGGGTTTATCAGAGAAACCCTAATTTTCAAAAGTTTGAATATTTTAGATCTGATTAGACATAAAGATAGATCTCTTCAAATGGAGCTGTCCAATGTACTCCTTTTCTGAAAACAGTGGAGGGAAGCTCCCGGAACAGGAAGCCCTAGTTTTCCAATTTCTCATGCAGAAATGTTTGTTACTGTCTCTACGGTATCTCTGAAATTAATGCTCCTCTGTGTCTAAAATTTTGCAATGAGGTAACCTCACATGTCCTTGATCTAACACCATAGTTTTCATCAGGATTGGTTTCACCAATTGGGATTTATGATCATTTTCCCAAGGTGACCTGATACATGACTGTTCAGAACAGCAAATTTGTACGAATTGCCATGTGTCACTGGTTCATCTTCTGAATCTGAAACTCGGAACACCAAAATTAAATTTCGTGCCATTCTGGAAAATATTCAGGAATTTCATTTGGACCTCTATAGCCCAAGATATAGCAATTCTCCCCAGGTGTCTTGTTTAGGGATGAATTCTTGAAGAGGCTGGAACCCTAAGTTGGAGGGATCATATCTCCCAGAATATAGCTAATATGAGGCTGAATTTTGGACACAGTGTAAATCTAGATTTTATCTTCGACCATTACAATTGTCAGCTTCTGCGACTTTTCCAATCCCGAGATATAGCGAATGCATCAATAATAAATAATATCCCAAGTGATTTGTCAATAAAATAACACAATTGCATTCAATTTAAATGTGATATATTGATTTCTTCCATTTACATAACAAACTAGTTCATTATTAATGTATTATCACACCAAGTGTATCATCATTTATATGCACTAGAAAATAGGGTAAATAAACACACTAGTAAGTATTTGCGGTGCATGTTTACTTAATGATGTACCAATGCGATTGTCAATATAAGCACTGTTAGTCCTTGATATACGCAAGGATGAATTTAGTACACTAGTGCATGATAAGGCTCACAATTTATAGATTTTATAGCTAAATTTGTAGTAAATGAGATATGAATTTGAAACCTTTTAAATATGTTTGTAGGTAAACAATTATGAACTTTCTTGGATGCATGACTTTATTTTACAGTAATATTATGAAGTCTATACAACATGGTTGTTATCAGCCAAACTGACACTTCTCCATCCGAGTGCTGACATTCATCATGTCGGTACAAAAAAGGACAATTTGGATTGAAGTGGCCAAAACACTATGGATGTGCATGACCTTTGATGCATTATCCTCAAACCAGCCTTATATATTTTTATTTTGAGTTTTGGGTTGCATACGCGACTATGTGCATTGCAACTCGCGTATCATACACGAGTATATGCATTACAACCCACGTATACCTTGCATACACGAGTTCCCTTTGAGCAACACGTGTATCATACGTGAATTGCCTATATTAATACTCGTGTATACCTTAATTCGACCTAAAAAAATATAAATCATGATTAGATGAGATTAGTTGGGCCCTAATCCATATTTATCCCAACCATCTCAACCATCCTAACCTTTGAAACTTCTATATTTCCCAAAGTATAAATAGAGGCCTTGGGGTGGGGCTAATCAATCAATTTTTGGAGAGCAAAGTTATGCTAGTGGTATACCTTCAGAGTCTTGGAGCAATAGAACTCAGAGTCCTTGGTTGCAGAGGAGTCATTGTGTCATAAGTTGGGTTGTATTCTTACCTATTCACCTATTGTTAATAAAGAGAATTCTTCTTCCAATCTTACATTGTGCTTGTCTTAGGTGTATTGGTTTTGAACATCTTCGTCTTCTTTGTCGATGACGACTTTGTTAAGACGACTAATTTATTCTTCTAATTCGATAATATTCCGATACGGATGTTCTTTGACTTTTTTTGACTTTATTATCTTGTCGTCAAGTTTTTGAATGATGCCTTCCAGACATGATATTTTCTCATCTTTATCTGCTAGCCTTTCTATGAGTTTTCTTTTACTATCTTCAAAAAATGCAATATTCATTTCCGAGGTAGTAATCCTTAGTTTCTGTTTGTCGATTTTGAATAGTAGACTATTATTGGTGATTTCGCACTGTTTTAGCTCATTCGAAACTACTCGTAACTGTGAATGTAATTATGCTATCATAGTCCCCATGACTTCTTGAATTCCAATTTTTGACCTGGTCTTCTTGTTTGATAGCGGCTTTCGGTTGCTTGACGAGTCTTATTTTCTCCTTTTATATAATAATTGTAATTGCTACAATTATTAAATAATATTTATTAATAAATTTTTTTTTGGAATATTTTAATAACAATAATACTATTATTATTATATTTTCAAAAGTTTTATATATGTTGAAAAATATAGTATAATAAATATTATTATTTAATAATAATAATTTTATTATAAAATTTTTTGATATAGTGTAATGTAGGGTTTTAAAAATTAGGTTTTCGAGTGGAGCAGGCTGCGTGGAGGGTGATGGAGGTGGCGGGAGGGAGAGCGGCGTGGAGGGTGATGGGGGCGATGTGGAGGGAGAGCAACGAGGAGGGTGATGGAGCTGATGGTGGCGATGGATGGAGGGAAGGCGCAGAGGTGATGGAGGCGGGATGGTGAGCAGAGGTGGAGGATGAGGCAGGTGCATCGGGATGGGGAATGGAGGATGGGGAAATTGCACGAAGGTTGGAGGGCGCAGAGGTGATGGAGGGCACAGGTGGAAGGTGGAGGATGGAGCTGGTGCATGAATGGAAATGGGGAAGGACAGGGAGCTGGAGGAATGGGAAGGTGATGTCGTGGGGAAGTGGGAGCAAAGGAGGTGGGCGGTCAGGTGATGGAAAATGGAGCAGCAGAATAATCACCGAGGGAGGCAATATAGGTCATGGAATTGGGAGCAGGGAGGATGAGAGCATAGTGGGGATGACAGTGGGAAATGGTGCAGCTGTGGAGGGGAATGGAGCGTTGTGAGAGAGGTAGAAAATATGGCCGGGTGGAGGGAGTGTGGCACGACGTGCAGTCCAGGTGGAGAGGGAGTGTCAGTTAAGAGGTCATTGAGAGCAGTGAAGGGAGTTGGGACACGATGGGGGAGCTGTGTAGAGGCGGAAACAACGACTTGAAGAGAAACCGAGATGGACGGCAAGGAGAATGACTAGGATGGAGAGCGCATGGGAGAGAGGAGGGGAGTGAAATGGGTAGCGATGGAATGGAAGGTTTGATTTAGGGAAACCTTAGAATTTATGGATAAAATACCATGGTTCAGAGAAGCTCTGAGATGATGGCCATTGTCCAGATATAGTTTGATCTGATACCACTAAAAGGAAAATTTCCTTCAATAATGGAATAACCAATATAAGTAACGTATAAATTCCATAAAGGGAAAATAATGTAAAATTAAGATGAATGATAGATGATAGATTACAATTGGTAGACACCCGTATATATTGTGTGAACAGCCATGAATGAAGGTCCACGTCCCTTAACCTAGTATTACATATCACTAGTTAATATTTAATGTATTATTATTGTTGTTACAAGAACCACCTCCAAGTATTTCTATAAATACAAGTAGTACTAACGCTGTAAATAGCGGACAAGGAATTCCGACAAGTCCACATTTTTTTCCTACTGTACCAGCAGTCAATACTATCCCGGCTCTTCTAATGGCTAGAAATGACATTAAGCTCACAATATTCAATGGGCATGGGATGGAAGACCTAGAACAACATTGGTTTCCGTGTGACGTCGTTTGGACCGTGCAATAGATCCTGGACGAGAATGTCAAGAAAGCATAGATGATTACAACTTTGCGAGGTCATGCGCTAGACTGATATATGAATTTTTGCATAGTACCAGTAGGAGTGGTCCCAAAGACACTCAATGAGATTCGACTTAGGTTGATTGACGAATTTCAGAAACCGAAGTTTGAATCACAATGTATCAATGAGATCAAAGAGATCAAGCAGCTACCGACATAGTCTGTTTGGGATTTTGACCAGAGATTAAATACATTAATGGCCAAGGTCATTTGCAAATGTCAGATGTGCAACACAAGGAATGGTTCATTGCCGCCTTGTTTCCACACATCGAACATCGTTGATGCAACCGAAAATGGTGTCACGGATAGAGGCTCTAGAGATAGCTATGAAGCTATAAGCCTCGCCAGTTGTAGACAATGGCTTGGGCATGATGCGAATTTAGTCGCAGCTGACCAATCTTAAGGTGCAACTACAAGACAACAAAAGAGGCAAAGAAGTCTAGGAAGAACTGTGGTGTACCAGGTGTAGAGCATATGGGCACCATAAGGATAATTGCCCAAAACTCATGAATTATGTCACAACTGACACACTAAACCCATTAAACACCCAAGGGATTCCTTGGTGCAGAGTATGCTAGACTAGAGGTCACAAATCTAAGGAATGTCTGTACCTACAGAAGATTGTAAGTGCACCTTCTAGTCTGTATTGTAAGTTTTGTAGATTGGTAGGGAATGATGAAAAGGATTGCAGAGCCTTCCATCTGCTCCAGGAGAAAATGATGGATACCTACCTGGTGAAGAATGAGGAACAAATGCACGCTAAACGAGTGCATCCTCAATATCTACTTGCGCAATTTCAACAACAATATTCTCAACCGCAATACCAACCAAACCAGTATCCTCAACAGCAACCGTACCCTCCCCAAAGGCGGGGTGGGAACTTTAGAGGTCGAGGACAACAACCAGGAGGAGGATTTGGTCGAGGAAGAGGCCAAGTTGTATGTTATAATTGTGTGTATCTAGGAAAATTTTCTCAAGATTGTCAAATTCCTACAAAATCTTGTACATATTGTAAAGAATTTGACCACACTATAGAACAGTGTCCACAACTAATTGTGAAATGGCAAGCTAGAACTGTCGTTAACCCTAATCCAGTGTAGAATCTTAATCCAAACCCCAATTTGAATATTCAAATCGTTTCTACCGAACCAATACAACCCAACCTTGTTGTAGTTACAAGAGGAGGTGTTGCGACAGGAGCATACCAAAATACATCGCAAGGACATCCGCAGGTGTGACCTGCATCACAAAAGAAAGCTCCATTGGAAGTCCGACAGGAGAAGGAAGTCTTCTTGGAAGCGTGACAAGACTTTGTTGATCCCAATAAACCATCGACATCTAGACAAGTGATAGCTATGCCCGAATGGTTTGAATAATTAATCAGAATACCACCCACTAAAAAGGTTAGTAAGCTCAAGGACTTTTTCAAAAGTTGTTTAGCACTAATCCATGACAAATATGTTGTCAGAGAGTTGACAACACTCATAGAATACAACGCAATAGATATTCTCCTTGAAAAAAGAGTCAATCAAGTCGGAATCAAATGGAAGACAGGCCGAGAATTGCGAATGACTGCACAGATAGGAGATTATGATATGGACTATATCATAATCGACTTGGGCTCATATGTCAATATATTGACAAAACAAACATGGGAAAGCATGAAAAAGTTGCGGCTAGATTGGTCTCCTATTCAGCTACGACTTGCAAACCAGTCGAAGGTGCTACCAATAGGTAGACTGTCCCAAGTGCCCATGGATGTCGAAGGCCTGAGAAAATATGCTAACTTTGAGGTCATTGACATTGTTGATGACAAAAATCCCTACCATGCACTTATAGGGATTGATTGGGCTATTGATAACCAGACAATCATAAAATTCAAGAAAAGGATCATGTCTTTTAAGGATTCTTAAATGAGAGTGGTTGAGCCCATTGATCCCCTTGAAGGGAAACAATATGTTGAAACTATGCATAGCGAAGGACAAGAGAACTATTTGGACCAGTTGTATAACATCATGTCTTCGAGATAATATTATATTAACCCCACAGCTGATGGAAACTTGAGTTGGAGCAATTTAAGCTCGTGCACGCTCGACTCAGACGAAGCCCTAGAAAACTAGTAGAATAGGTTGCATGAAGTCTCCATGCGCAGGTGTGTGAGAATTACAAAATTTGTTTGAAGAGTAGGATTCAAAGCAAGCACGTTGCCTATGTATAAAGGATTTCCTAACCTTACATCCTTCTTGGAATAATTTGAATGAAAGGTCACAGAATCACAATGAATGTCCACTCTGGACTGTGTGGTGAAAGCTATGCCTGCTGGATGGTGGAGTACACATAAACAATCTATCTCAGACTGGACGCAATGTAGAATACTGTTGGAGATTAGATTTGGATATGAGATCATCTACGCTGATAAAAAATACACAGGATTATCAGATCCTGGAAAACATATTGAGCACTGCCACACGGCTTGGCAAGAATTTTCGCGATAGGAATGGGTTCACCGATTCATCCACACCTTGGAAATGGGGCCTAAAAGTTGGTACACTTTGGATGAGCTGCGATAAGGAACTATCGAGTGGAAAAGTTTAACTTTAAACTTTACCCAGACAACTAAAGCTACAAATGAACATCCACCAGATGATGTTGCGCTGCATGTGCTAAAGGAGAAAATCTGTGTGGAGATAACCATTACGGACAAGGACCTACATCAATGCAGAATAACTACGTGGCATGGTATAAAATCATGACAAATCTGACGAATAGTGACACAGCCGCCATAATCTCCAGGTGTCATAAGGGGCGTACGAAGTGGAAAGAGATCGCATGTGTGAAAATCCACGACACCATGTTAGAAAGGACATAAAAATAAATAAATAAAAATAACGCGTAATAATGATGATGATAACCAGGTTGTTAGGAGAAGAAGGTCGACTGTGACCTTTACACAAGCCTTGGCTAAAAAAGGCTGGCACTAAAAACAATGGCATGATGTTATAATCATGTAGAAAGATTGTTGAAATGACAAATATCCAGCCTGCAGATTGTGAGAAAATTTGAAGTTGATCACAAGTGATGTTAAGGGTCACCTCCACCATTAGTATCATGGAGTCACAAAAAAAGGGACGGTGTAGTTGTAACCCCCACCTAAGGAGTCAGATCAAGAACCCACGTGATGATCTATGTTGTAATCATGCTACTCGATGGTGGCACACATGAGGAATTAATGGATTCCGTATTGAAAGCAACCATTGGTGATGATTCAGTAATTTCCCGGCTCCCTATAATACCACATTAAGAGTTGTGCTAAGATACAGAGTGAGTGGAGAATAGTGAAGAAAGAGGATGACTAACTATTGTGGTGGTAATGACCCAAGGGGTCCTGATAAGGAATCTATATTGATTGTTCTGCATATGAAACCTGTTGTTTGATGTGTTTTATTTCCCATTGGCCGCTGCTTGGAAGTTCAGCCTCTTTGGCGTATTCATGCAGAAGAAACTCCAGCCATTGGGGTGAAGATGTTAATCACACTGGAAAAACCTTCTGAGGTCAAGAAAAATAGAGTTTCCTTAGGGGAGCTGGACAAGGCAGCAAAAGCGATGGAAACAACACCCATCCCAAAATGCATCTCGCCGAAACCCCTGGACATGGTCGGAAAAATTTAATTACCACAGTGCATAGTATCCATTACTAGGACCAACCGGTCTGAACGAATGGTCAGACTGGGAGATGGAGGAATGAAGGTATACGTCATCGCCATCACCACTGGAAATTGCCAAATCTAAGGAAGGTGATGACGTATCCAAAGAGGTGTTGCACTGGCTTACCTTGAAGGAAGGATTTATTCCAACTATGAGAACACGGCTCTCACCATCATTGTACCTAACAAACATATCGATCCCTTACTGGTTAGAGTGACAATAGTGAGATCTAAATCTTACCAGGATGTAGCGGAATCCTTCTTGAGTAATGCTGAACTGAATTCTGAAGGGAGGGCAGATAGACGTGGGTTGAGTTAAGAGTTGTAGTTGAAAATGCGAACAAGGAACATTGGTATTCTCGATAGTTCCTTCGGCCCCTCAGTTCTACCGCTACGTCCTACCCTGCTAAGCGATGGAAACATCTAGAAGCAGACAAGAATGACAAGTATGTCAAGGATTTAGTATTGTTGATAAGCAACATTGTCTTCTAGAGGCCTACAGAGCTAACAATATTACCAGGAGAAATAGCGGCTACCAGGAAGCAAGACAAACATAGAAAGAACATAAACCTTCTCGCCAGCCGCGAACACAGACATAACACATCATCAAACACATAATGAACATAAAAGGAAAAAGAGGAAAGAAAAGAAGCATGCTAGAACACATCAGTTCCAACCTGGTGGAGCACATACAGAAGGTTGAGGTAGAAGTGTGCGCATAAAAAGATTAGCTGTTGAAAATCATGGAGGATTTTCAGACCAAACTTTGCGCAAGTCAGTTTATGGAGCAATAGCTCGTGTAGATCGGGATGAGCCACAGGTGAGTGTTGCAGGCCTGTTGGGCCCGGGATAGAAGGGCAGAATTCATATGGAATTATTCCTAAGTAAGGGAAAATATTACATGGAAGAAGAAGAAGGAGATGCGACATAGGAAACAACATCAAGGAAAAAGGGAAAGGATGTTGCGACAAAAGAAGGAAGAAAAGGAGAAAGGAAAAGAGAAGGCATGGGATGAGGAAGCTGCACCAGTTTTGTAAGCTACGATGGAAGTACAGAAAAGGAGATGTAATGACATGGAAAAATATTTGTGAAAGTAGGTGTGCAGACAAGGTAATGGCCAGAAAGCGACAGTAAGGCATGATGTGGAGAAGCATAATCCCTTAGTGATCATGGGTACAAGCTCGGTTGGAGCTGGAAGAAACCACACGCGTAGCTGTGTCTGTTATATTCTATATCAAATCATGATTGAGTCTATAAGAAGCATGTATGGGAATATATCGAGTCTATAGTAAGCTTATAAGAGGAGAAACCCAAGCTGTACAGGGTTAGCTAGTCAATCAGTATCTTGTTAGCTAGTTCTTGTTAGACGCTTTTGCACTAAGTAGAGGATACAACAGTTTTGATTAGGTAAAGCTGGATCGTTGAGTGCATCAGAGTAAGTAGATATGTAATTGAGTGCACAGACAGATAGAGAAGGTCGAGTAGATCTAGGCTGTGTGTGGATCATTGAGTAGGGGTAGAGTAGAGTGATAAATATAGAGAAGAACAAAGAGCATGAGAGGGAAAATAAGTCTGTAGAGATAAAATAAAAGATCTTAACAGAGTCTGTAGCTTTATGTATAGAAAAAAGGTGCATCTATTTTCTCATGCCAATGCCAATTGAATAGCGCCTTGTGGTTTTTTCCTGGATGTGTTTCCATGTTACATGCTATGTATATGTGTGAATGTTGAGTATCTTAGACAAGTGCCTATTTACTGTGTTAATGTTTGATTGGTTAATGTGCCTTTAAGAAATAACTGTATGAATGTTGTAATTCAAGTAATGAATACATCTGCGATGACTATTCACTGTGCATTTTCCAAGGTTGCATAACTATGGGAAAGTAATACTTCAGTATTGATATATAAAGTGCGAAACGCCAATCCACCTTCCTGGTCTTCGTTGGAAACCTTGGCACAGGGCCAAGGACTTAAAAAACCTCCGAGGCTAATTGTGGAAACATGGTTCTAGCAGTTACCCATAAGAACTGAGATATCTCGGGTGAGACAACATCTGTGTTGCAGGTGCTGTCGACTGAGCTTTGCTCTGTCAGGCCGATATATTGGGATTTGTTGCGCTGACCAGAGGAAAAGGACTGAACCTGGATCACAAGGGGAAAAGGACAATAGGTAGGAACTGGGGAAACAACCAACCTCAAGGAGGTGGCAAACAATCCAACCCTCTCAATAAAAACTGAGCTAATCCCCCTACAAATAAACCCCAATGTCCACCTAGACCTATGAAGAAACCTCAGTTACAAACTAACCATCTGTGCACCATTTGTGACACTTATGACCATTATACACATCAGTTCCCCCATATCAATCAAGTTTTCCATTTACTACAAACTGATTATCAACATGACCCCAATGCGGTCACTCCGACCTAGCCAAACCAAACACCACAAGGTCCTCTGCCTATGGTGTTGCAGACCCCATTACCAAGTCAAGGGATGGTTGCAACCCAACCCTTGGTACCACAAACTACCAGACCCACTTCTGTAGGTCAACCCATTGATCTTGGTGTCCATCACCTCATGACATTGTCGTTTGATGCCAACTTACATACTTGACAAAACCATTATGTATCCACCACGAAAATCGTTGATCCCTTCATGGAATCTACCTCCACCACTCTTTATATGTCCTTACAATTTTTGAGATCCCCCATAGACGGGACTGCCAAAGTCCCTCGATTCCCTTTGCGTCGCATCATGAACAATTCCACTGCTAGATCCGCTCTTAATTATAGTATCATCGACAACTTGGTCCAATACCCCTCGACCATGTCCTCTTTGTAAGTCCTCCAAAATTTTCCTTTACAACACAAATCTTTGCTATCCACTTTATGTGTCGTCGATCCCTCTGATTCCAAGTTAATCACTTTCGACTTGGATCAAGGAGAACCCCAGATGCCATCATCTGTAGCCTTCCAAGTTCCAGTCACTCCTCGAAATTTGGTCATTCATCAATGCATCATCAATGAGGGGGCATCTACCTATGTTATGTAAACCTTTGTTTTTCAGAAACTCAGATCCTCAATCCTTCAACCCTCCACTACTGCCCTTCGTGCTTACGATGGCCATGTTTCTCAACCACAAGGATTTATCACGAATGTCCCTGTTGAGTTGGCCGTAAAAACTGGGTTGATTGACAATGAGGTTGTCAACTCCCAATTCAATTACAACCTCCTCCTTGAATGTAGTTATATGTATGCAATGTGAGTCGGTTCCTCTACCATCTTTCGACTCTTGATGTTCCCCCATGATTGGAAGATTGTGACTATTGACCAATTGACGTATTATGATCTTAAAGGGCCAACCACTCCAGAGGACTTCCTCCTTATCATAGACGCCACCATTAATAGTGTATCAATCCCTTCCCCATCTATCATTGGTCTAGAACTCTTTACCAATGTCCCTTTGAAAGACACCATTTTGTCCCTCCCACCCCCTCCTTCGACGAGTGACATATCGGATTTGTGCACTATCACATCTAGTAACATTTTGACCTCCTCGGAACCTCAGCTATAATCCCTACTGTAGACCCCAAGGAATTGTTAGGGTTATTTTTCCATACACATGATCCCATTCCTCTTTCCACCTTCCATAATTGTGAGTAAGCCATTCATGACTACTCTCAACCTTCCGGGATTCACTTTTTGTATTCACGTGTGGTACCTTGATCCACACACCCTTCCCCTGACACCACAGATCATGTTAACACTAGTCCAACATGTTGAGAAAATGTCCACCCACCTCCTA
Source organism: Pseudotsuga menziesii (assembly GCA_001517045.1). Classification (NCBI taxonomy): domain Eukaryota; kingdom Viridiplantae; phylum Streptophyta; class Pinopsida; order Pinales; family Pinaceae; genus Pseudotsuga; species Pseudotsuga menziesii. The sequence continues at coordinate 201,544 of LPNX010539778.1, read as the reverse complement.
GTATGTAAACAACTACTCCTTCCACCCCTCCTCCCACGAAATCTGGGGGCAATGCATCCAAAGACCTGGTAGAACCATGTCCTCCTCCTACTTTTTCTTTATGTGATGTCCATGGCCATGCGACACAAACTTGTCTTGGTTTTCCAATCCTTCGCATACACATGCACACAGTAGTCGATATTGATGACGCTCCCCTTGTCAACATACCAACCAAACCCACGGTTAAGAACAAATCACTACAAACCAACCACTCGTGTGTAGTTTGTGTCCTATATGGTCATTATTCCCATCATTTCCCAAACTTTCTTGAGTACCGGTAACTCCTCAATGAACTTCACAAGAACTCTCATGAGTCCAAAATCATTGTCCTTAAGGAGATTCTCGCTCTGGCCTCTTCCTCGGACACCAATAACACCATTTATATGATCTCTACTTCGAGTCGTCCCTCCCCCTCCTCAACCGCGGAAGATCCCTTTGATCTATCCATACTCTATTTTCAGAATGACATAGAGATCCCTAAAATGACCATCGGTTTTATCCCATTTCACCTAGTCCACAGTGTGGAGTCAGTTCTTCCCATTGAATGCCAGATTCCATCACTCTTCATTGTCTTCGATCTTCTACTTGATACTTCATTGTTCAAAAAACACCTACTTATGCTTGAACAAACCGATGAGGACCGTCGAACTGCTCTCAAGCGGCTAAGACCTGGTCGAAGTCCCATTCTGGAAATATTTAGCGAGGGGGACCTCATCCTCATCTATGACCAAGCCCATAATAATATTGTAAAAGGGAAGCTTGAATCCATGTGGTATGGACCTTATGTCATCCATCGATGTCTTGATAAGGGAGCATACCTTCTCGTTGACTCTAACGATTGCCTCTTGAAGAATCCTCGCAATGGGATCAACCTCAAGAGATTATATGCCTAAGTCGACCAACCTACATACCCTTGTATCATATTTATTTTCTTGTTTTTCTTTGTTTGAACCACGAGTCTCACAGTTTTTTTCCTTGGTTGTTCCATATGGATCCTACCTTTCCCTCCTATGTTGGTTTCGCTGATGGTGTAAGTAGATGGTCTCCTAATATCGCCTCAGCTGCGTGGGTCATTTATTCCTTGTCACATGAATCGATATATATTGAAGGAATGTGTGTTGGTATTACTACAAATAACCAAACTTATTACGATGGTGTCGTTGGTCTCCTGACCGTCGCCCTTCACTTGGGTATTCGTCGCCTTGATGTCTTCCTAGACTCCCAGTTTCTTGTCGCCCAGTTGAATAACTACTACCATGTATGCGATCCCTATCTGTTTAGAAATTTTCTGTGCACTAGACACTTTGTTATAAATTTTGAATCCATTTCATTCATGCATGTTCCCAGAAGTCTCAATAGTGTAGCACACCAAATGGATAATGACGTTCTAGAGTGGCACATCAATCATCGCATATAGGAAATAAATTGCATCGTGCAACATCATATAGTCATGCTTACATATGCCAATACACATCATATAGGAATAATCATGATCATAAACAAGAGACTCATAAAAACCCATAAAAATACAAAAATATGCATTCATGTGCATACATATCATATAATAATGTTCAGTACAAAAAGAGAAGCTCCACAAGATTTCTCATCTGATCATACATATCATACAAAAAACCCCATCCTCAAATGCATTGGGGGCAACATCACAGGCTTCTAGTAGGATTCATCCTCCTTTGACTCTGTGTCCTCCTCCTCATATGAGCTCCCCTCCTCCAACGCCATCTCCCCATTTGTTGTCGCTCTCGCATACTCAACGACAAATGCAATCCTCTACATTAGATAGATCCACTCTGAAGTATCTTTGTAGCATGCAACGATCAGATTGTTGTATAGATACTGCCACCCATCGTCAGTGACCACCTCCAATATCTGCTCAACTTCCAACCGTAGTGATTCCAATGTAGCACTCCACTGCCTCCTCTTCCCATGAGCGGGTGCATCTAACCCCTCCACCATGGCCCTGCACCGTCGGTACCCTGCTGGAGGGTACGACCCCAAGTCCACACATACACATAGTATGCCATCAGTACATATCACATATATGATATAGCTACCACTATGCTAGTGAACTATATATGACTGAAACCACAAAGAGTCATGTATACGTACCTTCAGGTCCCCATACATGTTCTAGAGGTCGATTCATCTCTAGATATCCTCGGTAGTCCATCCTAGAGTATGGATAGTCCTCTATGAGAATAGGAAGTTGTTTCCACTGTGCAAAAATATCTTAGGTGAATAAATGACCTACCATGCTGGTTCCCTCCCTGATCATCATCTTGCACCACCACCTCATACGAGGCTCGCGTGGTCCCCCGTCATGCACCGGCATATGTGGTCACATTGTCATTCCCCTTAATTGGTGTGCCACCACACAAATCAAACCTTGTATGTATCGGCATGTTCACGAGCCCTCCACTCCATCCATACCACAAACTATCCTTTATTTGACCACCATTCATCGTCCTACGAGGAGCCGTCACCAGTGTTCCACTGTTATTTTCCTCCCCATCAGCCATGATCACAACATCACCTCTTTCAGCTCATTGAACACTTCCTCCTTGATTGATTGACCATTATAGAGTTTCTGTTAAGCTCTTTTTTTACTCCTAAAAGAATGAAAAGATTGTCGAGCACACTTGCTTCCTTTCACACTCATTAAAGTATTTGAAAGGGAGTCTATGTGGCTTCGTTTATCCCCTTTTTCAGATTACATAGAATATTTAAAGAAAAGGACCACCCTTTCACAGTCATTAAATTATTTGAAAGGGATTCTATGTGGCTTCGCTTATCCCCTTTGATGCTTTTTTGGACATTGGGACCGTAACTTACGAAAAAGTGCACTTATGGGTTGTATTTAAGCTCTTTTCCAGCTCTCTCATAAAGAAAATATCGTCGAGAAAACTTGGTTTTGTTCCTACTCGTAAAAGTATTTGAATGAACTTCCAATCAGTATGAGTTTAACCCTTTTCATCCTGGTTGGACTACCTACGAAAAATAAGTCTCTCTTCCCCTTTCGGCTGGGAGATCTCTCCTTTGTACACTGTTATCCTTTTTCGGAATTAGGAGACTACTGTATGAAAAAAACACCCCCTGGATTCTTCTTCCTATTTTCAAACTCTCTAAATGTGAAAACACCATCGAGCATTTACCGTCATGGGCTCAAAAAAAATCCATGAGATAATATCATACTGAGCATACTTCTATACCTTCTTCGTGCTCCTTAAACTATGAATAAGGCCCAAACAATGCATTTCGGTGCCCACATATATTTCATATAGTTTCCCATTATGGCGGAATTCCCCCTATTGGGTCACCTTTGTTTAGAGTACTATGAGATGAGTCTCCCTTAGATCCCATAGATATCACTTGTCTAGTTACTTCCCCAAGTATCTCCCCGGTCCCACAACTATGATTCACTCCCCATGAGTTAGTATCATCTACTGCTAGGTCATCCCTACCGTCATACTCTAAACAAAGGAAGTTTGAGTACCATGTACTCCCCTTCCCATGTTCCCCATTCAGTATCACAGTCCCCTTATTGTTCCATATCTATGGTTGTCCCCCTCATGCTTCTATAAAGGAAACCGTATTTCCTTGGTAGATGCAGGATGTCTCCATCTGTCGACGTCAACAAATCTATTCCATAGGATAGAGCTAGAGGTCCATGTATCTTGGTTTCATCCACCTCGTTGATGAATTCCTTGGACCACTTGAAAGGATTCATTAGTTCCTTTTGGGTTGGTTGTGTCTCAGGTGCTCGACTTCAACTCCATCATCGCACCATTGAGGTTCATACAGGGTATTGGTGCCTTCATTATTTGGTCGAAGACCCCAGTTGTTAACGGACTATAGCAAATTGGTGAGTCTATTTTGGGGCCCATACCATTTCATGTCCCTTGTGATTTCCAGGATGCGTTGGCGATAGTGTTCGGAAGCCCCTCAGTGTTATGATTCCGTGTATCTACAGTACTTGATGATGTTTATTGTACCTCAGAGATTCTGACTCTCATTCATTGAGTCCATACAGTTGTGTACACCTCTAGATTCAGTAGAGCATCAGTTGTTGTGATATTTCATTCCTTGAGAATTCCATTGTTCTTATGTACCAGTTCTTTAGATCAATATATGTATTCAACCTCCCATTGAGGCCACCATTATGTACTTCCAGTTCTATATATTGATTGGCTCCCATTATTTGAGCCTTGATCACCATTTGTATATTGAGACATTGATATGAGCATGTGTATGCCCACCTCATCCATATATATGTATGAGATTATATGTACCTCATCCATTTTGAGAAGTAATACAAATCCAAAGCCACTGCAGTTCGAATGAGGGAACTTTGACTCTTCCACGGTTCCCTTCGATTTATCCACTGTTGTCACCATGTCTCCCTTGATCCTATGATGTATGTCGACCATACGATGAGCTCCTTCCCTCACACATCAAGGGGTAATCTGTTAACACCAAAAATTGTCCACGTAGCTCTCTATGGTCTAAAACATAATTATACATCACATTCCCACCATTATTCCCTTCATTTTGACCTTCACAATTAAATTCCACCAAAATTGATCCAAAACAATATTATTCCTTCCCCCATAAATATAGGGAAGTTGAGAATTTATTATGACATAACCCCACTCTCTCTAAAAAGGACCAAAAAACCTAAAAATGAGAATGGGTCAAAAACCGTGAATAAATACCATGCACAATAAAATGCCATGGGTTAGAAAACCTTGTATCACCCTATAAATACATTGTGAAAGTCTCCCGATAATAAATTTTGAACTTTTCATTACATTCCTTAATTTTGGGCATTCCACACTTTCTAGAACCTTGTGTCCATCGTATCCTTTAGCTACACTATTCCACGTTGTACATCGAGTTCCATCCATGAAACCCTTAATCCCTTTTATGGTGACAACCCCTTGTTGGAGACAAATAGAGACCAGGATCATGGGAGCCTACGGACCATTTCCAAAAATGGTTGTGGTGGCCCATTTTAAAGGTATTTTATTTTATTTTATTGCACTAATTAGAATAAACTATTGTTAAAGGTATTATTAGTTAGAAGGCCCTCTGTTTATTAAATAAACAACAATATCTAGAGCATCAACCCATAATTGTAAGGGAAACCCTGCATGCAATCGCATACACCCTACATGCTCCATGATCATTTTTTTCATCCTTTCTGGCACACCATTTTCTTGTGGTGTTCCAAGGACCGTCTTCTCTCTGTGAATCCCATTGTATGAACAACAACTATCAAAGTCCTTGCTACAATATTCACCTCCATTATCAGATCTGAGACATTTTAACTTTTTCCCTATCTCATTCTCAACCAAATCTTTCCACTTCTTAAAAGTAACAAACACATCATATTTATGTCTAATGCAATAAACCAAAGTTTTTCTAGATACATCATCAATAAAAGTAACATAATAATGAGATTCACCAAGAGATTGTAACTGAGTCGGTCCCCATACATCTGTATGCACAAGGTCTAACTTACTCTTCTTCTGTTTCCCAACCCTGATAAATCTAACTCCCTTATGTTTTCCATAAACATAGTTCTCATGGAATTTCAAACTTAACTGCTTAAGATCTGGAAGCAATTTCCTTGAGTGGAGAATATGCATCACCTTCTCACTAATGTGTCCAATCCAAAGATGCCACAATGATGCACTTGTCTTTGTGGAAGCTACAGAGATAGAATAATCAGTGTCATGTGAACATAAATGAAACATACCTATCCTATCTCCTTTTCTAGTACCAGTGCTCCTTTAGTGGTATTCCACCACATTTTTTCAAACGTAGACAAACAACTGCTATCTCCCAACTTCCCTGTTGAGATCAGGTTTCTTTTCATATAAAGAATATGCCTTACATCTTTTAGCAACCATTCATTTCCATTCTTTAACTTAATCCGTACCTTACCCATTCCAACAATTTTACATGGTTCATCATCCCCCAATAAAACATGTCCAAAATCACCTGGAACATAATCATGAAATAATTTCCTATGGGGTGTAGCCTGACATGAAGCCCCCAAATCTACTACCTAGTAATCACTAGTATTATCTAATGCAAGAATCAAAGATTCTTGTAACACATCACTTGCTACATTTTCTTCCTGAGTAGTACCTTGCTGCTCGTCTCCTTTTTTCTTTGTAACTTTGCAGTATTTCTTCAGCTGTCCTTTCTTACCACATTTCCAAATATGGACTTGGATCTTCCCTTCCTAGACTTGCTGCGAATACCTAGGCTCCTTCCTCTATCCTTTTGTCTTCATCTATTGTCCATGGTCAACGCATAACCTGATGTCTCACTTGTGTTTTCTCTTCGCATTTTCTCGTTAAGAATAACACCAACAACATCATCAAATTTAAGAGTGTTTGAACCAGAGACAGAGTTACCTACAACCATGACCAAGCTATTCCAGTTTTTTGGCAATGAGCACAAAATTAGAAGAGCCCTAACCTCATCATCAAAGTTCACTTTTATAGAACTTAGTTGACTAGTAAGCATATTAAATTCATTTAAACAGTCAACAACAGATCCACCTTCTGACATATTCATATTAAATAAACTCTTCATTAAAATTACCTAGTTGGAAGCCGAGGTTTTTTCATAGAGCTTAGACAATTCCCTCATCACACCCTCTGTTGTCTTTTCTTTTGAGATATTGAAAGCCACCGATGAAGCCAGGAATAATTGTATTGTTCCTAGTGCATTTCTGTCAAGAACCTCCCATTCTTCATCCTTCATAGTCGTCGGTTGTTTTGTTTTTCTGCCCAATGGTAGGTATAGATCCTTCTGGTACAGATAGTCCTCCAATTTCATCTTCCATAACTGGTAGTTTTGGCCATTAAATTTCCTGACCCTAAACTTTCTTTCTCCTGCCATTGCTCCCACTCGAACCAAGAACCCTTCTTTCCTGCGATTTTACTAACCAAATAGACGTTTTGGCTCTGATACCAATTGTTAGAAAAATAGGATCGTAGAGGAATAACAATTAAACAAGATGAAAATATTAAACACAATACAATAGAGACACAGATATAACGTGGTTCACCCAAGATGGGCTACGTCCACACAAAAATTGCCAGTCCTTTATTGTTATACCATCCAAAAAAATGAAGGGATACAACCTCCAGCAACCCCATTGCACTTCCTCTTCACACTCTCACAATATCTCTTACACAATTACAGAGATTGTTTTACGGCGCTAGAATACAATACACAAATGAATTACAATGATTTCCTTTTATAGGGGAATTACCATGGGAAAATACTATGGGTCACCCAATACCAAGGGTTTGCAAACTGTTGTCTAACAAACATCCCAAAAAAATTGTTTCAGGGGATTCTCCCTCGGACCCCCCATCCAGGTGGGATGGTCCCCATGACACCCCCCAGCTAGGACAAGTGTACAATAAAACTGGGGTACAAACACAAATGAACAATAACATCTTTGAATCTGGAAGATTAGGCTCCACAACGAACACTTTTTATTTGTAGTCTAATTATTTCAGTATGCATTTTTGTAGCATGTTAAGTTTTGGTCTGGCTCAACCGATTTTCCAATTGTTTCTATTGACAGAGATCAAATTATTGCAAATCTAATGAAGAATCGACCCCTTTCAGATACTCCATAGCATCTATGCATTAACCCCTTTTAGCTATTTCATAGCATCTATGAAGAATCTATACATTAACCCCTTTCAGGTACTTCATTGTTATTTTCTTATAGCATTATCACACTTCTATTGCAGAAAACCTATCCAGTTTGCAAGGATTGATTTTTTATCTTCCAATCACATTCAAAAATAGTACATTGACATCAAGGCAAATTTTCATGTTTTTTATGTGAGTCTAAGAGATTGAATTTTTTTTGCTTTATAAGTTTCAACTTATGAGTCTAAGAGTGTAATGTTTTGTTCAATTCTTTAATTGATCATCATTTTCCAAGAATAGAATATTCATACAATCGTTTTTTTTAAATGAACAGGTAATACACGTGCAGAGAATTAATATTGACTTTAGTGAACATAATAATGACTATAATGTCCTAGGCGCTATTCATACGAAGAGGCTGTAAATCCTTGATACTAAAGGTTCACTCCTACAACACATTTTGAATAAGTAGGTTTTCTGAATAAGTAGCTAGCACTTGCCAAATTATATTTAATTTCTGAACTCTAAAGCATATCTACTATTTATTTCATGGTACTTTTTTGTATATGCATATGTTTATTCCAGTTCAGTTGTAGCATTTTCTTTTTTATTCAGTTTGTGGGAGCATGTTTCAGAATTTGCAATTAGTAACATGCCTATACTCAACTTGTATCTGCATATATCTGTCTATGTTATCGGGTTTATTTAAACTCGTTTTTTCATTATGAGAGTAATTACCTTTTTTTTGTAAAACCAAAATTTTTAATTCCAAGAACAAAGCATATATGTTATTTAGTTCATGGTACCTTTTTGTAGATGCATTTGTTTGTCCAGTTCGGTTGTAGCAGTTTGTTTTTTATTCAGTTTGCAGCATGTTTTAGCATTTGCATTATGAAACATGGGTTTATGTTAACTCGTTTTTTCATTATGAGAGTAATTACTCTTTCTTTTTGTAAAATCATTTTTTTTAATTCCAAGAGCAAACTATGTTAAAGTATTTTGTATTGCATTTTATCTTTTGATGTTTGATTGCAATTATAATATGATTTCTTTCTTTGCAGTTATCTAAGAACATCATGAATTTATTCACATGTGTTTGCTTTGATCATTGTTAGTTTCTATACTTTAATTGATCAGTTAGGATATTTATCTAAAAGAATAACAAGTACAACAAGATATCCAATATAGACAAGATACACAAGACACAAAGATTTTCCTCGGGGAAACCATAAAGGAGAAAACCCTGCAAACTTCCTCGGAATAGTTTCGTCACTAATACAATGTCACAAGATGGAAAATCCCAAGAATAAGAAGTCTTCTGGATATCTCTCTCTTTCCTCCTTTAGCAAACTTGTCCTCTCTCTCCTATTGCACACATGAGAGTATGAGTGTGTGTGTAAATGAGGGAGGGTGCCTCCCTATTTATACACATCAAGTGACTGACCTAAAACATGACTGGGATGAACTCTTAACCTAGCAGGGTCGACTTCACCTAGGGAGACTAAAAAATACATTTTATTATATTCATCTTGGGGACTATGGCCCCGACTTACAACATAGGGTTTACCTTAATGACCATATACAATAATGACATCCCGAATGGAGGTAAAAACATCTCCGGCAACGGTACACCAATATACAATTATAATAAACATCAGAATACCTTTTGAAGTTACAATTATAACAAAAATCCCTCTTAAATAGGAAGGTATTTTGTTTCCACGGTCATCAACACTCTGGTCAGGTCATCATTGTTGGATCGTCATCATCGCTGGTGTCATAGTCCTCATCTTGTCGATCATTGAATAGTGACATATGTCATATCTATCCATCATAGGAAGTTTCTATAGAGACATATTTGTTTCATGTTGGGTGTAGGCCTAGTCCTCATCTAGGTCTTCATCATATCCATGAGCAAGGAATCGCGTAGGTACAACCCAAAAACATACATTACATTTCCACTAAAATCACCTGCGTCTCCTATCGTCATCTTGTCGTATCCGGATCATCTCATCATCATACATGGAGAGCAGTCTAGATGCACATCACATGTCCAACATACCACCTATGTTCTACTAGCATAGGAGCACACCAGGACTCATTACATATCAAAGATAAACTAGGTCTACCACTACGCGAGAATCGCCTAGGAGCACACCAAGTGCATTACGTCTCTCCATGGGAATCAACCCATGTTCTACTAGCATAGGAGCGCACTAGGGCTCATTATGTTTCAAGGACAACCTAAGTCTACCACTATGCGAGAATCACCTAGGCTCACACCAAGTGCCTTGTAACTGACGGACCTCTCATCATCTCCAACATGAGAATGGCATAAGGATTGATTACGTCTAGGGACAACCTGTGTACTACACCAGTACTGATTACATCCAAGGACAACCTCAAGGACTCATTACATTTAGGGATAACATGCGTTCTACGCCAGGACTGATTACATCCAAGGATGAACTTCCAGGACTCATTACATCTAGGGATAAGATGTGTTCTATGCCAGGATTGATGACATCTGAGGATGACCTGACAGGACTGATTATGTCCCATGACAACCTGCATTCTATGCCAAGACTGATTACGTATGGGGACAACCTGTATTCCTTCCCATATAATATCTCGTTCTAGTACATCTATGTCTTCTGGTCTTCTCGTCACCTCTAGCATGGGATCACACCAAGACTGATTACAAATAGGGACAACCTATGTTACCACCATGCAAGATCTCATTGCTCCCTCTTTCTAGGGACCTCGATCTAGATGACAGCAATTCTCTCTCTGAAGTACTCAAACTTCACTTTGACTAGCGGTTTGGTCAACACATCAGCTATTTACTTATTCGTCGCCATGTACTGGAGCTTCACTGCTCCTCTATGCACCATATCATAGATATAGTGATACTCGATCTCAATGTGCTTTGACTTGTCATGGAACATCAGGTTCTCTTGTAACATCACACAACTCTTATTGTCCTAAAATATACAAGTTGCCTCTAACTCGAGATCAAACAAATCAGATAATAGATTTCAAAGTCATACTTCCTCACAACTAGACAAATAGGTTGCAACATACTCTGCCTCAACTGTACTCAGTTCCACGTAGGACTGCTTCCTGCTAAACTAGGAGATCATACTAGATCCCAAACTGAAGCAACATCTTGAAGTGGTCTTCCTATCAGTGGCACTACCTACCCAATCTAAATCAACATAATTGTGCATGTTAATATTCTAATTCACATCATACTTGATCTCATATTCAACTATACCCTTCAGGTACCTCAATACATGCTTTGCAACAATCAGGAAAACATGTCTCAGATCCATCATGAACTATCCTAGGTGTTCAAAGAAAATCATATGCCTGGTGTCAGGTACATCAATGAACCAATCATATGACGATACAACATGGAATCAAATGTCTCTAATGAAGCATCACACTATAGCTTCAAGTTCGATGCCATAGGTGTGGTTATGTCCTTGCAGTCCATCATTCTGAATCTCTTTAGAATCCATTCTGAATCTCTTCTGATTCACATCATACTTGAGCTCATAGTCAACCGTACCCTTTAGGGACCTCAATACATGCTTTGCAACAATAAGGAAAACATGTCTCAGATCCATCATGAACTAACCTAGGGTGTTCAAATAAAAGCATATGTCTGGTGTCAGGTACATCAATGAACCAATCATCTGATGATACATAATGGCATCAAATGTCTCTAATGAAGCATGACACTATAGATTCAAGTTTGATTCGATAGGTGTGGCTATCTCCTTGCAGTCCATAATTCTAAATCTCTTCAGAATCTCCACTACATAATTTTCTTGACCAAGGAGGATCCCATTCGCACTATGCCACACCTCCATGCCTAAGAAGTAGTGTATCATCCCTAGGTATTTCATCTCGAACTTAGTGGAAATATTCCTTTTTGCATCTACAATGAGTTTTTACTCTCCTGTCAGAAACAGGTCATCAACATATAGTAGGAATATCACCAGTCTTCCACCTTCAACCTTGAAGTAAAGGTTGGAATCTACTTAAATCTTTGTAAGGCCTAAGCTCATCAGAAAGTTTTCCATCCTGTCATATCATGTCAAGTTTCTCAAACTATGATATCTTCTCTAGTCATTCACTCTGAAGCGGAGTACCACCCTCCCTCTGCATCTTGTACTCTCTGCATCGAGACATTATATTTTGGATTGACAGGTAGCCTCCTTTTCAATTGATATTATATGTATCCATCTATGTTATCTCTCAAGGTTACTAGATACCCAGATCCTCTATCTTGAACTTTGTTGAAATTTCCTCTTGCACCCATCGGTGAGCTTGTCGTCCTATGTAGGCTTCCATCTTCAACCTTGTAGAAAAGGTTGAGATCTCCATCATTCTAGGTGATCTTCAAGCTCCTCGTGTAATTTTATGTGTTATCCCATGGGTGCCTTATGATCTTGTACAAATCCTTCTACGCACATGTGGTTCTTTACTCAATATAAACTTCTACTTTACTAGAGAAGTATGTATGGTCAATGGAGTATGTCACACCATAATCTACTCCTTTCTGAGAGAAACCACGAACCTTGCTTTGTATTTCTTGATTCTACCATATATTGCATGATTTATTTTGTAGATACACATGGAAGACACTACGGACTTCCCTTCAGGTATTAGAACCACATCATTCTCCATGGTCAACTGGTACTCTTTGATCATAGGCTCCTTCCATTTCTTCTTGGATTCTTCTTCATAAATGAAAGGATTTGCATCAATGATGTCACACGACATTGCCACATAACTGGAGTGTGTCTGAGTCATCTTACTTTGTTTGGAATTCCCGTCATACTTTTCCATCTTGGATGATTTCCCGTGCCCAAGATGGTCTTCATCTCTCATGGTGGATCTACCACTCTCTATGGTTTGGTTATATCATAATTCTTGTATTCTTCTGAATCTCTTTCTTCCACCATGGTCTCTTTTTCATTGGAAGATTTAGGTTCCTCTTCATTTTGTTGGAGTGAATCTTCTAGTTGAATCGTCATCACTTGTTCTTCAGAACAAGTCTCATCCTTCTTTTATTATAGGTGATTGTATGCGATATTTCCTATAAGTCAAATTTAGTTGCATTATTAGAAACTTTTTCATAATTTCCAAAGCATTAATAACAACAAATTCTTATGTATATGTCACACATCCATGCAACTATCTTAGATCGTGCAACATTTTTACATATCCCGTATACATACGGTAACTTTCTACATGCCTTCCATCTCTACCAGAACATTATTAAAATTTAAGAGTGTGCACTACTCCAAATATGTCATCAAAGAGGTTTCATTCTATATAAGTATCAATGGAATGTTGTACAAAACCATAAGCTACTTACCCATTGTTAACAACCCTACCTAGAAGAGGATCGAAGGGACCATGATAAAAAGGAAATAATGGTTGCTTGTCAAACTTTGGTTAAATATTATGGTATAAAGGTATGACAAAGGGCGAGTAAACGACGAATTATCACGGGATCCAACGGTGCAAAACGAGGAGACGGAGATCGAAGGCTTGTAATGTGTCCGGTTTATAAAGATGTGAGAAAGATAAGGATATACGGGGTGTTCAACGAGACATGAAGATCAATGGCTGATGATCTGGTTCGATGAAATCTACGGTCATTGTGAACTCCGCCCTATAGACTTGCACATTTGATAAAACAAAGGAGCTCGCTGGAATAGGGTACGTGTCGCTTCATCCGACGACTGAGAAATAAAGGCGAAATATATCAATGGTCATTGATGGATCCGGAGCGGGAAGCTGCGCGGTGAATAGAGACAAAAGGTGGTAGTGGAATGCAAACCACAGTACACGCGGCAACTCGTGGTGCATTCCGCGAGCAAAAGAGGTTTGGCAGAAACCACTAAAGGGGAGCCTCCAGAGTGGGGTCCTATATAAACAAAGGTTGACTTGTTGAAGAATTATTTTTTATTGGTGTCAGACGAATGAAAAGGACCTGCATGCTCGCCAACCTCAGCAAACAATCTCGAATACACGCAGTCACAGTAACAGGTAAGGCCCGAACGCCCGAAATTCATCCACCTAAATTACCATTGTTGACTGAATTATGGACAAAGGAAAGGATTTGCAAGGGTTTAGTCGTATTTTGGATGATAGAGAGGAATACCTGGTTGACAGGGATAGAGGAGTATGTGACCCTTTCTTGTCGGTAGGAAGTGTATCAGTTAGCAAAGAGAGACTGTGGCAATACAATTCGCAGGGTAATGATGTCCTTAATGCTTGTAAATCATTTCTATATTATTTTGCTGTTGAGCAAACCCTGCATTTTCCCGAGTTCTCAGAGTGGTGCGCAGTTAATTATTCTTCTTCTCAGAGAGTTATTGTCAGTCAGTCCACGTCTAGGATACTATGTAAAATTGATGCCAAGGTCATCCGCGAAAATCTGAACTTGCCCAGTAACTACCCTGAGAGTCGTGAACCTGTAAATGAGTCCATTATAGCCGAAGTGTATAAAAACTGTGGAACTGAGATTCGCTGCAAATTCTTGTCCAGCATCTTAAACGAGGGTCAGTAATTAGATGGTATTTTTCCCCCATATCATGTTCGTATTTTCAGAGATGAAGTTCAATTATCCGTGTCCTTAGTCTGTCAAGTCCTGGGTCTAGATGATGATTGTCATGTAAATGAATTCATCTTAGGTTTCCTGTTAAAAATTAGTTCATTGAGTTCTGAGTGTTAGTCAGTTCATGTACTCAGTTTAGACGAGTACTTAGCAGAAGCTATACATCTTCAATTGAGTGAGTTTCCAAAAGTTAGGTTCTTCAAGTTTCAGACTTATTTACTGAACATGTTGCTATGTTCGAACGTCACCGAGTTGCAGTTTTTAAGTACCATGTTCTCTACAGATTTGCCCAAGCAAATCAACATGTTTGAATTTGCCAATTCTATCATGTCTAAAATATACAAGATGTTATTTGATGAGATGTTACCCCGGGTATTAGAAGAAATGAAAAACATGATGCAATCCTCACCTGAGGATAGAGTCGGGGATTGGTTTCTGTATAAAGATTCCACTGTTTTAAGAATATATGGTTTTATTGGAGAACCATATAGGTTACCTGCTTTCCTTACTCCCATAATTTTCACATTAGAGTTTATGAGACAAATATTGCATTCTGAAGAAGAACACTTTGGGGCCTTTAAGAAATCTTCAAATATCAAGTTCCCTCTCAAAGTTGGTTCTTTTATTTTCAAAAATAAAGGTGCTCTGGTGTTTATAGAAAAATTGTTAAACGACATGGAATTTCAAAAGGAGAAAAGGGTAAATTATGATCCCCATCACATAATTTCCCTGACAAAGCAGGCAAACAAAAACAATCCTTTTGACCACCAAGTTGTTGAAGGTCTAGGCGAGACAGCCAATTTATTTCATTTTATGGAAATTCCAAGATCTGATGAAAATGCAAGTACTATACCAATTGCAATATCTCCAGTAACAGGGGATCCTAATATTTTGGTTAAAAGGAGTCTTTCTGAAGTTGAAAGCATGGAAGTGGATGAGGATGATTCACATAAAAAGGCCAGGTTGTTTCAAGATGATAAAGCTTTGAGTGAAGTTATTTCAGATAATTTAAAAGGAGTTGCTTTAGTTCCAACAAAAGCTGTACAGGTGAAACAATTTTATTTTAAAGGTATAGACAATTCAGAATCAAGCCCGGTTTTCAAGTCCAAAGAGGAGCTCATGGCCAGTTATGTGGAGAAGCAAAATCAATCCCTAGAAGAGACAAGGAATCTACTCCCGCGAGTGAGGAGTTTAAACAATCCAAAAACTTCCTTGTTTTCTACCAGGGACATAGAAAGAAATACTTTTAAATTGGCCATGGTAAGCGATAAGAAGATGTCATAAATGGAGGTAAGACTGGACAAGATTAGTGTACCAGACAAAATACAGTTACATAAGCAAACATGTGACATTATTTATTCATATTTATTGCATGCTACGATGAGAGTTAATAAGTTACAAATTTTGGTAGACAAGTTAGAAGTTCAGCTAAAACATGAGAAAGTTGAAAATAAGGCCAATGCTATTCAAATTAAAAAGCTACAAGCAGACATTATCAGCTCAGGAAATGAAAGAGACAACACCCAGGCAATCAAAAGACTTCTGGAAGAAAAGGACAATGCCCTCCAAGTTTTGAATAAAAGGTTGAAGATCCCAAGTACAGAACATGTTCAATCATTCGAATTATTGGCATTACAAGAAGAGAAGGACAAGATTCACCAGGAGATGATGGAGCATAAAGGAAAAGCTGTCAAATTACAAGAAGAAAAATATAAATGGGAAACAGAGCGGAATGAGTTAATAGCCCAAATTTCCCTGCTGAAAAAGGACCAAATCGATGAAAAAGAGATTATGGAGGAGTTGATGAGCCAAACTCCCACTAATGAAGACCTGTCTATTGTGAATATTGAGAAACCATTAAATGATTTTTCTGCAGATGACTTATTAGTGCCTATGTCCCAGGTCAGCCTGAAAGATGAAGAAATCAGAGAATTAAAGGTAGAAAATGAAAAAGTCAAATCCGAGCTGGCCAAAGTTACTAAAAATAAAAATAAAATATTGCAAGATAGAAATCAGGTACAAAATAAATTTAATGAATTGAAGGAAAGAAACATCGGGAAGGGTCCTCTCCAGGGAGCAAAGCACATAGTTTGGGATACATTATCCATAGAAATTACTAAATTCAGGCACTATTTAAATTTCATTGATGATCAAAGCATATTGATCAATCTGGCCAATCAGAGACTGAAATTAGTAAATGAAACTATGGAGAGGAAACCCCTTGCCACAGCCCAAAATGCATTAAACTTCTTAAATTCATTAACATACCAAAAGTTGCATGATATAGGTGTAAAGGACAGGATAGCAATGGTACTGTGGGCCAAAAAGTTTATCCATAAGCATCATCTAATGAAGGCAGTCCAAGCCAAAGCGGATGAAATGATCTCACAGGTTAATGACTTCAAACAGGCTTTCAAAGAACTGTTCGAAGACGGACTTCCTTCCTTTTGGGATGAAGAGGGACGAATGTTTTCTCAAGAGAACTATCACAACCTGTTGGTACAAAGGCACATGGATCATTCCAAATTTGACGATCTGGAAAAGGGGCTGATAGGTAAAGTCATTGTGGATAAGCTGACAGAAGATTTTGAGATACTGTAGAAATTCCTAATCATCAGGGGAAAGTTGCATAAGGTTTCTTATGAAGCCTACATGGAGCTAGAGGTGTCCATTCGCGAGATGATCGAATATGATATTCCAAGAACGGAGCAATGGAGAGCCATAGAAAGATTCGGAAAAACGAAATATATCCTTCATTCATGAAGACAGGTGTTGTGTGCTGAGGAGCTGCTTGGACGAGACCATGTTACCGAGTTGATTTTAACTTGATGATCTGTTAAGATCGAAGCTAGTAGTTTATTCCTAGGAGTTAGGAATATAGTTACAAGACTTTGATTATTCAGTTATTCAGTTATAAATCTTTTTGGAAGATGAAATGATTTTATGTATATAAGTGCATCTATTTTATATGATGGGGGTTGGAACGCATCTTGTTGTTGACTGTTTCTTCTGAAGACATATATTTTTTTGAATAACAAAGCGAATGCATAAGAGTTATCAGAGATTCCTGTGTCATTTACATTACAGTCCATTTTTCTTTTCTTCCGTGATTGTTTTTTCCAGTGTAACACTTCGTTCTGTTTTTCTTCATATCTGAAAACACAGTGTTGGATGGTTGGAATTCATAGTGTTTATGCTCTAATCATCGTTTTAGATATTTTATACATTTTTCTACTAAAGTTAATATAGAACTCATCTTTGATGCTTTGTATTAATGGGCTGTTCATTGTCTCTTCTGTTTCACCTGAACTAAATGAATGACTGTGATGGAATGGTTATCTCGCCTTTGACAAAATCTCACGCATATGTCTTTGTGATATCTTTATGTATATGCGACTCCATTTCCCAATGGTTACTTGTTGTTTCAACCATTTATACAATTTTTAAGTGTGGAATTATATCTGGCCTTGTTAAATATGTATTTGAGAGATCCCTCTCCGGAAAGAAAAGCCAATTTCTTTCTAAAAGTGGTTTTGTTGTTACCTTGGAATTTATCTTTTACAACCTGGGTACATTCTGAGTGTTAACACCCATCACATGCAAGCCAACAATATATTATTCATAAATGCAGATACTGAATCATGCATGATACATCAAATGAATATAAATATGTACAAAACTAAACAATAT
Organism: Pseudotsuga menziesii; assembly: GCA_001517045.1. Classification (NCBI taxonomy): domain Eukaryota; kingdom Viridiplantae; phylum Streptophyta; class Pinopsida; order Pinales; family Pinaceae; genus Pseudotsuga; species Pseudotsuga menziesii. Next base: position 183,471 of record LPNX010539778.1, on the reverse strand, counting down.
CATTTAAGTAATTGGATATATAGGAAATGACAAATAAACAGTTATCTTTGTTTTTCTGGTAGACTCCCTCTTGATCTCTGTCTCCTTACATGGATTACTGGAGTATTTGACACAGTGATTCTACTTCATCGTCTGATTCTAAGGACCTGTGCCTATCTTTCTCATGATAAGAAATACCGAGCAACTCTTCGTACATCACATATCACATATAACTATGTATTGGTGTTGAATTTGTGTCCTTCAAATGCATCCTTTCTTATCTATTGTTGAAGTGGATAAGAGTATAAAATTCATCTTCATCAGTAGAATTCTTCTGGATAAAAGTACATATTCCTCATCACTTGAGGAATCTTCCCTTTCTTTCTTCTCAACTACAATATATCCATCCTTGGTTTCATTAAGAGAAATATTGGTCTGCTCTCTACAACATGCTGGAGTTCTCTTTCTGACATTTGCATCTTCACATCCTTGAGTTGAGTTCTGAAGGTATTCTTCATGTTGGTGTTATTTCCTTCGTACAAGATAGCCATTGCATCGAACATCTCCTTGGGAATCTTCAAGTATGATACATGTGAGATCCAATGGAGACAAAAATAGTCTTCTTGGCTTTGACTAGGTCATTCGTGTGCTTTGCTTTTGTCTTCATCTCCCTCTGGATCTGCAACTTCTTCTTTGACATAGTTCTCTAAGTCATGTTTCTTCGAGTATGAGAAGTGCTCTATAATTCCGTGCTCAAAATTTATTGGCTCCTTTAAGCTTGTCCTCAAGCTTGGTAATGTTTTTCATTATGATAAAAATGAGAACTTCAAATGGGAATATAGAGGATAGAACTTAATAATGATATTGCTTCAACTTGATGCTTTCCTGAAATATTTTTTGGAAGACTACTTCTGGTGGACCTAGAGTTTGATAGAGAAACCCTAATTTTTAAACTTAGGTAACTTTCAGATCTGATTGGATAGAAATATGTGCCTCCTCAAGGAGAGCTAAGAAACATACTCATTTTCCCAAAACTATGAACAAAACTGCAAAATATTTGATGCAATAGTTTTCCCTGGTAGTACTGTTAGGCAAAAAATTGAAAATCCACAGAATGAGAAACTTATTCCATAGAAATATGCACCCTGATAGGGCGAGTTTGATGGTCCTCATTTTTAAATTGATTGGTGGAGGGAAGTGCCCGAAACATGGAGCCCTAGTTTCTTCAATTTATTCTACAGAATTATTTGATCTTGATTTTGTTGTATCCCCAAAATTCCTACTCCTCAAGGTCTTGAAATTTGTCCTAAGATAGAATGATATGTATTCTTTCCAACCCCATAGGTTACATCGGAATTGGATTCCCCAAGTGTAACTTATTGTATGTTTCCCAAGACTCACTTGTTTGAGGACTAATTCAGTATAAAGTTCACTTGTATGGACTTCCACGTGTTACTATTTCAACTTCAGGGTCTGAAACTCACACCATAGAAACTAAATTTTGTGTCCTATCTGTAACATCTTGCGAAATTTTATTTGGACCTTCCTATCCTGAGATATAGTAATTCTCCCTAGGTCACCTATTAAAGTTTGAGTTCTGGAAGAGGCTAAAACCCTGATTTGGAGGAATCATATCTCCTAAATTATAGTGAATCTGAGGTAGAAAATCGCATACAACATACACAAATATTTCTTCTTTGGCCTCTCCAAGTTTCATCTTTTGATCCTTCTCTAAACTCAATTTATAGAGAAAATCCCAAGATAACTATATTTTTTCTTCTAGGGTTTTCAAGCATGAAAGTACCCTAATCTCTAGTAGCTGCATTTGTAACGGTATTTTGGCTGCACAATCCCTTCTTTCAGGGTGGCTCTAGTACCATGTTATTTTTTCTACTTTAATTCAGTTAGGATATTTATATGTAAGAATAACAAGTACAACAAGATATCTAAGATAGACAATATACATAAGACACCAAGATTTTCCTCAGGGAAACCATAAAGGAGAAAACCCTGCAAAATTCTCCATAATAGTTCTGTCACTGATACAATATCATACGATGGAAAATCCCAAGAATAAGAAGTCTTATGTAGCTCTCTCTCTTTACTCTTTTAGCGAACTTGTCCTCTCTCTCCTAATGCGCACACGAGAGAGTGTGAGTGTGTGTCTAAATGAGGGAGGATGACTCCCTATTTATAGACATCAAGTGACTGACCTAAAACATGACTGGGCCAACCTATTAACCTAGAATGGTCAAATTCACCTAAGGAGAATCAAAAATACATTTTATTATATTCATCTTGGGGACTATCGCCCTGACTTACAACTGAGGGTTTACCTCAATGGCCATGTACAATAATGGCATCCCGAACATATGTAACAACATATCTGACGGGGGTAAAACAATATAAAATGATAATATACATCATAATATTTTTCGAAGTTACAATTACAACAACAATCATTATGTGTTTCTTGTGCAGTTCCTCCAATCAACTATGCACATCTATCTCCAAGTTAGCTGCAACAATTTCTCAAGGAAAAGGATTCAAAAACAATTTTACAATTTGCAAAAGGGAAAGGGTCATTGTCATTTCAGAGGATGAGGATACAATCTTCATGTACTTGAACTCCTTATGCTAGCCTGAAATGTTTCCAACACCATCTTTTTCTGTTGAATCCTACACGGGATTATTATTGTTCATTTCATACTTTGATTCACATCAAACATGTTTTTCCTTTTCAGAGTTGTTACACCATCAATTATAACAACACATTGGAGGCTTGTTTTTATGATATTAGTTTCTACCATGCAATGCCAAACTTTGATGTGATGTTCATTGTTAAGACCAGTTGGCATTGCTCTCTTTTTGAAAAGCAAATATATCTCATACTTACTATTTTGTAAAAGTGTTAAGTTCAACAAACCTATTATATATTCTGATTTGAATTATTCTCTACCTTTTGAGAAATTGGAGTGTTGCATTTATCAATATACTGGTGTTTGAATGAAATAGTTATAAACGCATTTTTTCGTAATAATTATATAAAAATGTGATTATTATCTATGATCTTGGGGGCCATCTTTCCTCTTTCGTTTTGAAATAATATGGTCCAGGTTTTACAAGTAGTTTGATTATGAAATGTCACAATGCCACTCCCTTCCCATTTCAAGTTGATTGCTTATATTTTTGCAACTTGTTGTCTGGTTTTACAACCAGACCTTCCTATATAAGTGTAACTTAATACTTCAATCTTCTACCTATAATTTTAATGTTTACAATGTTTTCACACTATAAATTTTATTTTCGTGTCAAACCATATGTTCATCCTGTCAACGTTTATTTACACCTCTTGATGCAAATGCTGGTATATATACATTATCATCCCTCATATACTTTTGATATATCTAAACTTTAAGCTTTAATTAATGGTATTTATCCTCTTCCATAGGAATTAATGTTTATAATAAACTTCGCTTAGTTTAATATCATAAAATTCACTAGTCGATATTGTATTGATCTTATACAAATGGAATATTATTCAAACCCTTGGATAATTATTAAGAAATTCAAATTAAAAGTATTACCATGATCAAGCTTCCTAAACAAACAAACAAAAAAATATTAATATAAAATGACAATTGTATATTAATAAATTTCTATGGATAACTAAGTATATTTATGGCCACTAACTAGAAAACAAACTTATTTATTTTACTTTATTGTGGAAAAATGTTATTTATATCAACAAGAAAATGACAATAATAAATATATAGGTAAGTATAATTACCTAAAAGATAAATTATGTCTTAATGGAGCAATGAAACACATCATATAGAAGAAGATTTTAACTCTATTTGTATTGAGCCTTAAGAAAATACTTTTTATAAAAAACCAACACCAACATATACATTCTAACTTGATAGATGTGACTTCACATTACATTTTTCATACAATATATATACAATATATAGAATAACAACTTGTATACAGTGTTAAACCCCTCTATAGTTGAAAAGAACAATGCAATCCATGATCATCAACATTCTAGTTGTTCTCATTGAAGAAATTGTGTCCCAAACAAATCCCAACACTCATGGGAAAACTTACAATTCCAAATTAGATGGTAAATGATTTCATTGACTACAATGTGAACATGAGTCATCTAGGAATATCAATTGAGATAAGTGTTACTTGAAGGTACAACCTTGAATCACTAACAACCATACAAAGACCACATATGGTATGAGATTCTAAATGGAAATACTATACATAGTTTATTTTTCTTTTCCATATGAGAGACTCTAGTGTCTATTCAATTTCTCTTAAAGAAATATGTGATTAATGACATACTATCATATTTATATAGGTTTATAGATCCATATGGGTTTATTACACTCCCATGCCTAGCCTTTCCAAATAAGACATGTAATGCACATATTGAGTTTTTATACTCATCAGGAGGAATCCACTCTTTAATACATTAATTATCACAATGGTATGATAAAATTAATTTGAATGGTTGTGACAATTAATTTGAGAGCATTCAATTCAAGGAAACTTCCATTATCTCTAAAAATTCCGTGATTATTTATTTATTGTGCAATAACCTTTAAAGTTTCAAGACACTTTGATTTGCAGACGGTGGGAATCCATTTTTCCTGGTGTCTTTTGATTCGTTTCCCTTAAAAAGTATCTGGTATTCTTGACAATATGTTAGATTAAGTATTTGAAAATGAAATTGACATGACCTAATTGAGAAAATTTTGATCTTGCATATTTTTGTCTCCATTTTGTTATAAATCCTGTTGTCAATTAGTGTCCTTTTTTTTAAACGAGCTCTAGGTTCTTGTAAGCCATTATGCGGTGATATTTGTCCATTGCTGTCTTAATCCACCAAATATTGCCCTTTTTTTCTTGTGGAGTATACCAGTATAAAGGTGCATGTGAAGCATGGCCTTTCCATAGTTGAAGCATTGATTTATCCTCTTACATTGCTTTTCAACTTTCAATGGGTTCTATCCCCACCTAGTTATTACGTCCTTCATCCTATGTTTTGATAGGTGCTTACCCATCCTTGATTTATGGTGTCTAGGCTTTGTCTTATGTTGACCTTTACTTGTCGTTCATATATGCTAACGCCCACCTTATACATGTAACCCTACCCCTTTGTCTTCACCCTATTGTGCTCTCTTCTTCTATGATCTACTATTCCTACCCATCCCTCTTTAAAGTTGATTCTTGTTCCTCTTCCAAAATGTGTAACATGTGGATTGTTATTAGATTCTGAAGAGAACTTGCTTCCCATGTTAATTGTTTTATAGCTTCCATCAGTGACATAAATCCTAAAGCAGCGAAAATAAATTTTGCACAAGGTATTCCTAATCTGTAAATAAATTGTTGATTTTTAGATGTTCCATCCATGCTTTCTGCAGATACATGGTATGGTTATGATCATGCAGTCTCATGTCCGTCCATTACTGCTTCAGAGATGGGTCAAGATAAAGCACACACATTATTTCAAAGGACACTTGTGCGGAAATAATAGCTCTAATGCTATTAGCAAAGATGCTAAGAAGAAGCATAGGAAATAGATCTTGCTACTAAGAATTCTCAAAAACATACATAGAAAAAATAGAGAGAAGAAAAGAGATTGAATCACATGAATGAAGAGATGAATATTGTAGTGTATCCTTCCATTGAATAATGATGAATAATAGTGTACATAAATAGTGCATCCCTCATATGCAAAATCGAGTTGTATGGATGTCCATAAAGTGGTCAAGATCAACCCAGAATCAGAAATAAAGCATTCCTCGGGTATAGATGGCATTTGTTGACTTTAAGGTGCAAGTGGATGCCAACTAATCATAAGCTAGTGGGTAGATAATTAATCAAATAATGATTAATTATTTTATCCTAAGAATTGAGTGGGTTTAATGTATTCCAAAACCCCCCTCTAAGTCTAACTTTATGATGGTATGTCAAAAAATATAGATGCATATAGGGCCCAGCAACAAGGATATGGTCACCCTTTAACAATTATTCATGTCCAAGGAAAGAGGCAAAACCACATGGGGAAAATTCTCCCTCAAGAAAGGACAAGGCACAAAATTTGAAATAATGTGTCTTCAACGTATCCTTATCTTCATTTGAATGAGCTGAATGATTTGCTTTTAGATGAAAGAATTCATGAAGAAAATATGAACTCCATGATCATGTGCTAGAGTGTAAAACCTGCAAGAAGGAAGAGGAGAGACTCCTTGCATCTCATTAACTGATGAAGTAGGAGCATTATCTGAATGATTATTTCTGCTGTCAAACTCTAATTTGCAAACACAATCTGAAATGGAAAAGAGATATGTGCATACTCCTTCCCAAAGAGTATAAAAATTAAGACAATTTGTTACACACTCAATTCCGTGAATAACTGCAAAATTATGATGTGAATCACATGTCAATCTTCCAATCTGATGCAGCGCCTTCCCAGATCTAATATGAGATTCTAAAAGACAACACTATACATAGGTAATTCATTTATTTTTCTTTTGCATATGAGAGACTCCAATGTCTATTCAACTTCTCTTATGGAGATGTAATTAATGAGATACTATCATATCTATCTAGGTTTATAGATTCATATGGGTTTATTACACTGCCATGCCTAGCCTTTCCAAATAAAACATGTAATGCACATATTGAGTTTTTATACTCATCTAAAAAAATCTACTCTTTAATACATTAAATATCATAATGGTATGATAAAATTAATTTGAATGGTTGTGAAAGATTATACCAAAATATTCCATGATATAGCACCATCACTCCTTTCTTGAATTCTCTCTTAATAACTCTCGTTCATAACTCTCCAATATGAACAGGAAAGATGCATCCCACAATACTGTAATTATTAATATGTATTCCTTAATGTTGGCCAGGAAATCAAAGGCAGTGAACTCCAATTCCAATAAAGAGAAAACCTACATAAGTAACCCAAAATAAAATCCAATTAAACTTTGGTCACTCAATACATTGGAATTTGGTTGCTTCATAAATTGAACTTCACATTTAAATAATTGAAGTAAATCTCAATAAACATTCACAAGAGTTAATCCCGACGACTACATATACTGGATGCAATGGATGATTTCAATAATCAATGGGTGTCATTTCCATGTATATATAGGATGCTACGCTGGACTAAGAATTGGTTTATGCTGTGTGGAGCATAAATGCAAAGATTTCACCAAAATTTCAAAATTTTAATTAACTGTCTTTAAATTAAATTCTGAGAATGTAGTTGTATTGAGATTTTCGATTTTTAGGGCATTGAATCTATTTATAAATTCAAAATAAGAATTTAAACAACAGAAAGAATTTGTTTCAAGGATCATGGTCCCTACGAAACTAATAGTCAGTTGGATTGCTCTTCAAGGAATTGTAATTACTAAGCAATTACAATGAGTTCATAATTTATTATTTCTTATTCAGTCAATTTTCTTGAACATTAAATATTTATAAAAGCAAAGGTGTTTACACAAAATCCAACACTTTTAATGTAACAATAGACAAGGGCCGCAAGCAGCAAAGTTCTTGCCTTTGAAAAATAATTAAAATGAGTATTTTGTCGAAAATAAATAGCACAATTATTGAAATGAACATTTTGCCAAAAATAAAAAGCTCTTCTAAAAGCATATGTTGAATTTCTGAATAAATTTTTTAGAATTTAATATATTTATAGAGATTAGTAGTAATCTAAATGAAATAAGGTAACAAAACCATCATCATAATAATTTAATTCAAAACCAAAACCAGTTTGAAAATCAATGTTTAAATTTTCTTGCATTTTTATTTGATATAGCAGCAGGTAGTACATACGGTAGGTGAGTGTATCATCTCATTTACACCTTATTAGCTTTCTGGTTGGTATCAGCAACACATCCTTCTAACTATGGCCATATGTGTGGGATTTGCTCTTCCATGAGAGCACCACCCTTGGAGTTATGGATACAATAATAATAGAAATATAAAAAATTAATATGGAACAAACTTATGCCAAAAAAAAAATGGAAACTTCCTATCCAAATGGTAGAGCCATATGGAACAATGCAAAAAATGAAAAAACATATAAACTAGAAACTTTCCTCTTTAGTTTATCTGAAGTTTCTATTCATGAATTTATTTATTTATTTTAATGTACTTGAGCCTCATATTTATGATATAGCACCAATAAGATTTAAAAAAAAAAACTAAAAAAAAGAAATAACTAAAACATTAATGTTGCACTTTACACATTTCTAAAAATTAAATGTACTTGCATGAAATTAATAGAAAAATGTGAAAAAAAAAATGGAAACTTCCCATCCAAATTGTAAAGCAATATGGAATAATGGAAAAAGCAATAAAACAAAAACTAGAAACTTTTCACTTTTGTTTATCACAAGTTTCTATTCATTAATTTTGTTTTTTTCTCAAATTATTTAAGCATTATTTCTATAGTATAGCACCAATAAGATTTTGAAAAAAATCTAAGAGAAATTAAAATAATTAAAACATTAACGTTGTAGTTTACACATTTCTAAAATTAAATGTATTTACATAAAATTAATAGAAAAATGTGAATTGCACATTTCTAAAATTAAATGTATTAACATAAAATTAATAAAAAAAAATGTGAAAAAAGCTGGAAACTTCCCATCCAAATTGTAAATCAATGTGGAACAATGGAAAAAACAATAAAACAAAAACTAGAAACTTTTCACTATTGGAATTCACTAGTTTCTATTCATTAATTTTGTTTTTTCTCAAATATTTAAGCATTATTTCTATGGTATAGCACCAATAAGATTTTGAAAAAAATCTAAGAGACATTAAAATAACTAAAACATTAACGTTGCAGTTTACATATTTCTAAAAATTAAATGTACTTGCATGAAATTAATAAAAAAATGGAAACTTCCAGTCCAAATTGTAAAGCGATATGGAACAATTCAAAAAGCAAAAAAACAAAAACTAGAAACTTTTCACTTCAGTTTATGGGAAGTTTTTATTTATTAATTTTTTTTTCTCAAATTATTTAAGCTTTATTTCTATGATATAGCACCAATTAGATTTTAAAAAAATTCCAACAAAATTTAAAATAAATATAAAAGATAACTAAAATTATTGTTACACTTTACACATTTCTAAAAATTAAATGCACTTGCATAAAATTAATAGAAAAATATGAAAACAATAATCTTTACCTACCATAAAAAATTAACAAAATATAATGTTTATTTCTATAACATTTTCCAAAACTCGTCCACAAACAACATTCACAAGTATCTTCTTTAAATTTCTTTATATTTAAGTGTCCACACAAATCAAATTATCCCCAATATTCTCCACCTCCACCAACATCATGATGATCAACCACATTTTAATAATTGTAGGAAAGTTAAAGAAAATGCTAGAAACATCAAACCAAGAAGTATTATAGCCTCACTAAGACTATGATGCATTATGACAAAGACTATTTTATCCAAAAATATCTCTCGCTCTAAAACATAATTAGACACCTCAACTATAACATCTTGCCCCATCTACAGCCATGTTAATTATAATTTGATTATAATTAACATAATTAGACACCTCAACTAAAACATCTTGCCCCATCTACAGCCATATTGACGCATGGTTAAAGCAAGGAAAATAATTATGCATCATATACCAATGTAGAATATAATATTCAATAAACATCTTGAAGGACAAAGTTCTTGATGATGCAATGCCATTACACATGTGAAATGCTTCTATGTCAGTCATGTGAAATGCTTTTATGTCAGTCATTCATGTGGGAGCAACATGGCATGAAATGCTTTTATGACAGTCATTCATGTGGGAGCAACATGGCATGAAATGCTTTTATGTCAGTCATTCATGTGGGAGCAACATGGCATCCATTAATATCAACCATAGTGTCACTCTCACCATCACGGATAACCATTGCATAAACAAAAAATTACCACTCTTGATTAAAAAAAGGTTGCAAATTCATCAATTGCATATGGAAAATTGCATGGTTAACAACCCAATCACCAATACAATAAAATACATTTTAAATTAAGGCATGGGTGATCCACGCTACGTATACCATTCATAGATGACTATAGCCAAAGTTTCCTCAGTTTTTTTTGTCAGGCATAATGAGGACCAACTCTACGAAACCCTTCCAACTAATGGGTAGCATGGCTCACTAGGTGGGATGCCTAATTTTTCTTACTATAAAGAAAAGACTTTTTAATGGAGGTTTTTTTTTGGTTGATTTTGTATAAAACAAAAATTGTATCCATGGTTTATAGCAGAGGTAAGTGGGCAAAGATTTTAGCGGAAGTTTTTAATTGGTGTGTCAGAACATAAAATATGCGTTGGTGTGTTGTAAGAAATGATGCACCGGTGCATCAAAATCATAAGGGAAACGACTTGTCGATATGCCACACTATGATGCTCACCAACGAAAATATAGCTTGTGTGTGTGCATGTTTTTTTTTTTTTGTGTGTGTGTCTATATATATAAACTTGTTAATGTGAAATGTGGAAACAGATGCACCGGTGCATGTAGAAGAAAGAAGCACAGACCAAAAGCATATATATAGAGAGAGAGAGAGAGAGATTTCCTTAGAAAAAAAACATTTTATTCATAGAATAAAACATGAACTGCTCTTTCGAGCTACATTATAGCGACCCTAAGTTCTTGATACATCAAAAAACCAATCCTTAACATAGGATTGCTCATTCCCAAAATGCCATCGTCTTTTCTGTTCACCAAGTACTAGTTCCCACTTGATCTTGCACAAAACTAAACTCTTTTATATTATTTATATTGTTTCATAATGAAAGGCTGATATTCCTTCATTCACTTCTTTTGTCTCCATTAATCCAGGCTGATATGCTAGTGCCTGCTTTGAGAGGGAATCTACTTCCGTATTCAATTCTTGGTAAATATGACCAAAGGAGATCCTTTTGAAATAGGTTTTCAATGTCTGGATTTCTACAAGAAGGTGTTGTAAATGTGGTGCTCTTATGATGTTATTCTCGTTTGCCCAGTCCACCACTAATTTAGAGTCACAAAAAATATGAATATCCTGTATATGGGAGCTTCTGACCACCTTTAAAGTTGCCCATAAAGCTGTTAGTTCAGCCTTGTTGTTAGAAGCTTGGCCAATTTCATATTTTATCATCTTTTTTTTATTGAAGTAAAAAATATAACTGCTCCAGCTCCTCCTAAAGGAGGATCCCCCTGACTTGCTCCATCGAAGAAAGCCCATGGCTTCTCTCTGTTTATTACTGGGTCTCTAATAATTCTTGTTCTAGAGATGACTTTGTCTCTTTTGTGTTCCTGGATTTTGCTCATTAACAGTGAAATGACAACATCAGGAGGCATCCATGTGTTGTTGAAAATGGCTTTGTTCCTGGCTTCCCAAATACTGTATACAAACGAAATTGGAAAAGCTTCAAAAGGACCTACCCTTTTATCATTCCACCATGCTTTGGTTCTTTCTTCCAAAGTAGTGATTGCTTCGTGTGCTCTGTCTACTTCTAATTTTCCTGCCACCCCATTCCATACACTGCTTGCATAAGGACAAGAAGCGAATAAATGTGAGCTCGTTTCATCACTAGATCTACATAAAGGGCATAATCCTGGTCCTTCAAATCCACATTTCTAGAGCATTTCCCATGTCAAGAGTTTGTTGGAGAGAGCTAGCCACTTTGTAATTACAGTTTTTAAAGGGCTTTGAATCTGCCAAAGCTTTGTCCACCACCACTGTATCTCTCCACCTGTTGCTTGTTCTTCCATGACAGCTTGATAACCTAACTTAGCTGTGTATTGCCCCGTATTTGGATTTTTTTTTCCAAACCAGCTTGTCCGGTCTACTCTGCAGATGTATATGGCTTGTTACTAATAGATTAAGGAATCTGTTCCATTCCTCCGCAGGTTCTTCTACTAATCCCAAATCTTGGGCGTTTTTCCAATGGCTTTGTCCTCTAATAAGAAAATCTCTACATACATCAGCAAGAGTGAAAATTATGGAAGATCTTAGGTGTTGAATTAAAGGAGTTGATAATTTGAAATTTCCCCCTTCCCCAGTCCAGGGGTCTTCTCCTACCCTGACCTGCTTTCCGTCTCCTATCTTCCACCCTATCCATTGTCCAATTAATGGAAAAGTCAGTACCATTGCCTTCCACCCTATGGAGCCATTCTTATAGGTTTTGTTTGGGTTTCTTATCCACTCTGAGATGTTATTGTCATGGAAATATTTGGCCATGATCACCCTGCCCCAAAGTGTTTCAGGGTTTTGTATGAGTCTCCATAAAGTTTTTGCAGCTAGAGCTTTGGTGAACAAATATAAATTTTTTAAGCCCCAACCACCTAGCTTATTTGGCCTAGCTAAGGTCTTTCAATTTTCCAAAACAATACCCTCTATTTGTTTACTAGTTGTCCATAAGAAGGAGAAACACAACTTTTTGATTTTTGTTAGTATCCCTTTTGGAATGTAAGCAATTGAGGCCCAGTAGACTGGGGTGCTCTGAAGCACTGCTTTTAGCAAAATTAATCTTCCCCCTCTAGATAAAGACCGGTTTGCCCAAATGTTTATTCTGCTCTCAATTTTTTGTAAAGCCAAACCCAATCCTGAAAGGAGTAACAGTTAGGTTTTAAAGTAAAACCTAAGTATTTAAACCCTACCTCAACAGAGGTGGTTTGATATTGAATTAATTCCTTTGTCCTTTGTATCATTTCTTCAAGGAACTCATTATGAATGAGATTGGACTTTTCCACATTTACCACCATCCCCGTGTCCCTTCTATATTTGTCTATTAGGGCCAAAAAAGCCTCTAAGTTCCTGATAGATGCTTCTCCAAACAAAAGTACATTGTCTACAAATAAGGTATGAGTTACCTCCTCAATTGCTGAGACCTTGATGCCTTTAACTACCCCATATGCTTTATCTTTATGAATGATTATGCTTAGGGCCTCTGCCACCAATAAGAATATGAAGGGCGAGAGAGGGCATCCCTGTCTTAGCCCTCTTGTTGGTTTGAAGAACTTGGAAGTAGATCCATTAATTATGACTGCAAATGATGTGGATTGTAAACATCCCATTATCCATTCTACCACTTCCATAGCCATGCCAATTTTTATCAGTAGCAGTCTCACAAAGGTCCAGTCCACTATGTCATAGGCCTTTGATAAATCTAGCTTTAGGGAAAAAGCTTTTTTTTATATATAGTGTTCCACATTTACCTAGACACACCAGTGTGCCAATAAAACACAGCCACTAGTGTGCATCATTTAAAAAACATTGGTGTTAAGACAACATAGGTTGATGCAATTTCAAAAAAATATATATTTTGTTCCCATCAAAATTGGTGGTTCATGATGAGGAAATGAACATGCCAATGCGTGTAATTATAAAAAGTGCTAACCAAAAACCAAAAAAACAAATTATTATTATAAAAAAACGTATGGTGCTCTACATTTATCCAATTGCATAAATGCACATTATTAAAAAACCATTGGTATCAAAAATTAAAATAGGTTGATAGAATTTTTTATAAATATGTTTATTTTATTTTCTTGACAAACTTGTTCAAACATATTAACACACCGCACTAGAATGAGCAAGAATTTGAAGAATTGACCATTTGATTTATTACTATTTTTTCCCTACAGTTGAGTAAAGAATACAATGAATACATGTCTTCAATGTTTTAAAAATTAACTGGGAAATAGGCTACATTTTGTTTTTATATATTGTAACTGGTGCACCAAACAATGTATAGGTGCACCGGTGCATCTTCACAATAGATACACACTAGTGTGTTATTTATATATGTGCGCCGATAAAAACATATGCAAGAACCTCCACAAACTATTAATTGTGGAAGTTTAAAGTTGTATTTTTTTGTCTTGCTAAGTCATCAATGTACTTACGTAAAGAAATTGCAACCGATGCGATAATAATTCAGGGAATTTTTTAAGGATTCTAATATTACACTTAAGTATAGTATTCTAGGCTATTATTTTGGATTGACAAAAACATGTATATAGATAGGTAGATGAATATTAAATATGAAAGATACAATTTACTATTGAAATATGTAAATTTTGGCGAATATTATGATAAACAAACATATTTTATGTAAATATAGGCGATATTAGAGACTAGAAATGACCAAATAGCGTATTTATTTTTTGAAAAGAAAACAAAAAATAGCCAATTGACGAAATTTCACACCTAAAATTTACACTGTGCGATATTATCTACTTAGTGCACCAATATTTTAAATAAAATTGTGCACATATAAATGTTGACTTTTACTACATATCATACGGTGCACTTGTATGATTATAGTGCATCAGTGTGATATTTTTTTGAGTTGCACACTAAAATCTAGATTAAAAAAACTGATATGCATGTTTATCATCGATTGGTCGAAATATCAAATGAAAAAAAACAGGAATTTAATTGTAAGACAATGAGCTTAGGAATAAAAGAAAATGATAATCCCTAAACCTTTTTTTTTGGCCAAAACTTTGAGAAGTGACTTATGCAAGAGAGGTTTAGTAGGGAATAATTTCAAGAGAGATTTCTTTGAAGAAATATTTTGTACAAGGGATCACCATGGACACAAACAACTCTATAGAGGATACATTTCAACTAATTTTTCCATCCATAGAATTAAAAAATAACAGAAATTTTATTAGTTTTTTGAAAAAAAATAGAGAATATAATAGTTACGTGCAATGTTGCAACCCCTTATGTTCTTCTTCCTTCATATGTATCTTCATCGCTGCAAACCCTAAGGTTCTTCTTGCTTTTCTTTTGTTTTCTATTTATTTTCCTATTTCACAATAATATTTTATTTTTAGCAATGCAAATTTCTTGGTTATATATATTAGTATATGGAGATTTGGGTCACTCTTCGACCGTTATCATAATGTGTTCACTTCGAGGCCAACCCGTCTGGATTGTCCCCATTAAAATTTCTTTAAAAAACTATTATGTAGTTTTCAGTGCACATTTTATAGAGAAGATGCACCAGTGTGTCTATATTTCTAAGATGCACCGTTTGAGTTTGTTTATTTAAAAAAATAAAAACCATTTATAGTGTGTATTATGCATAGATTACACACCATTGTGCTTTATCATAGATGGTGCACCAATGCGTAATTTTTGTAATGCATGCATTATTTGTCTTGAATATACTTTTACGTGAAATTATTTACTTAGTATGTAAAAAAATATTTTATGATTTATGTGTTTCATTATGCAAACTTTTCAGTGATGAAAGATGGTCTATAAAAGATATAAAAATCACAGCGAAGGGAGCGAGGAAAACACATCCGACACAAATAACATGTTAAGTATTTTGTAATTTTAATATGAAATCAATATATTTGAATTATTTGTATGTTTTAATGATGTGTATTATTTTATGCGTGTCATGTAGAGAAAAAATTTAAGGAAAATGTATAAAATTGTTCGTAATATGAGTGAAGAAGAGCGAAAAAAATACTTTAAGAAATTTTTGCAATCTAAGAAATTATGTGGATCAACATGTGATTAACATGAAGTTTTATTTTGAGTTCTTACTGACAATACTTAACTCAAGAAAAGCTGATATCATGTTTAAACTTGGTTGGATTTAAAATTTGTTGAATGCTTTGCAAGGACAAAGAGCGAGGAAATATGACAACCTAAAAAGATAAAAATTATGAGGAATGTAAATGATTATGATTTAGTCATCAGTCCAACTGGAGTGGTGCTAGAAGTTACCGAGGGGAGGGGGTATAAAACTTATAGAGCGGAAATAATTTATAGGTGTACTTTTCATTTATAGTAGAAAAATATATCCAATGACTCTAAGAATCATGTTATAATTAAATTACATGAAGTATTTATAGAGTAGTGGGAACTAAGACCAATAAAACTTGCAATGGCAAAAACATAAAACAACAAAAAACAATCTTTTAAAAGGTAGTATTGTAATATCCGTATCCGGATATTCTCAATAATTACTCGATTGAATAATCAACCAATGGAAAATAATTCCATATTGAAAATATAAAATAAATATTAAAGATGAATGTTGATGAAAGATTNCTTTGTCCTCAAAGCATGCTTTATAAAACTCGTTTATAATTTAAATATTGTAAGTAAAACTATGGGCTATTTCGTAAAACCATGGGCTATTTCATAAAAAAACATGGGTGGTTTTATGAATTAAGTTTTTTAACTTTTCCCCTTTTATTTCTTTTGTTGATAATTCTTTTTTTTTTGTTTTTTTATTCTTCATAATTTTTGTTTTTTATTCTTCATTTTTCCCTCCTCCTTCTTTCTTCATATTTGGAGTGGAATTAATACTTCTTCAATCAAATTCAAATGGCCAAAGGCCAATTTTTGGTCAAAAACCAATTTTTTACCAGAGAAACTCTGAATATGGATAGCTAAAAGCCATTGTGAGGTCAAAGACCCAAATTCAAGGAAACCTTGAGCATTTTGGCCACAAGCTGGAGATCAGCAAAAGCCCTAGGAAGGGTTGGCTCTGATACCAATGCAATATCTGTATCCAGATATTCTCAATAATTACTCGATTGAATAATCAACCAATGGAAAATAATTCCATATTGAAAATATGAAATAAATATTAAAGATGAATGTTGATGAAAGATTACAAAGTGAGTGCTATATATATATATATATATATATATATATATATATATATATATATATATATATATATATAAATTGGAAAGGCACTTTGGATACCATCCAAGAAATGATGCGACATTTTAGAATAGTTTACTAATAACTATTTAATAATTATTGATTATGAATATCAATATGTATTAATATTAATAATTAATATATATATTTAAAACATGAATGATTTTATTAAGCGACAGTGGTCTAACCACTAAAAAGAACCACAAAATTCAAGTACCAATAGAGTAGCAGCATAAAGCCCTAATACAACTAGGAGCCCTTTTGGGAGCGGCAAAATTCAGCCCTTGCGGAAGCGACAAATATACTGTTCTAAGATAAACCATAATTCAGTACTACTGACAGAGTTTATACAAACAGAAGTATTAACATAGATACTAACAGAAAGGGACATTAAAAAATTAGAAATGCGAACAGAAACTACATGATTCCATAGTCAATTCCTTTAGGGCTTGAAGAGGGTTCAGAGCTTCCTTGCATTTCCATTCTTGCCACCTTTAGCCCCAGCCTTTTAATCTTGACTTCCAGCTCCGCCAAGAACCAGATAAATACCTGCTCAGTCTTTGAAATCCCTAGTTTGAATTCTTTCCTGAGATGGATTAAGTCTTGGTCCACATTTTTCAGTCTACATCCCCCTTCGAAATCCATTCAATGTAACAGGCGATCCAATTTTTTAACCTTCCTTTTGATAACCCGCAATTCCTCTTCCAAATTCCTATCCGGAGAGGAAGCAGAGGATTCAGGAGGAGAATGCATGAATACACCAAGCAGCAATAGATGCCCAGTACCAGAGGAAACATCAACTTTGCAGATTATCCAGCATTGAGAAATTAACAACCAGCTGCCACCTTTAATTGTTCCAGGGTCGATCCGCAACATCATGCGAACTGATGTGGTTATACTGGAAATCCTCATTTGTTTTAATGCAGGCGATGGGAAAGATCAGAACGACGTACAGTGAAAGCAAGGAGGTACACAACCAATCGACCTCCCTTTAAACTGCAATAATCTGATGCATGGCAACCTCCTGCCTTCACGTGTCAACCCTCATCTCCACGAATTTCCATAAGAAGTGATGGGATGGTCGATCACTTCCACATTCAGCCACAAAGGAAGCATCATGATGGCCAACAGAAACATCGTCATATGGGTGCCCAGCTCTAAGGGATAGGGCGCCAAGTTTTGCGACCATTGAGGTCAAGAGTCCCCTGAGCCAATGAGGAGGCCGCATTGGCTGCTAAGTCATCCCGAGCATTTTTATTCCTTAGCGCATGGAAGGCTTCGAAATTTTGAAAGAAGGAGCTGATGCTTTGGATGTTTTTATCAGCTGCCAGATCTTTATGTCTTCGAGGAGCTTGCCTGAGTTTAGGGATTGAATAACTAGTCGAGAGTCCCCAATCACCACAATGTCCTTTAATCCCTGAGTTTTGGTGAGATTTAGACCTTGCCAAAGTGCTAGTGCTTCTGCCATGTTATTTGATTCGATACCCAGTCCCCAAGAGAAGGAAAGTTCCTGGTTTCCATTTGGGGAAAGAATTACCCCGCCCCCCTGCCTCCCCAATATATGTGTGTGTGTGTGTGTGTGTGTGTGTGTGTGTGTGTGTGTGTGTGTTATTATGTTATATATATATAACAAGTACTGGTAAAGAAAAATTCTTTAGTATGTATATACTAGTCCAAAACATACTTTGTTGATATTTTTTCTTTAGTTATTTTCATATAAATATTTATGAGTTTTTCATTTCTAAAAAAGATTGCTAAAATTTGATAGAAAAAATGACATGATATCTGAAGTATGCCAGTAGGGATGTCAAAAAATGTGTACCATTCGATGGTGAAAGAAATGAACATAACCACATCACAAGGGCGACCATCCCAACAACAACATGCATCAAACATATGTAATTATTGTTTTATCTTTAATGTGCATAGAGGTTAATTATTGCATGAAATATTGACTTTCAATTATTTTGTTGTAGATGAAATGAAAAGAAAGTGGCACCCATTCAACGCATCATACATGATGACAAGGAAAAAATGGTTGATCGCAAACTTTGTTAGTACTTGTGGTTTGCTTCATATTTGATATTTTCGGTGATGCAAATATCATAATTAATTTAAAATCTTAGATATAGTAAATATCAGTTATAACCCATACAAAACCCTCCTCTACAAAAAAAAATGTTGTAGGAGAGATTTTTTGAATAGTTTTTATCAATCTTGTAACACTAAAACCTTATACTATAATATCTGCTAGAAAATGTTTTCATTATAATGTATACAACTTGAAAAACCATGCCAAACCTAGTATCATCACTTAATTCTGCAACATTGTCATTATATACACACCCAAGTTCTTATGCATGCACCAATGACTAGATTCCTTTTACAACAAATCAACTTAACATGGTAACAATAAAGGCTAGTTAATGAAAACAAGTTTGGTGATGCAAATTAAATAACATTAAATGATAATGTTATGCAGATCAACGATTGTCTTTTACCATGACCAAAGTGGAGAAATTAAATACACATCTAAACTAACATGTTTTTTGTGGCGATGAAGTTTAGGTTTTGAGAGTCGACGTACTGAACCATTGCATGGAGGCTAGGGTTTCACCCCTAGCTGACCCCTTTTTTTTCGCAATGAGGCCTGGGGCTATTGCAGTCTGAGCGAATGAGGACTGAGCTTTCTTCCTGGTGTGTTGTAGGTCTCTTTACACGATGATCCTTTATGTGGCAGAGGCAGCGACGATATTCTGATAGACGATAGACCTTTTGAGTGGTGATTCCCTCTCTTCAGTGACTCAGTTCTGTTTTGATAGGGTTTTCCATGCTTTGTGACGATAGCGGGATCCATTCCCTGTGGTGTGGTTGCGAAATGATTTTTGGCGGTGTTTGTGGAGTGGAGGGGCCTTGCTGTGTTCCCTGGTGAAGAGCTTTATTTTCTTCTTGCGACAGTGCTTTCTCTTGTGGTGATACTTTTTCTTGCGGCACCATTTTTTCTGTGGAGGGTTGGGGGCCCTCCCATCTCGAAGGCTAAGGATCCTGTACAGCTACTTATTTACTCTGTCAATGGATGATTATCTTGCCCCCTTTTGGTGGTATAGATTATTGTGGGTTTCCTTTTCCTTTTTTCTGCTACATGGCTCTCTGGAGCAGTGAGGACTTTCTGTTTGGGTGTTTTTTTGCCCCTTTTTGTAAGCTCTGTTATAGGGCATTATTTGCTGACGCTTTTAGCTTCTAGCAGTAATTTCTGGTGCTTTGCACTTGTTGTAAGGTGGTATGGTCTTTTCTTGGAGGTTGTATGGTTTTCTTTGGTGGGGAGCCTGAATTCTGGATGCTGTTGAGCATTGTTGTTTGTGTTTTTTGGCTGGATATGATACCTAGTATCATAGAAATGTATATCGTTACCTTTGATTCTAATGAATATCAAGGAACTACTATTTTTCTTCTGGGAAAAAACTAACATGTTTTCAAAGAATGAAACGATGAATAAACCTTAACTACAATGTCCAAATATACTCTTTAATTCATCTCAATAATGTAGTTTAAAGGTATTAATCATTACACCCTGCACTCATAAGGTACTAATCATTACACCCTGCACTCATGTAATATAAATATAATATAAATATAATATAAATATAATATGTAATCTATTTAATTTTAAATAATCAATTTTTCACTTAGCATAACATGACTTGCTTAAAATATCCTAACCTCTCTCGGAGCTCCATATTCAACTTGATTTGTACTCTATTACTCCAATGGATTTGCAATAATTTTGAGCAATCATCTTCTAATGTTCTATATAGGAGTAGTATAAGTGTTAACCAAAACGTTTTTAACCCGTTGGAATTTGGTAAACCAAATTTTGTTGAAATTTAAATTTTTAGTGTTTAAATCACAATTTGGACAATTTGAGTAGTTTTAAAATCAAAAATTTAATCTAAAACAAGTAATCACGATTACATAAATTGCAAAATGACTAAAATAACAATTTCCAGCAACAAATTTGACTAATTTATATTAAAATTCACCAAAAAAAGAAAAGCATTTTAGTTGTCTTTTATCCTACTCACTCTATACCCATATTTACTTACAAGATGCCCATTCATGTAATTGGTCATCTTTGCTTACAAGATGCTCATTCATGTAATTGGTTATCTTTGCACTATCATTGTTTTAAACATTAGAGAATATTCAACCATTAAGTTCAAGTTCTCATTGATCCCTAACGCCAAACCATTAATAAAATGCACGATATACGCTAATAATTGTGAATTAACAATGGAATTTTTTTTCCAAGGAAAAAAAGCATAATTTTATTTCATCCGTAGAGAGAAAAAATTACATTTTGTAGATATGCAAAGCATATTTATAAACATAGATCAGTACGCGACGATAAGGTCGACTATAATACCCCAACCCAAAAGAAGGTTCATCCCACCAAACCACTGTTCAAATAGTTTGGAGCCATATATGTTCTATGAACATAGTACAACATAGCAGTCCATATAATAAAAAAAGATATCAGTCCTAACAGTCAATAGACATATAAGGATAAAAAAACCTCTGACCATAAGAGATATAAAGGACAACAATAGTGCCAAAAAATACTGTCTCATAAATCCTCCCCTTTTATGAAGGGACGATGATAAAACTCAGAAACAACATCCTCTAGTCGCTCCTTAATCTTCCACGCACCTGCAACCAACTGGAGCCCCTCCTTCGAAGCTGTGTCTTCCTGGCTGTTGTTTTCCCTATAAACATGTGAGCATGTAAAAGATTCAAAGGACTCAATGATATCCCAAATAGTGAGTAAAATGTTTTGTAATAAAAGATCTCTGCAAGCTTGGATCCTCTTAACCTAGTTGATCACATTCAGAGAGTCACCAAAAACCTTTAGGCTTCTACACCCCTTTTATGCTACGAATAATAGAAGAATTTTCAAACTTAATAGTTCATCCCGGTTATTTCCATCCTCTCCTAGCCCAGCCATCATTTCGAAAGAATGGTTTTCCGCCATATGAAGTATTGCGCCCCCCCCCCTCGCATACCATATTCTGAGAAGCACCATCAAAGAAACCCCAAGGTGATGACTTATCAATTTCCAACTCAAGAATATCCCTCTACTTTTCGACCCTAATGTGCTTGGGTAGAGCCAGTGCAATCCCACAAGTCTGCCCCTCCGTTATAGCCGGTGTGCATACTTTTCCATTGAACACCACATTGTTCCTGGGTAGCCATATACCCCAAGTGACCAGGAGTGGGAGGACCTTCATAATATCCACCTTTTCCAATCTACCCCATCGTTCCCAAGCATCAAGTATAATAGCTCCTTCCCATCGACATTCTGGACCCAAACCCAAATGTTTGCAGCATTCTCTCCAGACTTCCACACAGTAGGTACATTTAAGGAACAAATGTACCACCGTTTCCCCTTCAGCTCGACATAAGACACACCATCCCAGTCCAATAATACGTCGTTTATGGAAACTAACATCTAATATAGAAACTAACATATAATGTTATATCAGGTTGTGTTTTAATGATATTTAATTAAAAATGCATGTTTTCACGCATTATAAATATGAGTATATGGTAACTAACATCTAATATTAAGTCTTATTTGTGTTAATGATGGTAATTTAAAAATGCATGTTTTTCATGTCTTATAAATACCAGTATAGGCTTAACAAGGGGAGATGCTAAAGGAAGCACGTCCTTGTCTTATGCATTTGGTTCTTTAAGTAAAAAATCGGGGTATAGTAGTATTGTTGATGGTTATATGCTCGGTGATTTATAGCATCAACAGAGCTATCGTGCATTCAGTGCTCACACACATCAAGAGTAGATTATGAACAAGGTTAAATTAGACCTCATGGGTCGTCACCCTTTGGATTGTTGGGTTTGAGTGCAGTGTGAACTACTCAACGAAAAAATGGCCAAGTTTCAAACAATACTCGATCTTGTACGTGTCCAATGGAAAAAATATTGTAAACCTTAGATAAATCTTATGAGGAAAAGTGTACGCCCTATAATTGACAGTGGGAAGTAAATAATAAGCTTAGAAGGCAACGGGTTATTTTTCAATACTTCAATTTCTTTACATGCACGAGTTCTTATATTATATATGTGTATATGTGGACTTTACAAGTTTCTTCTTGTTACAATTAAAAGCACTGCTTCGACGTGAAGAAATTGTTGTTGAGCCAAAAAAAGCCAACTTGAAACAACGGGACAACAATATTACAGTAATGTCGATTTTTCTTGAGGGAATGATTGGGATGAAGAACGACCATACCACGACGACTAAGGCTATTACTGTACCTACCATAAGTCTTGAGAGCTAGTACCGAGTGTGCTAGCACTCTTATTAGTCCAGCTTACTTACTATTTAATACTTCTAATTCTGACTAGAAGGATATTACAACTAAGAGAAAGCAATAAAGTGTCAGTCCAAAGGGCTACTAAGACTTCAGCTAGGTCCAGTTCGTATGGATTTTACTGTACATACTAGTAGGGTTTTCACTCTATGCTATGGAACTTAGTGCAAAAAAGAGAGTCGCTCAAAGCTAAATTATCTGGTCAATTGATAAAGATAAAAGGTGGCATATGAGACTAGCATATCTACGTTCGACTTGTATAAGAGTTATTTGTGCAGATGGACTACAATAGCTTCCACACAACACTGCTTATCAAGAAATAAAGTAGAGACAATAATTTATATATTTACTCAAACTACGATGATAATAGTTTTTATGCTCGTGATCACAATGGAAACCAAACCCCGACAACATCTAGCCAAAAGTGAAGTAGATAAATGCAACAAATGGACAATGCATAATCAAACGACATTGTCAGAGAGTTATGAAATGATCTCCTCCCAACGAGACCCATCATGGCCTCGTAAATCAAAGCTATAAGCATAATAGACATCATAACACATATTATTTGTTTTATCAGTTTTGATAGCACAAATGCCAAGGATAGTGTCGTCGAATCTCACATGCCTTCTAGTTTGAGGCCATGCACTTGACTGTCGACAAAAGGAACCCTCGTGGCTAGAAATGGACTCCCCTTACGTGGATAATGATCTCGTTAGGGCGCCAACCTTGGTCAAGCATTTAGAGGCTATAATGGATGACTTCCTTTAGTGTTATGCCTTTGCACAAACCCTGAACTAGATCATAATCGTGCATCTCCCCGACACTACCAGCCTTTAATGTCAATGCAAGTATTCATGCTTGTCAAATTGTTGTTCTTGTGCTGCGGCATTCTTCTTGACTGACTGTAAAGGCTGTTAAAGGCCGTTAGCATTATCAGGAGATCAAACTCCCGAGACAAGTCTCAGATCAGAGCATTATGGCATTTACTAAGGTCAACTCGGGTTCATTCAAACAAACCACAGAACCCACTGGTGGGAGGAAAACAAATGCTTTAGTCGTTTTGGTAGTAGTTGTTTGGCTCTTTTGAATCTGAAGAACTCTAACGTCGTGTGTCTTTTGGCTAAGTCATATGTGATTTTGGGAGGACCAAATATGTCTGGGCATTGTATTTGATCAAAGGGAATTCGACACCATCCTTCAGTGGGTGATGCCATTGAATTAGCTGCAACTGTTCAGAATGCCCAGACTTATATAGGAAATTGGATTAAGCTACTGGCTAAGAACCATAGGAATCCTTTGAGGATCTACAACAAAACCTGGATTGAGTGATGCAAACCTCTAGCATAAAGCGCATATTGAGTAGCAACATCGGCTCTTGAATAAACTAGATCATTATGGGATTAACTAGATCATTGTCTGGAACTGCAGTTTACAATTTGGGATTAAATAGTTCATCTATAATCGTGTCTAGTGGTTCTCATGCTACTTCTTCTGATAGACCATACTCCCATATTCGTTCTGGCAAGGTATGCTTATCTATTTTTTTTCCATTGTCATTTTGACACTTTAAGCAAAGTAATTTTATCTAGGCTTACATAAGTTTAAAAGCTTAGTTTGCTCCATTACAAGAGAAATTGATAAACCAAATCCAAAGAGTTGCAAATCTAAGGAGTTGTAGAGGGCCTCATCTACTAAAAGAAATTGATAAAGCGTTTAATGGATTGCTCAATCAGTTTTTACAGTGTTCCAAAACATCGGCTAGTTTATGTTTGTCGAATTTAATGACATCACTAGGGTAACAATATTGCAATATAAAAAATACCCATCTCTAATAAGGTGGAAATTTTGTATCCTATGTTTTAGCAGATTTGTAGTAGTTTTATTGACGTTGTCCAACAACCAGACACAGTGTTTGAAAACTAGATCCTGGGTTGAAATCATATTTAGTTATTTGGAAGAGTGGGTGTCAAGATCCTGGCCATAGACATTGAAATCCACTAAAATGAGGGTTACAATCATCAAGTACAAATAATGATAGAGAAGTTACATTGAGCATATATGCGACCCAAATTTTTGGTTCTACCTAATTTACCTTGTCTAGGTTTTGCTTGCAGGGTGGACATGCCAATAGACTAGAGTATTGGCATGGCCTCAAAAAGTCAGCAACCACCAAAAATTCGAGGGCAGGATATGATAGTCTCATTATGTTGTATGTTTAAGTATTCACTACAACAAAAAATATGACATACCTGTGTTGGCAGCGACTCCTTCTATGCTATAGCTAAGTAGGTTTGAGAACGTGAAAAACTGGATATTAGATATGATGCATGCAGCCAACGAACTAGCTCTGGATGAGTTTATGCATATTTGTATCCTGAGTGGGCGGTGAAAGAACAATGAAGATTAAGGTGCTGAAGCACAGTGAAGACAACAACACGGTGAAGCATGAGGCAGTGCCAAATACACTGGTTATATATTTTTTCTCTAGAGTGAAAGGAAAATCTAGAAAGGCGAAGGTGGTGGCAGTGGCGGTGGGTGAAAGTGGTGGCATATGCCGGAACATGTTGGAACGATTAAGTTATAGAAGCATACTATGGCGAATCCACAAACAACTTATGTTATGGATTAATGGTAGCCTAAAGCCTAGCATTAATCCATTTACAAAAAGAGTGACATTCCATTTCATGGAAAATAATTGTTTGGCATAGTATAGCATGAAGTATATTGAAGGACTCATTAATGGGCCTCAAAAACAGGCCAAATAAGAGGTCCAAATATGTGATTGGATGGAAGAAAGTTAATAGTAAACGTAACCAAATTTGATTGGATGGGAAAAAATTAATAGTAAACTGAACTTGGGTAACTTAGGTTAAATGAATAAATTTTGTTTTGGTTTTTGTGCACACTATTTAGAATGGCGGCAAGCCGATTCATAGATTCCTTACTAGTCGGAGGGTAGGGACTAATAATGGTGAGCATAAACATCTTTATCTATAAGTATAGATTAAATTGATTGAAACTACAAAAGGTTAGTTTTTGTTGATGTAATTGTAACTTCGGAATGTATTCACTTGTATTTCTTATCTATTGTAACCCGCTGTTTATTCCAGGATGTTATTATGTCATGTCATGCCCCGATGTTCTGATAGGGAAGATCTATAATGTAAACAAGTCATGTCAAGTCATTGTGGGTAACCCTCCTATTGTCTAAGGGTTAAAGTCCCCGCAGTTCTGAGGCACTAGGGTAATTAGACTCACCTAGTGAAGTCGGCCCTAGTAGGGTTTAAGTCATGTTGGGAATTAGTATAAATAGAGAGGTGACTTCTATATTTAACACACACTCATCCACACTCAGTTGTAGCGCATAGCTGAGGAAGGAAAAGACACTGGGGCAAGGAAGAAAGAGGTTACTGTTGTCAGGAGATCATCTTACTATTTTGGGGTCTTATCTTTTGTGTTGATTCTATCTCTGAGGAAGTTGCGGGGTTTTCTCCATTTATGGTTTCCTCAAGGAAAAACACTGTGTTCATTGTCTCTTGTGTTTGATTGCTGTACTTGTTGTTCTCTCAGTTAAAGATCCTAACATAATGCTAGCTTGAATGTTGAAAAACTAACATGGTATCAGAGCTAACCTGAGAAGAAGACACTATGCAGCTGCGGGAATTAGGGATTCCTACTTTGTGGATCTCTCTCCACAGATTTTCAGCAAAAGAAGGTTGGAATAACTCTCCTCCCTAGGGCGCATATTTCTATCAAAGCAGAATCCAATTCTGAGGTTTTTCAGTTTTGGACCTGACACTACTGCCGGAAATTAGGGATTTTCACAGAAAAGGAATTTTTCAGTGAGCCCATGCCTGGATTGATATCCTCCTTAAAATATAAGTTAGGGATCAAATTCAAAGAAATTGGTTGGACAGAACTCCGGAAAAGAAAAACACTAATCTGTTCCTAAACCAGCTCTGCAGAATTTCAGCTCCAAATCCAGATCCAACATCTTGACTTGGTAAGATCTAAATTATTTGTATTTCCATTTGAGGTTCTCAGTTAATATGTCTCATCATACCAAGCTTGATGAAAAGCTTGAGGGAGATGATAACTTCCGAGCTTGGAAGTATAGGATCTCCCTGGTTCCGGAAGAAAATGAGTTGGACTCCTATATCAATGAGGAGGTTCCAGTTCCAGAGGGAGATGAGGCAAAGGCCTTACATAAGAAGAAGTTGGTTATGGAAAAGACGATCGGTGCTGATTCTATCAAGGATCACCTCATACCATAGGTGTCCTCCCTAAAGACACCTAAAGCTATGTTTGATGCCCTAACCAAATTGTTTGAAGGAAAGAACATAAACCAGAAGATGACTCTGAGAAACCAACTGAAGAATGCGAAGATTCAGAATGCAGAAACAATCCAGTCTTACTTCACAAGAGTTTCTCAGATCAAGGAACAACTGGAAGCAGTAGATGAAGAAGTGGAAAATGCAGAGATTGTGATGACTACCTTGAATGGTCTCCCTAGATCATGGGACTCCTTTATTCAAGGGATTTGTGCTAGAAAGAAGTTAGTCAAGTTAGCAGACTATGGGAAGAATGCTCTCAAGAAGAAGCTCGGATAGCAGCTCGAGAAGAGAAGATGGGAAGTGAAGATCAAGCTCTCACGGTACACTCCAAGTCAACCAAAAGAAGATCTCATCACTCCAGAGGTAAGCACTCTCACAAATATAACACTAGAAAATATTTGTCTAGAATCATATGTTATACATGTGATGAAGTAGGACACTTTGCAAGAAATTTTCCTAAGAAACAGAATAAGAAAAATAGTAACAAAAGAAGACATCATTCTCATGCTGCAGAGGATGATGAACCATCTAAGAAAAGAACCAAATATGAAAGTGAAGATTCTTCAAGCGAGGATGAATATGTTTTGATTTCCGCTCTCACAGGAAACATTACTCATGGAAGCAATGATTGGCTCATAGATAGTGGGGCTTCCAAACATATGACAGGATTCAAGGAATCCTTTGTGAGACTATCAGAACGTGAATTACCTCACAAGGTGAAGCTAGGAGATGACTACCAATATCAAATAAAAGGTAGTGGGGAATCTTCCTATAAGCTAGACTCTGGAAAGTCTATGACAATGAAGGAAGTATTGTTTGTGCCAGGACTCAAGAAGAACCTCCTCTCCATATCTGCATTAGATGCAAAAGGAATGAGAGTTGCATTCATAGATGGTCAAGTCATCATGTGGCCAAAAGGAAAGACTATCGATGATGCGGTGGTGATTGGAGAACAAGAAGGAGGATTGTACAAATTAAAGGGCCATCCAGAACAAGCCTTGGTCCATGACACAGTAGATCCAAGTGAAGTTTGGCATAGAAGGCTTGCACATGTGCATTATAGAGCACTACCTCTTGCAAGCAAAGCCGTTGAAGGTCTTCCATAAATCCAAGCAAAACATGATGGGGTTTG
Source organism: Pseudotsuga menziesii (assembly GCA_001517045.1). Lineage (NCBI taxonomy): Eukaryota > Viridiplantae > Streptophyta > Pinopsida > Pinales > Pinaceae > Pseudotsuga > Pseudotsuga menziesii. The sequence continues at coordinate 154,862 of LPNX010539778.1, read as the reverse complement.
CAAAGGATGTGCGAAAGGAAATAATACAAAGAAGACATTTCCAAGCAGCGAAAGCAAATAATACAAAGAAGACATTTCCAAGCAGCGAAAGCAAAGCAAAAGGAATCTTGGAAATCATCCACTCCGATGTATGTGGTCCTATGTCATCAAGCTCACTAAACGAGTATGCATATTATGTTTCTTTTATTGATGATTTTTCTAGGAAGACGTGGATTTACTTCATGAAGAACAAAGAGGAAGTATTCAACAAGTTCAAGGAATTCAAAGCCTTGATCAAAAACCGCACTGAAAAGAAGATCAAGACCCTTCGATTAGATAATGGCGGAGAATTCACTTCAAATGAATTCAAAGAGCTATGCAAAGAATTAGGGATTAAGAGGGAGTTTTCCACTCCTTATAATCCACAAGAGAATGGGATTGCAGAAAGGAAGAATAGAACTAAAATGGAAGCTGCAAGAGCAATGCTTCATGATCAAGATCTTCCTATGCATCTTTGGGCAGAAGCTGCCAGAACATCGGTGTATGTATAGAACTGTACTCCACATAGAGTACTCAAGAACAAGACTCCTGAAGAAGTCTTCTCTGGTAAGAAACTAGAAGTAAGCCATCTTAAAATATTCGGCTGTCCAGTGTACATACACATTCCAAAAGAAAAGAGGACTAAATTATATCCTTAAGGAAAGAAGGGTATATTTGTGGGATACTCTGAAAGCTCGAAGGATTACAGAATATACTTCCCAGGATTCAAGAAGATTGACATCAGTAGGGATGTAACATTTGATGAAGAAACAACTTACAACAAATCCAGAAAGAAACCTACTGAAGAATCTGAAGAAGCATAAGCACCCAGAATTCATGATACAACCATGAATGAAGAAGCTCAAGAAGAAGATCGAGAATTTGAAGAACGACAAAGACTTGTAGATCCACCTCCAGAGAAGAATCCTCATAAGAGGAAACCAGCTTGGGTACGATAAGTTATCCAAGGTGCGAAAAGATATGGGGCTCCAGAAGAGAATCACAAAGAAAGAAAGTGGACCGGATCCTGCTCCGGGTATGTAGCATTACTATGTGATTTCATTGATAAAGAACCTTCCAATTATGAAGAAGCAGCAGAACAGAAAGAATGGAAGGATGCTATGATCAAAGAATACCAATTGATCATGAGGAATGATGTTTGGGATGTTGTCCCAAGACCAGAAGGGAAGTCAGTTGTAACTTCTAAATGGATCTACAAGATCAAGCATGCTGCAGATGGTAGCATTGAAAAATATAAGGCAAGATTTGTGGCTCGGAGTTTCTCTCAGAAAGAAGGAATAGATTATGAAGAAACCTTTGCACCTGTAGCCAGATACACTTCCATCAGAACAGTACTTGCTTTGGCTGCATTGATGAAATGGAAGATACACCAGATGGATGTCAAGACTGCTTTCTTGAATGGTGTAGTGGAAGAGGAAGTGTATGTAGAACAACCACTCGGTTTTGAGACACATGATAGGGACTCTCATGTGTGCAGATTGAAGAAAGCCCTTTATGGTTTGAAACAGGCACCCAGGACATGGTACGACAGAATTGACAGCTTTCTATCCAGTTTGGGATTTACTAAGAGTAAAGCAGATTCCAACCTTTACTACAAGGTTGAAGATGGCAACCCAGTGATGATTCTACTATATGTAGATGATCTATTGTGATAGGTATGGATGGGTTGATTACTGATACGAAGAGAAAGATTGCTGCCAAATTCGAAATGAAGGACTTGGGTATGATGCATTATTTTCTAGGTGTGGAGGTGTGGCAGAGTGCGGATGGAATCTTCCTTGGACAAGGGAGGTATGCAGTAGAGATCCTGAAAAGGTTTGGGATGATGGACTGCAAGGCTATGGCCACACCTATGGCATCAAACCTGAAGCTATTGAGCGATGCTTCATCAGAGTCGGTTGATGCTACGATGTATTGTCAGATGATTGGATCTCTGATGTACCTGACAAACACGAGACCAGACATTTGCTTTGCTGTGAATACCTTGAGCCAATTCTTGACAAATTCGAGAAATGTTCACTTAATTGCTGCAAAGCATATTCTGAGGTACCTGAGGGGTACAATTTATTATGGGCTCAAGTACGATGCGAATCAGAAGATTAACCTGGAGGGTTATGTTGATTCAGATTGGGCAGGTAGTGCCATCGATAGGAAGAGCACTTCATGGTGTTGCTTGAGTATGGGATCAGGTGTGATCTCTTGGTTTAGCAGGAAGCAATCCTGTGTGGCACTAGGTACAGCTGAAGCAGAGTATGTCGTAGATTGTTCAGCTAGTTGTGAGGTAGTATGGCTGAGGAAGCTACTGTCTAATTTATTTGATCTCCAGTTTGATGCTACTTGTATACATTGTGACAACCAGAGTTGTGTGAAGTTGTCAAAGAATCCAGTGTTCCATGACAAGTCGAAGCATATCGAGATCAAGTATCACTATATCAGGGATATGGTGCAGAGGGGAGCGGTGAAGCTCTAGTATGTTGCGATGGACAATCAGATAGCTGATGTGTTGACGAAGCCATTAGCCAGAGTGAAGTTTGATTACTTCAGGGAGAAGCTTGGTGTTCTCCAGATCGAGGTCCCTTTGAAGGGGAAGTGACGAGTCCGGAAGCCATTCTGATGAGCAGGTCAGAGATAAGGGTTGAGCCATTCTGTCATGGTGAGAGGATTTGGTTCCTTCCATGTCTGATATGAGTGCTGAATGCCATTCTAAGAATGGAGGTACCTGGTCAGTTACCAGGAACACTCAGTCTAGGACTGAGAGAGCCATTCTAACGAGCAGGTCAGATGTAAGGGCTAAGCCATTCTGTCATGGTTAAAGGATTAGGTTCCTCACATGTTAGATATGAGTGCTGACCATTCTGACGAGTAGGTCAGATGTAAGGGCAACTGCCACTCTCCGAGAGAGTGGAGGCACTTGGTTTGTTAACAAGTAGCTCAGTCTAGGACTAGGGGCCATTTTGATGAGGGTGTAGAATTTGGTTCCTACTAGATTAGATGTGAGTGCAGGCCATTCTGATGAGGGTGTAGGATTTGGTTCCTACCAGATCAGATGTAAGGGCAATTTCCATTCTCCGGGAGAATGGAGGCATCTAGTAAGTTACCAGGTAGCTCAGTCTGGGACTGGGGGCCATTCTGATGAGGGTGTAGGATTTAGTTCCTACCAGATCAGATGTAAGGGCAATTGCCATTCTCCGGGAGAATGGAAGCACCTGGTCCTTTACTAGGTAGCTCAGTCTGGGACTGGGGGCCATTCTAATGAGGGTGTAGAATTTGGTTCCTACTAGATTAGATGTGAGTGCATGCCTTTCTGATGAGTAGGTCAGATGTAAGTGTTGAAGCCTTTTCACAGATGATAGTAGTGTCCTATCATGCTGGTGAATGTGAGTGATGGGCCTTTCTGATGTGATTGTAGGCTCCTACATGATCAGATGTGAGTGTTGGGCATGCCTTTCTGACGAGTAGGTCAGATGTAAGTGCTGGGCGGGCCATTCTGACGAGTAGTTCAGATATAAGCGCTGAAGAAAACCTACATGATGGCTAGGCTTACAACCAGCATGAAAGAAGGTTGGCTCTTTAGAACTTCCTGTGATGAGAAGAATCATGAGATAACACATATGATGATGACTAAAGAAGATCCAGATCGAGCTATGATCCAGATCCAATTATGATGTCTCCGAGATGATCTAGATCGAGTGATGATCCAGATCCAGTAGTGATGATCTAGATCGAGTGATGATCTAGATCCAGTGATGATGTCCAGTGATGATCCAGATCCAGTGATGATCCATATCCAATGATGATGATCCACTTTGAGTGATGATCTAGATCCAGAAATGAAGATGAAGATGACTTGAAGACGAAGATGACTTGGAGATGCAGATGACGAGAAGATCCAGAGAAGAATACCAGTGAGTGTCAAGAGAATACATTCCTAGTTAAGAGGGAGTGTTGATGTAATTGTAACTTCGGAATGTATTCACTTGTATTTCTTATCTATTGTAACCAAATGTTTATTCCGGGATGTTATTATGTCATGTCATGCCCCGATGTTCCGATCGGGAAGATCTATAATGTAAACAAGTCATGTCAAGTCATTGTGGGTAACCCTCCTATTGTCTAAGGGTTAAATTCCCCGCAGTTCTGGGGCACTAGGGTTATTAGAATCACCTAGGGAAGTCGGCCCTAGTAGGGTTTTAGTCATGTCGGGAATTAGTATAAATAGAGGGGTGGCTTCTCTATTTAACACACACTCATCCACACTCAGTTGTAGCGCATAGATGAGGAAGAGAAAGACACTGGGGCAAGGAAGAAAGAGGTTACTGCTGTCGGGAGATCATCTTACTGTTTTGGGGTATTATCTTTTGTGTTGATTCTATCTCTGAGGAAGTTGTGAGGTTTTCTCCATTTATGGTTTCCCCGAGGAAAAACACTGTGTTCATTGTCTCTTGTGTTTGATGATTGTACTTGTTGTTCTCTCAGTTAAAGATCCTAACATAATGCTACCTTGAATGTTGAAAAACTAACAGTTGCTAGTTGTACTTTATGGAGATTATATTAATTGAAACTATGAAAGATTAGTGGTCAGTTGTACTTTATGATCAACATAAACATCTTTTAGTATATATTATATTGATTGAAACTATGAAATATTAGTGGTCAATTGTACCCCATGCACATTGATAGGTGATTATTGTTTCATGCTTGTTAGTGGTCAATTGTAGCCCACACACATTGATAGGGGATTATTGTTTCATGCTGGTCATATCTGTTAAATTCAAAATGTTTATCAAATCTAATTGTATAATTGAATTGACATTATAATATATATACATTTATCATATAGAACTTACATCATCCGCCTTACACTTTTGTTATTGTCTTCTTCATATATCAAAGCTTTAATCAATAATAATTATTTTTTTAATTTAAAAATAAAAATCATCATACATAATTTTTACATTGATAGATGTTTTAATTTGAGATTTAGGGTGGACTATGGCCTATGCTTTTTCATCTACGAACGAGGTTGAGACAAGTGTATTGTCAAGATTGATTCCATGGCAGTCGTTTGAAATTCAAAATAAACAATTATAAAAAAAAGGAATATGAAAAATAACTGGTAGCTAGCTAATGAATGGATAACTGGTAGCAATGCATGTATAACTCATAGTTGATGAATGGATAACCAACAATTCATGGCATATAACTAGAAGAATGTGAGATAAAAAGAAAAAGAATATAAAAATACTGATAGTTGATAAATGGATAACAATAAGAATGTCATTAATAATATGTAGCTAGGAATTGATAACTCACGTTTGAACCCGTTTAACTAGAAGAATTTGAGGAATAAAAATATTTCCAAACCATCTTCAATTCCATAACTATCTCTCAACCAATTGATCCCTCTCGACGTGATCCAACCACAAACTATGTAGATGTGCTAATTATGGTTCATTCACATAATATTGTATTATATCAATTAAATAATACTTAATCTCTTCATCTTTATTTTAATTATGAAGAAATTCACTTTTATGATAATAGATATTGTAATAATCATATACCATTTGGCTAATAATTAATCTCTCCATCTTTATTTTAATTGTGAGGAAATTCATTTTAAAGTTGTTATTATGATAGATTATAATCATTGTGAGGAAATATATAATCATTCTCAATTTTATTGAAAAATTGATTGTAATTGAAAAATTGATTGTAGGTATCAATTTTAATATTCAACGACACACCAATGTTCTAGTTCAAAACTTGCTCGAGCGTCTTCTTAGTTTAGGTGTGACTGTTCTAGTCACATTACGCTTATGAGATTCTTTTCTGATTTATTGGTTCCAATATATAAAGTTGAATATACTTTAATAAACCATTTTTATGGATGCCCAAATATATTCACGAACACTAACGTTAAAATAAAATAATATTATTTTATTTTGATTATATTAAAAATGATAAAACAATTATACATATGAAGACAACTATCTAAAAAACATTACTTTAGATTGTGTCATAATGGAACAATGGTGCACCTCTTGTAAAAAAGAGTTTTTTACTCTAAAAAACATTACTTTACATTGTGTTATAATGGAATAATGGTCTTGTAAAAGAGTGTTTTTAATTCTAATATTTTTAATTTTAGTAATAAGCAAATATTCTCTATAAGAAACCAACGGATACACTTCAGCTAAATAAGATTTTACAGTGCATTTTTCATATAATATATAGAGTAACAAACTTGTATAAAGTGTGAAACCCTTCTATAGTGGAAATGACTAATGAGATCCTCATCATCAACATTTCAATTTATCTCGTTGTAGAAAATTTATCCCAAATGAAGCCCAACGCTTATGACAAAAATTATAATTCCAAATTAAATGGAAAAATTATCTCACACTAGCTACAATGTGAGCATGCATCATCCATGAATATCAACCAAGATAGTCATTTCGTAGAGCGAAAGCCTTGAAATACCAATGATCATCCAAACACCACACCTTGAAAAATATTCTCAATGACAACACTATACATAGGGAGTTCAAACATTTTTCTTCCACATATGAGAGACCTTGGTGTTGATTCAAATTCTCTTGAAGAGAGATGTGATTGGTAAGGTATTGGCATATCCATCTAGGTTTGTAGATCCATATGGGTTTATTATACTTCCACATTTAATCCACCAAATAGGCCTTGGAGTGGACATATTGAGTTTGTGTGCTTTATCTAGAAAAATCCACTATTGAATACCTTGGATTGCATGATGGTTTGATCAAGTTACTTTAAACTATTGTGAGATATTATGCTAAGTCTTCCACAATTTAGTGCCCTCACACTTTTTTTGGATGCTCTTTTACTAGAGAATTCTACTCACATGAGCAATAATTGAATGTTGTACTTTTTCAAGTCTAAATCAAATGACAAACAAGATACGATCCTCTCTTAAACGATGATGCCAAGAGAAAAGAACAACAACTTTGGTCCACATTTCACAAAAAATTCATGGCACATGTGAAGCATCAATTTTAAAATTCTATATAACAAAAATAGCATCATTGAACACAACTAAGCCCTTGTTCTTATAGTATTTTCCAAAACTAATACCAAAACACATCTTTGTAATTGGAATATTCACATATGTTTTCTTATATATTCTGTCTTTTGTTATTTTGCCTATGCTTAGGTGTCAATTGTTAGTTTCATCAATCACTCATTTTGATATTTTAGGAAAAATATTTAAGATTTCTTGTGATCCAAATTTATGTTGTTTGTTCACCTTTCTTTAGTGTCATGGAAATTTGTGCTCATTTTCTATACAAATATAAAGTAACAACTTGTATATAGTGCAAAAACTCTCTATAGTGGAAATGATCAATGGGATCCTTAGCAACAACTTTTCAATTGATCTCCCTAAAGCAAATTGACCTAAGCAAGTACAACAACCTAACAAAAAACCTTTACTTTAGATCGCGTCTTAATGGAACAATGAAGTAAATCTTGTATACAGAGAATGCTTTTAACTCTAATATGTGTAAATTAATCCTTAAACAAATGCTCTCTATACGAAACCAAAGGTTACACTTAATCTAAACAAAACTTCACATTACATTTTCTATATAATATATAAAGTAACAACTTGTATATAGTGTTAAACCACTCTATACTTGAAATGACCAATCTAACCCTCATTACCAATATTCCAATAAATCTTGTTATAGAAAATTTGTCCCAAAATAAGCCCAACACTCATGACCAACATTACAATTCCAAATTAAATGGTGAAGTATATCACAATGAATACAATGTGAACATGAGTCATCCATGAGTATCAACTAACATAGACATTCCTTAAAGGAAAATCCTTCAAACATTAGCAAGAATGCAAATGCCACAACTTGTAGGAGATTCTAAATGACCCACTATACATCCATTTTGATTCCATACACCAGAGACTCTATTGTCTACTAAAATTCTCTTTAAAAGAGATGTAATCCATGAGATACCGACATATTCATCTAAGTTTGTAAATCCATATAGGTTTATTATACTTCCAACCCAAACCCACCAAATAGGTCTTAGAGTCTACATATTGAGTTTGTATGCTTCATCTAAATGAATCCACTCTTGAATACATTGAATATCATGATGGTGTGATCAAATTAATTAATGATTATGCCTAGTCTTCCATAATTTATCACCTTGGCCCTAAAGAGATAATTTAGTAACCTCACCCCTTTCTTGAATGTTGTCTTAAAATAAGGAATTTGATGAACACCAATTGAATGTTGTTATTTTCAAGTCCAAATCAAATGACAAGCAAGATTTGATTCTCTTAAATCATGATGATGTCAAAAATCATAAGAATAACTTTAAATAACTTTCTACTAAATAACTTTCTTCCAACACTTGTGAGCCATCAATTTTGAATATGTACATTGAACAAAACTCTTTTTCTTAATTTGAATTCATTGAACACTTATTTTGAATTTTCCTTATAAAGAACTTTTTAAAAAGTTGAACTTTTATGAACACAACTTTTTTTCTTAATTTGAATTCATTGAACACTTGTTTTGAATTTTACTTTTAAAGAACTTTTAAAAAAATTGAAATTTTATGAACACAACCTTTTTTTTCTTAATTTGAATTTTTTTTATATCCAAATTTATGTTGATTACTTATTTTATCTTTTTCAATGTGGTATAGAATTTGCACTCATTATAAATAAAGAAACCTTCAATATAACAATAATAATGATATTATTAAATAAAACTTAATACTTATTTAAAGAAACCTTCAATATAACAATAATAATGACATTATTAAATAAAACTTAATACTTATTTTTATGACATTTTATAGCACAATGATGCATGCTTTTTTATCTTTTATTTTTAATTTATTTTTAACTTTAATTTTATTTGTAAATTATTTAACACCTATAGTACACTGATGCATGTAATCTTTTGTTTTTTAATTTTAATTTTGGCACTTGTTCCAAATTCAAAATAAATAATTATAAAAATAAAAATAAAAATAATTGATAGTATCTATAACTAGTATCTATACATGGATAACTCTAAGTGGTTTTTAATTTTATTTTTATGGGACAGATGGATACTTCCCTCTCAACATTATACCGATGATACATGCATTTTTATTTTTTATTTTTATTTTTATGGAATAAACGAACAGTTAACTCTAATAACTATGCAACAATATACTAATACATGTACTCTAATTTTTTATTTTTATTTTTATAAAAACATTTTTATCTTAATATATATATATTCTTATTTTTTATTTTCATAACTCAAAACATATTTAACCATTTGTTTTTATTTTTCTAATGTGATAAACTAAACTATTAATATAATAAAATGATACCATATAGATACATATATTCTTATTTTTTATTTTCATAACTCAAAACATATTAAAACATTTGTTTTTGTTTTTCTAATGTGGTAAACTAAACTATTAATATAATAAAATGATACTCATTTTGATATTTTGAAAAACAATATTTAACCACCAATCATTTTGATTTGGATAAAATATTTAAAAATATACTCCAGAATCCCTACGGTCCAAGTTTTCGCTGATTGCTTACCTATCCCTTTGAAAAAAAAGACGGGAGATTCCCTATGATCCAAATTTTCTCTGATTGCTCGTGGAGAATTTGCACTCGTTGTTTAATTGTGGAGAATTTGCACTCGTCCTATACAAGGAAGTCTTCCAAGGCTTATTGTTATTGAGATCAGATTCAAAGTGCCATTCCTTTGGCAAAAGGACAATGTTCAAGGCAGGTGAGAAAGCGACTTGAAAGTCAACGGAGTAACTAATCATGGAGTATCGAGTCGGTGGGAAGGTGAGTCTTAAAAATTCAGTCCATGGAGGTAACTAACTAATCATGGAGTTTGCGTTTAACCAAAGTCTCCTCTCTGTTATAATTGTTGCAAGGAATTAATGGAAACCATCTGATTACACAGCAATGGAAGAGGATCACTCATTTGTTGGAGATGGATCAGTGGATCTCCATGGGCGCTCTGTTAGCAGAGCTCGTACTGGACGATGGAAAGCAGCACTCTTTGTAATTGGTAATGATTACATTTCAATTCAATTCTCTGCACATTGAATTGTCTTTTTATTGTAGTAGCTGTTGTGTTTGATCAATATGTTTTATCTTAATCTTCTTCACAGGAGTGGAGATAGCAGAAAGGTTTGCCTATGCAGGCATTCTTTCAAACTTGGTGAATTACCTTACAGATGTTATGCATGAGAGCACTGCTACTGCAGCGAAGAATGTCAATATCTGGTCAGGAGTGGCGACCATGCTTCCTTTCGTTGGAGCTTTTGTTGCAGATTCATATTTGGGCCGATATTGGACCATTACCGTGTCCTCTGTCATCTATTTGCTGGTTAGTATTTTTTTTACCTTTCAAAATGATTTCATATGCCGAGGGGTTTGAGTGGAATTCGTTCTGCGTAGGTGCTAGCCTGCTAGGTTTAACACGAAACTATTTGGCCAAAACAACCTAGGATTTGCAACCAATCTCATGTTATACAGCTATGAGAGTCTGGTTAGCATATATATTTTTCTTTCCAGGAGCACAGCCTAAGGGGTTTGAGTAGACTTCCTTTTGCGTAGGTCCTAGGTTTGAAAGGTAATTATTTGGCGTAGGCAATTCAGTATCTGCCAAGAATCTGATCCCTTTGAAATTCATGCTTTACTGCTTGGGTAGACAGTAGCTAGATGCTGGTAAGAAGTCTTTTCTTGCTTTTTCCTTTTATAAGATGTTTTGAGAAATATGGGGTTTGAGGTTTGAGTGGAATTCCTTTTACTTAGATGCCAGATTTGAGAGATAAAGCTAAAACAACCCAGAATTTGCACTCAAGCTCAATGTCTTATCCTGTGAAATTCATGCTATACAGCTAGGGCAGACCACAGCTAAAATTGAACAGTAACAGTCAGTGATCCTCATATTGCCAGAATGGAACCTTATCTGATTGCTCCAGGATTGACTCTTGAGTGAGTCAGGAACTTAGGACCAGCCGACTAAAGCCAACGTAGACCTTACTTTCCAAGAATCGATCTTGAAGGACAAACCCTTTGTTAGCGCCAGCGTTGATCAGTACATAATTGGATTGACCTTTCAGGATCTGGTACCCCATTGGCATTTTTTCTGATGTTCTAACATGAAGAAAATGATAATTCTGTATCTCTACAATTGCTTGCCCATTGAATTTGTGCAAGTTTTGATGGATACAGGAAGGTTTTGCTATATATTTGGGTGAATTGAACCCTAATTAACATGGCGTCAGGGTTTGAAAATACTTGATCTTTTTCTGCTTTAATCTCGTGCATGAGCCCGAATAACAGTGCATGAAATGGGTTGTTACAGGGATTAACTTTGGTCACTTTATCGGCTTCTCTGACGAGTTTGAATAAGATTTGGATTTTCTTCTTCTCAATCTACTTGGTTGCTTTGGGGCAAGGAGGCCACAAACCCTGTTTAGAAACATTTGGTGCAGATCAGTTTGAAGATGACGAGCCGGTAGAGAAGAAGCATAAGAGCTCATTCTTCAACTATTGGTATTGTGGTATTTGCATTGGTACTCTTCTAGGAGTTACTGTACTCTTGTATATTCAGGACAATGTTGGATGGAGTGTGGGATTTGGCATTCCTGCCGTGACTATGGCAATAGCACTGTTTATATTCTTGTGTGGGACAAGATTGTACCGGCATAAACTGCCTAGTGGTAGTCCTATCACTCGGATTGCCCATGTCTTTGTTGCATCCTTTCACAAACGGAATGTTTCTATTTCTTCTCAAGAAAAAAAGAAAGTAGCTGCCAGTGCAGAAAGAGAAGTTTTGAAGTTTGGGTCAAGAAAACAATATCTTCCTTCTGATCAGTTTAGGTAAAGCTCTCTCTTGTCTTGCTCCCTTCACATCTAGTTATATTCCATTTACTAATACAAACACAAGGGAAATAATTACCACTACAATTAGCTAATGCTGCAAACCGAATATATTAGAGTCACAGTTACTTGGCCATGTGACAAGGTAATTACTGAAGCTCTTGGTAGTTGAAATAATCATTTTGTAGTAAGGGGGGTGGGGTGTACTGACATTTTAGTTTTTATCGATATATTTTGGGATATTGCTACTTCTTGATCAGTTCTATTTCTGTTTCATTTAAGTCTTGTTATTGTTGCTTCTTGTTGGGTGTACTCTGTTATGGTCAGTTTTAGATGAACTGAGCACTTTGTGATGGATATCCTCACTCTTGTTTTTCAGGTTTCTTGATAAATCCACAGTTGAAGATGAATTAGACTATGAGTGCAAAACAACCCGTAATTGGCGACTATGCACAGTCCAAGACGTTGAAGAGGTGAAAGCTGTTCTTGGGCTGTCACCAATTTGGATGTCATGCTTGGTATTTGGGACGGTCTTTGCACAATCTTCAACTTTTTTCACAAAACAGGGCAGCACAATGGATAGAAAGATTGGAAAACATTTTGAGATCCCTTCTGCAAGCTTACAGGCTTTCATTAGCCTATCTATTATTATATTGTTGCCTATCTATGATCGCATCTTTGTTCCTATTGCAAGAAACTTGACAGGGAATGAACGGGGCATAACTTTTCTGCAGAGGATAGGCACTGGCATGTTTATCTCCGTTCTGTCAATGATTGTTGCTGCATTGACAGAGATTAGAAGAATCAAGGTAGCAAAGGATAATGGACTGGTAGATATGCCCAATGCAACAATTCCATTGAGCATTTTTCTGCTGCTTCCACAATATGTGATATTTGGCATAGCTGATGTATTTACAATGGTAGGAATGCAAGAGTACTTTTATGATCAGATGCCAGACAGCATGAAAACCCTGGGTATTGCTGTGTATCTGAGTGTCTTAGGAGTTGGTAGTTTCCTAAGCAGCATCATTATTTCAATTACTGAGAAGCTTAGTTGCAGAAGCAATGGGAGTTGCTGGTTTGCAAACAACCTGAACAAAGCTCATTTAGACTACTTTTATTGGCTTCTAGCATCTCTGAGTGCAATCAACTTCTGCATTTACTTGTTCTTAGCCAGACGCTATAAGTATAAGAATGCCCACAACAATATTTCCTCTGAGAAGGAATCCTACAGGGCAAGCACACTCCTCCCTTCATGAGCATATGTCAAGATATTCCAAGAGAATGGTTAAGGTTTTTTTCTATACAGAAGGGCATGATTATTATACAAGACATTGTAAAGGTATGTACAATACATACCATAGCCTGATTGCTATATTTAAAAAGGCCTCATAGGATGAATGATTCTGTTTCTAAATCCTTCAACTATAAATGGTGCACATTTATCTTAGAGCCTTCCCTGGCGTGATTTCAGATCAACCCTCCCTGTATACAATCTTCAAAGCTGCTTGCATAACACAAATACCCTCCACAATACAGCGAGACTAAAATAAAAAAAAAAGAATTCCATTTAACAACATGAGAATTGCAACTTCCCTTTTCAATTGTATGCGTTAAAATAGCATCTAAAGGGCTCAATTTAGTCTATTTCAGGTCACGGTCAGAACTAAGGGCAACTTTTGTTTAAAGGTTTGAACACTAACTTAAACTTTGATGTGATTTGACTATAAACTTGAAAAGAGTTCAGTGTAAATTTTCAAGAGTGGTTGTAAATATTGTAAATAGCCTTAAATGGGAGTGTTGAAATTAATACCTAATTGTTAAATTGAAATAAGGTGTCATAAAAGCATGGAGGTAGTTACCATTGTCATAGGGAATATTCTATATGGCAGCAAGTGTTCCAAGAATGTTGTATGGCGCAATATTGTTAATAACATATCCATGAGATTAAACTTCAATGACTAGAGTGAAATGTGGATATATGGCTCAAAACCTCTGGAAAAGATTCTTGCATTTGTATCAAGTTTTCTAAGGACACATTCTAAATTTATTCGAATTGCGAACCAACAGAAAGCTAGAGCCTTAGTTTCTGCCCAGTGAGATAGAGGTCTATACAATAGAGATCTTCGCCGTTTGTGGATTATTCATATAAATGCAGCAGCCCATGCCAATGGAGTCTCTTATAACTGATTCATCCAATATTTGTACAAGAGGCATATGGGTGGTTACACTCCTCATTTTTTGTTTCTTTATTCTGTATATAAATTACAATAGAAAATTGTTCCATTATCTCTATTTCAACAACTCTCTCTTTGCTTTTCATCTATTGAGCTTCCTATTTTTTTGTCTCTATAATTTTTGCTTGTTGACGCATATCACTAGGCATCAAAACTTTCATTCAAAGTTAGTTGAGGATATAATCTTTGATTCTCAAGGCTAGGAAAAAACCAACTAACCAAGATTCCCTAGCTAGAGTTGGTCAACAAACTCTAGTTCCTCAATGTGCAAGAATTTCTCCAACACTGTCTCCGAGGAAAGACATTTGCAAATACATCCAAGGGTTTCCAAACCCTAATCTCTAGCCTCTAAAGGATGAAACCCTAACCTTGGAATCCAAGATGATCCAATAGACCAAGAAACCCTAGCACCCAAGAGATAAAGATCAAATATACAAAGAGGAATCTCAAGAGCGAGAAATCGTCCACCTCCTCATATGATCCACTAGGGTTTCCCCATGAACCCTAACATATCCCTTAGAGAGTACACCAAAGAAGAGATAAAAATGAATGTGTGATGTGATGTGTTTGGAAAGACTTTATCCTTCCTCTATTTATATGAGAGGTAAGGGAGGCCAACAATATAACATAGCTCAGCCCAAGCCTTATAAGCAAGCCTATTAAACATAAGTAAGCCACACACAAGTATAGCGCTCCACTCCTAGATTACAAATGTCAAGCTCCAATGATGATGTCATGCACAATAGTGACCCAAGGTAATGTAACTATGCAAGACAAGTCCACACCACTCTGTTTCAGGCCTCCATGAACCACATCTATCCTCCAAAGATATGTACTCCACTAAGGAAGCTACCCCCTACAAGAACACTATCGAAACCCCAGGTGTCCTTGAGCCATATCCAATCCCTCAAACATGAAACCATGCTACCACATGCTATGTAGGGCATGTATCCCACCTCCACAATGCACAAATCTCCACATATCCTAATGTTAAATTTTAGCTTGTGCATATATTCTTTTAATTTTGTAGATTGTAAGATAGATAACAATAAGACAAGTGCAGTAGATAATCAAGCATCAACACACATGAACACCAGATGTTTTCATGGGGAAACCTTAAAAGGACAAAAACCCCAAGAGCATTAGTAATTCATCCCTTAAATGAGATGACTGAGTTTGTAGCAGCAATAAAAGATATCAGAATTCTGAGATGAATGATTTTCACAGATTTGTCAAACCCTAGCAGGCTTTGACCAACAATATTATTGATCAAAACTGGCCATAAGGAGGAAGCAGATCAACTGTCGGACAAATTCTTCTACTCCTCGAAAAAATGCAGACCTTGTCTGCTGCCCGAAATTTTCCTTTCACTGTCTGAGACTTCTTTACTGCTACCCAAGATGAATTTAGGGCTGCTCGGATTTTTCCTGAGCCTGCCTGAAGCTTCTTCATTGTTGCCCGAGATCAATTTAGGGTTTCCCGGATTTTTCTTGAGCCCACCCGAAACTATACTGTGTCTTCCCGTGAATGATTTAGGGCTACCCGTGAATAGAACAGGGCTGCCTGAATTTTCTGTGGGTTTCCCGAAAACTTCCTGTAACTTCCCGTAAGCAGTATAGGGCTGCTTGGATGTCTTGGCAGACACCCTTTCCTGCTGCCCGTGAAATTGGTGGTCTGTTAGAAGGTTGCCTGTGAACTTTTTTGCTACCTGAGAGGAGGATGGAGCTGCTCGTGAAGTGAAACAACCCGCCCGAATTGAGAACAGGCTGCTCGTGAGGAGAAGAGGCCTACCCGGGTGAGGAGAGGGTTGCCCTAGGTCTGTTCAATGTTGCTGTTGTTGGCTGTGAGGATTAAGGAGAAGAACCCATTAGAGGAAATTTAGGGTCTAAAATGGGCCTTATAAGAAAATGCGCCAAAAATAAATTTTGTGAGTTGGAATTCAGGAACCAATAGAATTTCAATAAAATGAGTCAACCATAATGGTTGAATTGACATATTTGTCATAAAAGAAAACTACTTTTTTTGTTCGTATTTTCGACATATCTCCCTATGTTTTTACTCAAATTCCGAGCAGGAGAGCTCGTTGGATGTGGAATTTAATTCTGCATCCAATGAGTACCCACACTGCATACTTTTGATGGACCCCTCTACCCCAAAAATAAGAAATACTTGAAAAAACATGACGCTGATGTCATCATCACGTTTTTTCAGGTATTTCTTATTTTTCGGGTAGCAGGGTCCATCAAAAGTATGCAGTGTGGGTACTCATTGGATGCAGAATTAAATTCCGCATCCAACGAGCTCTCCCGCTCGAAATTTGAGTAAAAACACAGGGAGATATGTCGAAAATATAGACAAAAAAGTAGTTTTTTTTCGTTCTTCCTCCAAAATTAATAACTATTATTTTATTGTTTTAACTATTATTTTATTATTTTCCTTAGGAGGCCCATTTTAGACCTCAAATTTCCTCTAATGCTAGCTCGTGAGTGTATATAGGATGATGCCCTAGCTAGTCAAGCCGCCATGCTAGGGCATACAAACAAGAATCATCCACACACCTGAAAAACCAGCGAAATTCTTCCGTCTTCAATGGAGTAGCCAAGATCGAGATGAAGTGTATTGAAAATGATTTGCAAGTGAACTTCATTTATAGTCTTTCAAGGTCTGGAAGTGGTCCTTTACAAATAGGAATAAAATAATAGGGTTTTTATTCTTTTTCATGTTTACCCTTTGACTTTAACTTTTAGTGGTACTAAAGACCTTGTTGTATTTTTACTTTGACTTCTTGTGGTACAATAAGTCTTCTTGTACTTTGAATTTGGCCTCTTAGTCTTCCTCATGGACCAAAGCTTAGGGAAAGAGGTTCCTTCATGTGTTCTGTGGTCATGGAAAGTGGTCTTCATGGTCCTTCATTCCCACTCAAGGTACATCATCATAAATAGGGAGAATTACTAATGCTTTTAACTTGAACTTCTTGTGCCACCAAGATCGGGTACTAGGTGTTTTAACCACGGGTAGCTAATACCTGGAGAAGGTCATATAGCCCATAGATCAAGTATAGAAGTGCATCACATGCATAGAACCGGTCTAGGGATTATAGTGATAACCTGGTAACTAACCAGGTGCATCAACCCTAGGCTGCATCAATTGACTCAATGTCAAATACTCGGTAACTAACCAAGCACCTCCATTCTTCCGGAGAATGGTCCTCAGCCCTAGGTTGAGTCCCCCAGTCCTAGACTAGTTCAAATTCCCAGTAACTGACTAGGTGTCTCCATTCAAGGAATGGCCACTTAGTTCTAGGCTGAGTCCCCCAGTACTAAACTGATTCAAGTTCCTGGTAACTGACCAGGTGCCTCCATTCAAAGAATGGCCATTCAGCCCTAGGCCGAGTTGCCCAGTCCTAGACTTGTTCAATATTCCTGGTAATTGACCAGGTGCCTCCATTCAAAGAATGGCTACTCATCTCTAGGCCGATTCCCCTAGTACTAGACTGGTACAAGTTCTTGGTAACTGACCAGGTGCCTCCATTCTCCAAGAGAATGGCTCTCGATGTTGCTTAGGAAAAATCAACACTCCCTCTTAGCGAGAGAGGTATTCTCTGCCATGCCAAGCATGTCAAGAAAGTACACAAACTTCGTTGTTGTCAGAGGCTTGTTCAAGATATCTGCAATCTGTTCGTCTACACGGATGTATTGCAACTTCAGAGTGCCTCTCTGTACTAGGTCTCTGATGAAATGGTACTTCATTTCAATGTGTTTTGATCTATCGTGAAACATCGGATTTTCCAAAAGATTAATGCAATTCTGATTATACTCAAGCCAAACTGCTTCCTTACAGGCATCACTAGTAGAAATATACTTAGCTTCAACTGTACTCAGAGCTATGGAACCTTATTTCCTGCTAGACCAAGAGATCATTGTCGATCCCAAACTGAAACAGTAACCTAAAGTGCTTTTTCGGTCTACTGTACCACCATCCCAATCGAAGTCAGCATATCCGATTAACATTACTCCACTGTTGGAAGTATACCTGAGCCCATATGTGATAGTACCATGCACATATCTATGGACATGTTTAACATCTACCCAGTGTATATCCTTCAGATCGAACATGAACTAACTCGATGCATTTACTATGTAACATATATCCGGTCTCGTGTGCATGAGATACATCAAGGATCCAATGAGCTGTCAATACAGAGTAGAGTCCACATCTTGTGAACTAGTGGTTGAGTCACGTAACTTCTTCAAGTTAGTTATCATGGGCATGCTTGTTATACACCTGAATTGCACCTCTCCATCCGAGTGCCGACATCCCTCATGTTGGCGCACAAAAGGACACTTATGGATAGAGGTTGCCCAAAACACTATAGACTGGCTTGTCATGAAATACATGCTTCCTTCATCCAGCTAGTCTTTTTGCCATTTTTGCCATGTTGAGATGTATTCGCGACTCTCTTTATAGACAACTCGCGCATCATTCGCGAGTCTCCTTTGTAGCAAGTCGCGAATCCATGTATTCGCGGGTTGCGCTTATACATAGTCGCGAATCATTCGCGGGTTGCTCTACTACAGACCCGCGAATGTGTCTCTTCACATTTAAATATAAAACACGCGCTAATGGGAGATTAGTTAACTCATTTAACTTAAATCCCTTAACTGCTACAACTTCCCCAACCTTCGAGAACTGCCTTATTTCACCCATATAAATACAGGCCTTGGGGAGGGTGTTGATAACCTACACTTGAAGAGCAAAGTTATGCTAGTGGAGTTTATACAGAAGTCTTTGGAGCAGTGGAACTCAGAATCCTTTGGTTGCAGATGAGTCCTTGTCTCAGGCGTTGGGTTGTATCTGAACTCTTTCCATTATTGATAATAAAGAGATTACTTCTTCCATATGTGTTTCATGTCTTGTGGTTTGATAAATGTTTATGCTTCTATATGTGATTATATCTAACCTGCTTATATGTACATGAATCATCTTGTATCTGGAAAAGTGTTTCTTGACAGGTGAAAGAGGAGCAATCTTGAAGAATTTGGAAGTGGAACAGAGAGGAAGAAGATTAGCAAGGATCGACCTTCGTTTAACAAGTAAGTCCTTTTAATCTTCCTATTTCTTATTCTGCACTTTAGAAGTCAATTGTTTGCAAGTAATTGAGTATGTTGGTAACCCCAAACCTTAGGTTATTAGGTGTATAATCCTGTACAATAGAACTAGTGACTCCGCTGGGGAGCCCGGACTGCTGTAGGTTGTTTTCTGTTCTCCTGACCAGTCTTTGCCTGTAAGTATGTGTGTGATCTGTTATCCTGTTTCAATACTTGCTTCAACATTTGAAAGTCTTTGATTTTTCTTAGTTTTTTGAGAAAATTTTTATACCCATTCGCGGGTTGTCTTTCTAGACAGTCGTGAATACTATTGTGCATTCGCGGGTTGTAATACTAGACAGTCGTGAGTCATTCGCGAGTTGCTCTTAGTGACAGTTGCAAATACTCCTGGAAGTGGGGATTTTTAAGATAAGTTTTGCTTGTTCTTTTCTTTCTTTGGTCCCTGTTTCTGAGTGGTCTTTCTTTAAGAATGCTGTGTAGTGGGTCTAAATACTGTTGGTGATCACATTTCTTTGCTTTTTCGGAAGCTCTTGAGTCTTTTTGCTTGGTTTATTTGCTGCTTGCATACTGAAGTGTTTTGGCCTGTTTGGGTTGTGGGTTAAAGTGTCTTAGTCCAGATCAGTGATCAGGGTCTTGGGCTCTATTTTTCCAGTCTGTCTTCTGACAGTGGCTGGTTGTCACTTGCCTTTGTAAGTCTGCAGTGATTCTTTGTCATTGTTAGCACCCAAGCTAGGATTCCCAGCCTTCCTTTATTGGTTGTCTGTTGGTTCTATTAGCCTGTTTGCTTCAGTTTGTTACTTTTATACAGTTTATAAGCGTCAAGTTTGCTCAAGCATAGTGCATTGTAGATGCATAGTAGAGTTTTGATTATTTTTAAAAAAGTGAAAAGAAAACATAGTTAAAGCTTTTGCATTGTGATTTTTGCATAAGTAGTGTTTATTTCAATTTAAAAATATTATATCAAAAACTACAAAAACATAGGCTTAGTTTCTTTCATCGTTGCTTTCAATTCATCAATACATATTTGCAAAAATTAAAAATAAGTTTGTTTTTATAATGAGAATTTTACTTTGAATACACCTTTACTTTCATTTATTTCTTGTTTGAGTCAAAACATCATACAATATACCACTCCATTTCCTCTTGAGTAAAGAACAACCCTTTAAAATAAATGCATAAATTAAAATTTACTAGTAAGTTTTGTTTTCTAGGGGCTTTTCACCTACTAGCTTAGGTTAGACTTGGGGGCTAGGAAGTGTAAACTTCCCACAAGTTATAAACTCAGACGTAGTGGACCTTTCTTTAGGGAAATCCTTGACTCTATCATTGTATCTGCGAAGCTCCTCTCAAATGGGAGTTAAGCACTAGGCCGCATGGAGGCTTGGACAGAGGAGATAACCCTCCGAATCCTTGTCAAAACATAACCCAAGACTTTTACGCATCTGGGGATTCTGTCCTAGACAGAGTTTCGGGCTCAGCTACCCTGCCCATGCTTACGAGTTCGGCTGACGATTGTCCCCCCAAACTGTTGGTATTGCCAAGGTAGCCTTTAGTCTCTTGTTTTTTTAGGGTTCATACCTAGGTAAACCGGAAGGCTATTTCTGGTTCACCTTGAACGGGCTTGGAAGGTAACCCTTGTTGAAAGTGTAGGAGGGCGGTGGGTGATTCCTCCGCTTGTGCCTAAGAACCACTTCAAGGACGCCAAGTAATCGTTCATCAGCTTTCTTCAGGAAAGTATATCTTTTACCCTGGTTTGATTGCTTGAGACTCTAGGAACTTTTTAGTGTATGCTCTGTGGTTTTGTCTGTGTTTAGTTGGCCTTAGGGTGTGATTTGTCAAATTTTTAATTCTGGAGGACCAACCTGTTAGAAGGTCAAGAAGGTTGAGAAACCTTCCTCCTATCACTGCATTGGAGCCTCCACCTTTACCTCAAAGGCGGAGATTAGACACAGACGGTTCATTCGAACTTGTAGGAATAAGTGAGACTCTTGGTGAACCGGAACTTATTGTTAACCGTTTTGATCTTGACACAGTTGAGATAGAAGAATTGCAGACTGACGAGTTTGCAAGAAACTTTAACACCCCCTTGACTAATTTAAACGATCTTGTGATCGTTCAGGTTAGACCTTTTGATTCACCAGTGCTAGGTGTCCCTGTGGGTAGAGTCATGTCTTCTGCGGAAGAAAGTTCTTTTGTGTTTACCTCAACCCTTCCGGTTGAAGGGGTACTACCTCCCCTGGTAAGTGCCCCTAGATCTAGTTTGCCTTCCACACCTTTAACTCCAGCGAGCCGGGTGGTTCAACCACCGGTTCACTCAAACCTAGGAGGTACTTCTGGTAGCACGGTTACTGGGATCCCCAGTATACCTACCATTCCTTCTTCCTTCCCTTACACTACCCAGAGTGGTCCGGTAGGATCCTTGGCATATGTCCAAGGATTTCCTTAGAATGGGGGGCACATTCCCCCATCCAGTCCATACGTAGGTCAATCTCCTTCATATGTAGGAGTGCAGTTTGGGAGAAACACCTCTTACGGGCAGAGCTTCCAAACCCCTATTTCGGTCCCATACACGAGCTCTCCCTTTTCATTGTTTAGCGGAGGGATACCTACTCCTGTCTTTCAGACCCCTGCTTCTATGGGGACGGCCTGAACCACTTATACTGCACCTCCCACCCAAAATCCTGTGGCTTATGGATGGAATCTGTTTCAAAGCAACCTTCCCACTTCACAACCGGTGGCTGGGGGCAACCCCACTTTTACCCATGGGCATTCGGGGGCAGGTCCCTCAAATCCCCAAGTTGGCACATTTACTACCCCGGTTAGGCCCAAACTTCCTTTCCTGGCAACTTTAAACTTGCCAGACTTGTCAAAATTGATGAATGACCCGGTGAGGCATGACCCCTTGTGGCCACCTGTTCCCACCAAATTGCCGTCGGACATCCCTAAGTTCGAAGATAAAGCTGGTGAAGATCTTGGGGCACATGCCACCACTTCTCACTTATGGTGTTCTTCCAATTCGTTGAATGAGGATTCAATTAGATTGAGGCTATTCCAGAGGACCTTGACAGGTACGACGGCCAAGTGGTATATTGAATTGCCTTCTGCTGCCTTTAGTAGTTTCTGGGATTTGGCTAGTGCTTTCCTTAGCCACTTTCAGCTTTCGGTTCGATACGATTTTGGAATGGACTTGTTGTCTACTTTTAGACAAAACAAGGCTACCCACATCTTGGATCATATCCAAGAGTGGAGGAGACGAAAGAGCCTTATCAAAGCCACCATTCCTCTTGAGTTTCTATTAGAATGGTTCCTTAAATCACTGTTGCCATACATATCTAAGGATGTTTCCACATCAGGAGTAACGAACGAAGAAGAAGCCATACTTAGGGCCCAGCAGTTAGACTTTATTTATTCACAGTCTGGGATCTTGTATGAGATCATCCCTGAGGCACCAAGGCCTTCGCATGAGGCGGAGAAGCCTAAGCCTGGACCCCATGCCAATGGCGTGGTTGGGTCTGTTAACTCTCCCACCGTAGAGTCTTTAACTAAGCAACTTCACCAGTTGTTTGTCAAACAGTCTACGATGCCTCAAACAATCTACGGCAGAGGCAGCAAAGGCTGCCCCCTCTCCCCAGAATGCAAATGTCTTTGCTCAAACCTCTCAGAAGGGCAATCAGCAGCCCGACGGGAAGAAAAAGAAAGGTAAGAAGGGAGAGGGAAACCAAAACAAGCCAAAGCCCGTGAACAATGCTGATGGGGGCAAAAAAGAAAAGAAGAAGGTCAAGTTCCCTTGTAAGTTGTGCCAAGAGGACCATTTTACTCACCTTTGTCCCCTTATGGATCAAGCCCAGAAGCTGCTTAAAGCTCAACAACCGGCTGTCCTGAAGGATCCTTTTCTCCAAGGATAGAACTCTGCTTCAGCTTCTAATGTAGCAGGGGGCACTCAAACTGCCCCTGACCCTAATTATATCAACATGGTTCGATCTTCGACTTTGTTGCAGACCAGGAACAAAAACTATGAAACTGAGACTTCTGAGAAGGGTAAAGCTGTAGTTGAACCTTCCAACCCTCTCACAATAGAGAAACCTACCGAAACTATGCCGAAAATACCGAAAGGTGTTTTCAAGAAGACCTTGCATAACCCCAATGCTAGGGTTGCTTCAAACTACTCTGTAGTTGAAGATTTAGCTCAAACCCTGTGTGCAATGTCAGCTTTAGAGGTGTTACAGAGTTGCCCTGCCCAGCGGGATGCTCTCTTTGCAGCTTTAGGTAGCATGGATTCTTCGAGTCTCATGGCGAAATTCAATCTATATGATGTCAAAATTCGCCTGCCTTACCATGTAGCCCTATCAATAGATGTCGTCCATGGTGGTAAGACCATTGGAAGGGCAGTTGTTGATGAGGGAGCCTCTACATGTGTTATGTCCCTGGCCTACTGGAAAGCTCTTGGATCCCCAGAGCTGGTCCCATCAAACACTTTACTTACTGCTTTTGATGGAAGATCCTTCCGTCCTCATGGTATCCTACCAGCTTTTGAGATTAAGTTAGCAGGCAAAGTAGTGTCTGTTGAAGTGGAAGTGATTGATGCTCCCTTGGACTATAATTTGCTTCTGGGAAGGAATTGGACTTATGCAATGTCTGCTGTTGCATCGGCTGTTCTTCGTGTCGTGGTTTTTCCACATGAGGGCAAGTTGGTTACTGTTGACCAACTTGATTTTACCCGAAAAGGCCGTTTAGAGTCTAAGGAATCCACTGTGCCATTGGTTGATCAGGCCAAACCTGCTGCACAGAGCTTGGGGGCTGGAATGTACGCATCATTGATGGGCACATTTGACCTTCCAGCCCCGGTGAATTACATTGGTTCTACTATTGTGGGGAAGTCCATCGTTACGGTTGTCAATAGGACTGATCCTTGGGTCCTCCCAACTCCCCATGAACCAGAAGTGCCCTTATCGGCAGTAGAGGTAGCTTATCAAGCCATCACTCAAGCTGCTGCTGATCCCATTCCAGATCCTCTAACAGTCTCAGATGATCTGGAAGAAGTCTATCTGCCCGCATGGGCCGAAAACTCTTTACATTCCATAGATTGCTTAGATACCGTTTTACCTTCCGATGAAGCTATTCTGGAAGCTATGAGTGGACGTGATAAGATTTGTGAGGATCTTCATCATCGATCCTATTTTCTTCTAGATCCGAGCAAGATAGAAAACCAAGAGTTTAAAGTGAGACTGTCAGACGATATTGAGGTACCTATCAACCCTTTGCCTAGGGAAGGGGTGTTTGCTGAGGGGAATATGGCAAACATTTCCGCCACTATACCTATCAATATCTCTGTGAACCCAGATGTTGTGGAAAACATCTATATAGGTGCAAACTGCTCTTCGGAGGAGATTGCCATCTACACTGCCCTTTTCAAGGAATTCCGCGATATATTTGCCTGGTCATATGAGGAGATGCCAGGCATTGATCCATCTATTGTTCAACATGAAATTCAAACCTATCCTGATGCCAAGCCGGTTCGACAGAAATTGAGACCCGTGAACCCGCATAAAGTGGCGATTGTGAAGGCAGAAGTTGAAAAGCTGTTGAAAGCTGGTTTTATATATCCCATAGCTTTGACTGAATGGGTGTCCAACCCTGTTCCTGTTGATAAAAAGCAAGGGACTATTCGCATTTGTACAGACTTTAGAGACCTCAATAAAGCCTGTTCTAAGTACAACTACCCCACACCATTTATAGACCAGATCATAGATGCATGTGCGGGGAGTGAGGTGTTTTCGTTTATGGATGGTTTCTCCGGCTACAATCAAATCCAAATCAAATCAGAAGACCAGCATAAAACTGCTTTCATTTGCCCTTGGGGTACATTCGCATATAGGAAAATGCCCTTTGGATTGAAAAATGCTGGGGCTACCTTTCAACGAGCCATGAACTTTGCTTTTCACGACATTAAAGCCATTGTCGAACCATACCTTGATGATCCGCCTGCACATTCTCGCAAGAGGGTCCAACATCCAGATCATTTGAGGTTGATTTTTGAAAGATGCAGATACTATAAAATTCGCTTGAATCCCCACAAGTGTGTTTTCTGTGTCGAGTCAGGAAGATTACTCGGATTCATTGTGTCTAATAGAGGCATCCAGGTGGATCCATTGAAAGTTGAGGCCATTGTAAATCTGCCTCCTCCTTGTTCTC
Source organism: Pseudotsuga menziesii (assembly GCA_001517045.1). NCBI lineage: Eukaryota > Viridiplantae > Streptophyta > Pinopsida > Pinales > Pinaceae > Pseudotsuga > Pseudotsuga menziesii. Next base: position 129,360 of record LPNX010539778.1, on the reverse strand, counting down.
TTAGGCAACTTCAAAGCCTGCAAGGAAAGTCCAACTTTCTTCGACGTTTTATCGTTAATTATGCCAAGATCACTAAAGGTTTCATGCACTTGCTCAAACAAGACTCTCATTTTGTATGGGATGAAACCGCACAACTTGCGTTCGAGGCACTGAAAAAAGCTTTGCTGTCGGCTCCTTTATTACAGCCACCAGATTATTCTAGGATTTTATATTATATCGGGCCGCGTCGGAGTCGACCATTGGGATAGTACTAGTCCAGGAGGACGATAAGCTCATTGAGCATGTCGTTTATTATTGTCACGTCCCCATCCCTCCAAGCGAGCAGAGAGGACGCGAACCGTGGCTTAAACCACCCAGGCTAAGAGCCCCATGAACATGCACAGGTATAAAATTTCTGAAACAGGATGCTTAAACAAAAATTGAACTAAAATATGCACACATGATTGTTTATCATGCACAGGTGCAATTTAATCCTCATACACAGCGGAAAACAACAGCATTCATACATGCATGTATTCATTTAACATGTTCATCAATTTCATTAACAGAAATTAAGATTGCAGAAGTAAAATGGATAAAATCACTTATCTTATGATGAACTTGATCCACAACCAGCTACGTCGCTGCAACGCTCCACCCAACCATAGGCCAGCGTGCTCCTTAATCTCTCAGCAGCGCTGCCACCCCCGAGCTGGGCATGATTCTCCAAGGAATAAGGGAACTAGCAGGCTTACACATAGCTAGGGGTATACAAAAACACAGCCAAGCCAACACAGTTGGGTTTATCAGGCCATTAAGGAGCTGGAGAAAGAAATTGCTAAGCTGGTGAGCTCATTACAGAGCCAAGAACACCTACACCAGAACTAGCCTGACCTCTAAGACACCCAGACACACCCAACACAAGGAATCAGTCCCTTCTCTGCTACACAGTCCCTCAGGCCCTGCATTCCCTTCCAGTGCTATTCAGGGGTGATGGAGAAGAAGTCCCGCCCACTAGCTCTATAGGTGTGGTTTCCAGCCACCAGGTTTATCAAGCAACTCTAAGCCAACATCCCTGCTCCTCTTACAGTCCGAAGACCAACCATTGCACTCAGGCAATTAATTTAGCTGTCACAGCTTAAACAGGGAAAACGATTTCTGAGTCGTTCTTGGCCCTCTCGTGGCCAAAACGACTCCCAATAATCGAATTACACAGTCCCAACTAAACAGTAAACATGGGGGGGAGAACAATAGTTCCAATCTCAGCATTAAAATGACGGAAATTACAGAACCATACATGTCTGTAAGGAGAACATACAGCTGAGGACATGAATGGCTCTTTTCAGGAAATCGTGGGTGAAAACGCACAGCTCTCAGTTCGCTGTATCAGCTGGAAACCAGGAAAATTCCTGTTCGTGAGGAAGCAATTCGACCCAGTGAGGAAAGGAACAGACAATGGAGGTCCTGCGTGAGGAAAAACAGCTCCGTTTTTGCCCGTGGATGAACAAACAACAGGAAGGACATGAAATTTCAGTGCGTGGGTGTTCAGCAACTCGTGGAGAGAGGAAGAAAAATCTGTGTGGGTGAAGAGTGCGTTTTTCCTTTCCATTCAGAAGTCAACTATAGGTGGAGTGTGCGTGGAGGCATGGACTGACAGTTTTGCCACCCCACTCCCAAAACAATTAACTGCCATAACTTCCCTCAGCTACTAGTAGAAATTATTAACTAAAGGTGTTTGGGATAAAACAAAATGAGAAGACACATGGATTTTCAACCCATTGGCCAAAGCTGGACAAATTTCTCCACCCTTCTCCTTGTGAAAATCATGCCCCCATTCGATTTAGTTGCCGCGACCGTAGCTGGTTGTGTTCATTTTAATTATAGATGCATATGTGCATGGTGATAAACTCAAAACATAAGCCGCATGCCCCGATATACCATCGGTGACAAATTTAAATCCAAAACATAGCATAACCGATCAATGGCGGGGCCTTGGCCTTTAACTCCACACCATGATCATTTACAATATACACATCATATACATCTAATGTAACGGGGTCAAAACCGGGACATTACATTCCCCTCCCCCTTCAATAGCATTGTCCTCAGTGCTTTCAAAATTTGAACAAAATGCTACACTGGTATCGCCTCAGTGTTCCGCAGAATTGAACAAAAATGGATGTGCCAATCGCATGGCATCCTCCAGCTCCCATGTAGCCTCTTCAGGCCCGTAGTGCTCCCATTGCACCTTTACCTGCCCTATGGCTCGGTTCCGGAGCATTGTGACCTTCTTGTCGAGGATGCGCATTGGCTCGATTCGGAACTCTCCCTCGGGTTCCACCTGAATCACATCCCAATTTATCACATGGTTAGGATCATGTACATATCTCTTAAGCAAAGAAACATGAAAAACATTATAAGCTTTAGTGCTAGCAGGCAATGCAAGTCTATATGCAATAGGTCCTATTCTTTCAAGCACTTCAAACGGCCCACAGTATCTCGGTGACAACTTGGGACAACTTCCAAGCTTCAAGGAACTCTTCCTTTCCCTCACTTTGAGGCAAACATGATCCCCAACACTGAACTCCTTGTTCACCCTATGCTTATATGCATAGCTTTTCTGCCCGTCCTGTGCTGCTTTCAGCTTCTGTCTGATCTTTATGACCTCTTGCTCCATTTTCTTGAGCAATTTCGGTCCAAGCACAATCCTGTTCACTGGATTATCCCAAGTCACTGGTGTCCTACACCTTCTTCCATACAAAGCTTCATACGGACTCATCCCCAAGGATGCCTGATGCCCATTGTTATAAGCAAACTCTACCAAGTGTAAGTAATCTTCCCACTTGGTTGGTTTGTCCATTACATACATGCGAAGAATGTCCTCAAGCACTTGATTAACTCTTTGTCTGACCATCTGTCTGAGGATGGTATGCAGTGCTGAAGTTTAGCTTCGTACCCAAATCTGCAAACAACCCTTTCCAAAAGTTGGAAGTGAACTTGACATCTCGGTCAGAGACTATTGTCTTAGGCAATCCATGCAATTTGAATATCTCCTTCATGAAGATCTTGGCAATGTCACCAGCCTCATACGTAGACTTAACTGGTATAAAATGTGCTGCCTTAGTCAACTTGTCTACCACAACCATGATGGAATCATGTTGTCTCCAAGTCATCGACAATCCTGTAATAAAATCCATGGAAATAACTTCCCATTTCCATTCTGGAACTGGCAAAGGCTGCAACATACCTGCTGGGTGTTGATGCTCAACCTTTACCTGTTGACATTTCATACATCTTGAAATGTACTCAGCCATATCCCTTTTCATACCTGGCCAAAAGTACTGCTTTCTAGCTGTAGCAATTGTCTTCTGATATCCTGGGTGACCAGAATATGGAGCTTGATGGATTTCATCCATGACAACTCTCCTCAAATTCGCTACATTCGGAATATAAATTCTTCCTTTAAAAGTGAGAAGTTCATCTTCTTCCAATTTATATCCCTCATACCTCTTCTCAAGACTTTGCTGCTGCAATTTGTCTTTTACCTGCTCATACAATTCATCTCCGGTAACATGATTAGAAATTTGCTGCTTCAAATCTGGTTGGCAAACAGTAAGAGATGACACATGCATTTCTTGCATCTTCCTGCTGAGTGCATCCACTACTTTGTTTTCTTTCCCCTTTATGTGCTTGATTTCAAAATCAAAGTCACATAAAAACTCCAGCCATCTTCCTTGCTTAGCATTCAGAGTAGGCTGATCAAACAAATACTTCAGTCCACAGTGGTCTGTTCTGAGCTCAAATCTCCTACCCATCAAGTAATGTCTCCACATCTTGAGAGCATGTACTATGGCTGCAAGCTCTAGATCATGAGTGGCATAGTTCTTCTCATGCTCCTTCATATTTCTTGACTCATAACATATCACATGGTTGTCCTGCATAAGGACTCCTCCAAGCCCTTGTCCACATGCATCGGTACACACCACAAAATCTTTCTCTGGATCGACAACTTTCAATACTGGTGCACTGGTGAGAAGATTCTTCAACTGCTGGAAGCTTTCTTCACACCTCGATGTCCATTCGAACTTCATCCCCTTCTTTTGCAAAGAAGTGAGGGCATGTGCAACTCTAGAGAATCCCTCAATGAATCTCCTGTAGTATCCTGCAAGTCCTATGAAAGATCTTACATCTGTCACATTTCTAGGAGTAGGCCAATTTATAATGGCTTCAATCTTTTCAGGGTCCACAGATATACCCTCTTCCGAGATAATGTGACCCAAATACTGAATTCTATCTCTATAGAAGTCACACTTGCTCAGTTTTGCATATAACTGATGCTCTCTGAGCAATTTCAATGTCAACCTCAAATGTTCTTCATGCTCTTCCTCATTCTTAGAATAAACAAGAATGTCATCAAGGAAAACAAGAACAAACTTGTCCAAATACTTGCTGAAGACACTATTCATAAGGCACATAAATGTAGCTGGTGCATTTGTGAGGCCAAATAGTACCACTACAAACTCATAATGTCCATACCTTGTCCTGAAAGCTGTCTTATGAATGTCTTCATCCTTGATCCTTACCTGATGGTAACCAGACCTCAAGTCAATCTTGGAAAATACCCTTGCTCCTCTCATTTGATCAAAGAGGTCATCAATCCTAGGCAAATGATATTTATTCTTCAGAGTAACCTTGTTCAATTGCCTGTAATCAATACATAACCTGTGTGTACCATCTTTCTTCTTTACAAATAGAACTGGTGCTCCCCAAGGAGACACACTCGGCCGAATATACTTCTTTTCCAACAGCTCTTGCAGCTGCATTTTCAACTCTAGCATTTCCGGTGTACTCATCCTATAGGGTGCCTTGGACATTGGTGCTGCTCCTGGCACAAGTTCAATTGTGAAATCGATGTCCCGCTTTGGAGGAAGCCCTGGAATCTCATCAGGAAACACATCCCTGAATTCCTGTAACACCTGATAGTCCTCCAACCTAGGGGTTTCATCTCTCGTTTTCTCCAAAATCTGAGCTGCATACAACTGGAAACCCTTCCTACAGAACTTCTTTAACTGCATTGCTGAAACCTGCCGTACTGAAATCACCTTTGGAATGCCTTTCACAACTACCAGGTTCCCTTCTTCATTCATGCATTCAAAAGTCTTATTGTAGCAATCGAGCTTCACCCTGTGAGCTTCTAACCAATTCATTCCAATGAGAACATCATAGGAACCAAGCGGTAGAACATTCAGATCTACACACGTGACCAATCCATTCATGACCAATGGCCATTTCTCTACCAATTCACTGACCTTCCTCTTGGTTCCAGTGGCTAGCTGAACTAACCAAGACTTTCTATGCTTTACTTTCTTAAAAGCACAAATCTCTACTACTCCAGGAGTAATGTAACTGTGAGTAGAACTAGGGTCAATCAAAATAGAAACAGATTGCTCAGCAATCTTACCTGCTACTTCAACCACAGCTGACTGGTGATCTGCCTGACGGTCCTCCAGTGCTGCATAGATCCTAGGGACTGCCCTTGCTACTTGACCCACTGTTTCTACTTCTTGAATGTTATAAGCTGGCCTTGCACTCTCATTCTCGAGTGGACAATTCCTGCGCATGTGGGGTCCTCCACATTTCCAACATTGAAGTGGCCCTCTATTCTGTTGTGGATCTTTAGGCTTTTCTCCTGTCACTCCAACTGGCTTACTCGCAGCTTGGGATGGCTGCTTCTGCTGATTCCTGAAGCTAGAAGGTTTGAAACCTTTCTTTCTTTGGTCAAACTTCTCGTTCTTCTTGTCCTTCCATGCATTATGGTAATCAGGTTTACCTTTGCTTTGCTCATAGCAATACTTAGCTTTCCTTATTGCTTCTTCAAGAGTTCTAGGTTCATAAAACTCAATTCTATCTTTGTAAGACTGAGGTAATCCGCTTAGAAAACGCTGGACCTTTACTTTTTCATCTCTGATGTATCGAACATACCTCAACAACTCCAAAAACTTATTTGCATACTCTTCCATGGTCTGTTGTCCCAATCTCAGCTCATGGAACTCCTTAATCTTGTCATCATAATACCTGTCAGAGAGGTATTTCTGCTTGAAATACTTTTTGAACTGCTTCCACTTAAGTCTCCTTTCACGGATCCTCTTCACTTGCTTGAATTATTCCCACCAAATGGATGCCCTTCCATTCAGATTGAATATGGAAACTCTTGCCTTCATGTTTCCTGAATAATCCTGCACTTGAAAGTACTTCTTAATCCCAAGAAGCCAAGATTCAGCCTCTTGTCCAGTCTTTACCTCACCATCAAATGTAGGAGGTTTTGCCTTTCTAAATTCATCCCGAGAGCGATCCCTATGGTGTCTCTTTCTTTTTCTTTTATGAGAAGAAGAACTGGAATCCCCACTGGATTCTTCAGAATCAGATGTTCCAGTAGAAGTTCTTCTCCTTCTCCTAGTACTGCTCTTACTGCCTTCTGGTCTTGTTGTACCTTGTCCAGAGTCTATCTTCTTATGCAAGTCTGTCAAACTCTGCAACATTGCAGCATTCAACTAATGCAGCTCTTCCTGGGCTTTAATTAAGCTTCTCATGGTAGCTGCAACCTCTGACGGGGTCTCTTGGAATCTCCTTCCATTAGACTCTATGTCATCATTCCTATTACGAACATTTTCTCCCATGGCATCTTCTACTCGCTCGTAGGAATCCCGAACATCATACCCATCATGGGTTCTCATAACTGAACCACCACTTACTTACCAACTGCACTACTTGGAATACTTCCCTTGAAGGTGACTATAATTCTGCAAATGTGTTAGCAACACAAGTGTTAGATGCATAACATTGATATAAAACATCATTACTTACCTTCTTCCTGGAATAATCATAAAATTATAAATTCCCAAACACACAAAATTTTCTTCATCCAAGAACGTCTATCTGAGGGGGACGACGGGGGTTAAGGGGACGACGGGGGTCAACATTGGTTTTCGTGCAATCTGGCGCATTAGATCACCGCCAATTTCTCTTTTTCAACCCTGAAAAACAGCTGAAAAATCCCCCTGAAAACAGTTGAAATCGGCTGAGAAATCTCATGGAAAACTCAAAATTTTCCTTTCCTTCACATCGGAAGTCGGATGTCTTTCCACATTGGAAGTCGGATGAATTTCCACATCGGAAGTCGGATGACTTTGTCTTCCACAACGATGGACTGGAAACTGCTTTCTCTTCCGCAACATGGGAAGTCGGAAGCATTCTCTCTTCCGCAACGGCGGACGTCGGACCACTTTCCCTTCCGATTGGCGAAAGTTCACTTCGCGAATTCTCCTGCAACGGCGGCTCGCCAAACCTTAAATTCTTCCGATTTGGCACTCGGAACAACTTGAGCGTCGGACGTCGGCGGAATTCCGACATCGGATGCCAAATGACTTTGCCTTCCGCAACGGCGGCTCGCCAAACCTTAACTTCTCTCGATCGGCACTTAGAAAAACTTGAACGTCGGACGTCGGCGGAATTTTGACGTAAGACGCGGAATCACTTCGCCGTCTGCAATGACGGATGGGAAAATGTTAAACCTTCCGCTGCAGCGGAAGTCAATTCCGCCAATCCTTCTGACTATTCAAACAATTAAGCGATTTTTGAAACTTGCTGCTACTCTGCCAAACAGAGAAGGTAATTATACCTTCTGTCACTGCATCTTCTTGGCCCATAGAGGCCCATTTCTACAACCCAGAGCTCTGATACCATGCTGTCACGTCCCCATCCCTCCAAGCGAGCAGAGAGGACGCGAACCGTGGCTTAAACCACCCAGGCTAAGAGCCCCATGAACATGCACAGGTATAAAATTTCTGAAACATAATGCTTAAACAAAAATTGAACCAAAATATGCACACAGGATTGTTTATCATGCACAGATGCAATTTAATCCTCATATACAGCGGAAAACAACAGCATTCATACATGCATGTATTCATTTAACATGTTCATCAATTTCATTAACAGAAATTAAGATTGCAGAAGTAAAATGGATAAAATCACTTATCTTATGATGAACTTGATCCACAACCAGCTATGTCGCTGCAACGTTCCACCCAACCATAGGCCAGCGTGCTCCTTAATCTCTCAGCAGTGCTGCCACCCCCGAGCTGGGCATGATTCTCCAAGGAATAAGGGAACTAGCAGGCTTACACATAGCCAGGGGTATACAAAAACACAGCCAAGCCAACATAGTTGGGTTTATCAGGCCATTAAGGAGCTGGAGAAGGCAATTGCTAAGTTGGTGAGCTCATTATAGAGCCAAGAACACCTACACCAGAACTAGCCTGACCTCTAAGACACCCAGACACACCAAACACAAGGAATCAGTCCCTTCTCTGCTACACAGTCCCTCAGGCCCTGCATTCCCTTCCAGTGCTATTCAGGGGTGATGGAGAAGAAGTCCAGCCCTCTAGCTCTATCTGTGTGGTTTCCAGCCACCAGGTTTATCAAGCAAATCTAAGCCAACATCCCTGCTCCTCCCAAAGTCCAAAGACCAACCATTGCACTTAGGCAATTAATTTAGCTGTCACAACTTAAACAGGGAAAACGATTTCTGAGTCGTTCTTGGCCCTCTCGTGGCCAAAACGACTCCCAATAATCGAATTACACAGTCCCAACTAAACAGTAAACATGGGGGGGAGAACAATAGTTCCAATCTCAGCATTAAAATGACGGAAATTACACAACCATACCGGTCTGTAAGGAGAACATACAGCTGAGGACGTGAATGGCTCTTTTTAGGAAATCGTGGGTGAAAACGCACAGCTCTCAGCTCGCTGTATCAGCTGGAAACCAGGAAAATTCCTGTGCGTGAGGAAGCAATCCGACCTAGTGAGGAAAGGAATAGACAATGGAGGTCCCGCGTGAGGAAAAACAGCTCCGTTTTTGCCCGTGGATGAACAAACAACAGGAAGGATGTGAAATTTCAGTGCGTGGGTGTTCAGCAACTCGTGGAGAGAGGAAGAAAAATCTGCGTGGGTGAAGAGTGCGTTTTTCCTTTCCATTCAGAAGTCAACTATGGGTGGAGTGTGCGTGGAGGCATGGACTGACAGTCCTTCCACCCCACTCCCAAAACAATTAACTGCCATAACTTCCCTCAGCTACTAGCAGAAATTATTAACTGAAGGTGGTTGGGATAAAACAAAATGAGAAGACACATGGATTTTCAACCCATTGGCCAAAGCTGGACAAATTTCCCCACCCTTATCCTTGTGAAAATCATGCCCCCATTCGATTTAGTTGCCACGACCGTAGCTGGTTGTGTTCATTTTAATTATAGATGCATATGTGCATGGTGATAAACTCAAAACATAAGCCGCATGCCCCGATATACCATCGGTGACAAATTTAAATCCAAAACACAGCATAACCGATCAATGGTGGGGCCTTGGCCTTTAACTCCACACCATGATCATTTACAATATACACATCATATACATCTAATGTAACGGGGTCAAAACCGAGACATTACAATTATCTTAGTTGGGCTTTGGCCAGACCTGAGCTTAGATACTCCCACATCGAGAAGTTAGCCTTAGCAGCTGTTTATGCTATGCAGAGGTTGTGCCACTACATTTTACTAAGGACCACCACAGTAGTGGCGGATGTGAATCCGTTCCAATATGTTTTATCCCGACGGATTGTTGGGGGAAAATTTAATAAATGGATAGTCATTCTCCAGGAGTTTGACTTGGATTTTCAATCCGCTAAGTCTAAAAAGTCCTTAGTTTTTGCTGAGCTAATAGCAGAATTTCCCACTGAAGAAAATGTAGCGGTTGAGGATGACTCATTCCCAGATGAGCACATCTTCTTGATATCCACCTCTGATCCTTGGTACGGGGATATTCTTATATATCTCCAAACTTTGAAGTATCCTGCCGCTTACTCTAGGGAGGAACGACGTAAGTTACGCATTCATGCCAAGAACTACCTCATTATAGGAGATACATTATATCGACGAGGGGTAGATTCCGTCTTGCATCGCTTCCTTACTCATGAGGAAGCGGAGATTGTCCTAAATGATTCCCATAGCGCGTAGGATAAACAACCACCAAATCGCCTCGTTTTTCCGGCCGATTTTTGATTTAAAATCAGTCAAATGTTTGCTGTGAAATTGTTTATTTCATTATTTTGGAATTCTACTAATATTATTAGCTCTTTCTTTACTAAATCGGGCATTTTAAAACTACCCAAATGATTAAAATTACGATTTAATTCCTCGAAAGTATGATTTACACCAAAATTGATCTGCCGGATTCCGACGAGTCGGGGGCGATTTGGTGAACGCTTATACTGCTCCTTCCCATAGCGGAGCATGTGGGGGTCATTTATCTGGGTTAGCAACGGCCCAAAAGATATTGCGTGCTGGTTATTTCTGGCCCACAATCTTTAAAGATTGTGTGGAAGCCGTGAAGCACTGTCATCCGTGTAAGCTTTACACCAGAAAAATGCGGTCGCATCCTACTTCGTTATTTCCTGTTGTCTCGGTAGGCCCCTTCATGAAATGGGGTATCGATTACATGACATGCAACCCAGTCTCGGCTGGGGGGCATAAATACATCATTGTTGCTGTTGACTATTTTACGAAATAGGCAGAGGCAATGCCTACTTTCAAAGATAACGGGGAAACTGCAGCTTTCTTTGTTTTCAATCAAATTATTGCAAGGTTTGGTATTCCCAAAGTGATTGTCACTGACCATGGCAGTCATTTTCAAAATAATATGAAGACGGAACTGACTACAATGCTCGGATTTAGACAAGAACACTCTTCTCCATACTATCCGCAAGAAAATGGTCAGGTTGAGGCTATCAACAAGACTTTAAAAACTATCCTTAAATGGAAAATTGATGCAGCCCGTTCTAATTGGCACATCATGTTATATCCTGCTCTTTGGGCTTACATAACTAATGTTAAGACTGCCACGGGTTTTTCCCCTTTCCAACTCGTTCACGGGGTGGAAGCAGTTACTCCGATTGAATACGAAATCCCGTCCTTGAAGATAGCCATTCATGTGTTACCTGATACGACTGAGCTTGAGGAATGTTTGGTACCCTTAGAACACCTTGATGAACAACGTAGAGATGCGTTGATTGCAAATCAGGCTCATAAAAATAGGGTCAAATCTCAATATGATAAAACGGTCAAACCTAGGGTTTTCTCTGAAGGGGAACTTGTCTTGCTTTGGGACCAAGATAAAGAACCTCTGGGGGCAGGAAAATTCAAGGCTATGTGGTTATGACCCTATGTCGTGTCGAAGGTATTAAGTAAAGGCGCATATGAATTAGTTGATTATGATGGGAATAAGCTGCCTGAGCTTAGAAATGGGCTTTACCTGAAGAAGTACTATGCTTAGGCTTAGCAATTTTTCTTGTATTTTAGTGTATGTATTTTTATGTACATTAGGTTGTCAGTTTTGTTTTTTATATTATCTGCTGGTTGTTGCAGATGTCTTCCGAAATGTATGTAGGTTTCGCTGATGGCGCCAGCCATCACACTTGCAATATGGCTTCGGCAGCATGGGTTATCTATTCTCCCTCAGGACAGCTTGTTGCTGCGGGTGGCGCTTGTCTAGGTCCTGCTTCTAATAATGTTGCTTAGTATACGACTGTTATTGAGCTTTTATGGGATGCTTTGTCACGTGGCATCACCCATCTTGAGGTCCGTTTGGATTCTCAGTTGGTAGTTTCCCAGCTCAATCGAGCTTATCAGGTACGAAATCCTACCTTGTTACGTCAGTTCATGCAAATTCGTTTATTGGAAAGACATTTTGAAGTTATTACTTTCAATCATATTCCACGTAACTAAAATTCATTGACTGATGCATATGCAATTATATTTTGGATTGGCATCTCACACACATTTCATAAAATATACAACAAACATGTAAAGAACACTTGTAAATAAGACGACAACCAAAAATATATATATATATATATGTAAAATATCTGTCTGTAGATAGATCGAGTCTGATCCGTAGATCCCGTCATATACAAAATATACAAAATGTGGATCATCATCCATCAAAATTCCCTAGAACTAAGCATGGCCACCTTGGTCCCCATGATCTCTATGCACCCTGGCTTCCTCAGCCTCTTCGGCCTCGGCAGCCTCCACCGCATCTCTGTATACAAGTACTGCTCTAGCTACTCGCCTGAACAGACGTAGCCAAATCGGTGGAACCCCTACTACAAACTCCTGCATGGCTTTAGGTATATGCTCAATCCGTATCGTAGGTACTCGCTGGGTCAGCCTGGCCAGCTTCCCCTCTAGTACCCAGAACAATCTTGGGTCTCCTCCTACAACCGGACACACGAATATACGCGGGTGCCCTTCAGGGCGGACTGGTCCAATATCTGCATTTTGAAACATGAATAGGATTAAGACTTGTACATATGTATATATTCTATCATTTGAAAATTCATAAAAATTTGAAAATGATAAAAAAATGATAAAAACACTTACCCATCTCGCCCCATATTCCTCCTGGAGGGAGGACAAGGTCGGGGTCACCTCGAAAATCCATCCCAGCGTATGGAAACTGCTCCAACGCCGGCAGCTGTCGTTCCCACCATATATAAAAGTCATCATCGTAAACGCTGTGTACTATGTCTCCTCCTCCTTGACAGAGGAATATGTCTCCCCACCGGCTCAGCCTCGGCTGACGTGGATGTCTGACTTGTAGTGGTATAGCAGGGCTCATGGCTGGTACTCTCTCGAAGAAGAACGCTACTAGTATGCTGGCATAGCCAAAATTCTTGCGTCTTCCTCTCCTGCAGTCGGATAGTTGCCTCTTCATGATGGGGAGCACTCCCGAGCACCAATCATAGAGAGCACCTCTGAAGCAATCAACTTCCACCCTCATTTGATTCCCGGTGGCCATATGTAACCCTAATCATCCTGCAAGTCTCACAATAGTACTAGCTAGTACCTGGAGTGTGAAATCCTGGATGTCTGCAATAATAACACTGCTGCCCTTCTTTTGCGTACCCGGTAAACAGAACATGTCAACATAGTTTTGGACACTTAAGGGGTCCCCGCCCTTGCCAGTGCCCTCCAAATTCACCGGTGCCCCCCGTTGTGACAACCCGGTTATGAAATATATATCTTCCACGGTAAGCTCTAAGGTCTCACCTTGAAGATTGAACGTCCCCATGTCATGATCCCAGTAATTGACCATGAATTCCAGTAAGCGGACATTTGCCCGCATGGGCGATGTACAAAAGAACTTCAGCAGCCCACAAGTCCTCAATGCTTGGATGGTGGGCTCGCTTTGGAGTGCCACATGATCCATTTTTTCATGCTCTCTTTCCCTCCACTCCAGCACCATATTTTTCCTGGCAAATACACCTAATTTGGTTCAGTATTTCATCTTAAAAAATTAACAATTTTGCATAATTTTTGAAGTTTGCCCTATAGCGCAGCATTCGCGACTGTCTACTTAGACAAGTCGCGAGTCATTCACGACTCTCCTGTTCAACAACCCGCGAATGAAACACGTATTCGCGACTCTTACGCTTAGCAACCCGCGAACGCGCATTGCCATAATTTGGGATGATGCAAAATACTGAATTCACCATTAAATTTAATATTTGTTCGGATCAAATTGACGAGTTCAGGGTGTAGAATTACCTGAAGCTGACGGATTCCAATTCTGAAGGTCCAATTGTCCACGGTGATCGATCAAAGGTAGAGGGTAAACTTTCCTTTTTGGTTCAAAAAGTTCAAATGGTGAGAAATGTTTTAATTTTCAAACTATTTATAAAAATAATATTTTTAAAATTGGGTCTTTTTATATAGTTTGAAATGTCAATTAACTAATATCACCCTCTTTGTGACTTGGAACAGGTTTACCAACTTTTACAAAGTGTTGATGCTTCTATAGGGTGGTTTTGCTATCTCCAACACATGTTGGCATCTTATCACTCCACATTAACCTTAGTATTCAACGTTTTGCCACGGACTATGGTATTCTAAGCCATTAGTCCCTTGTCTCTACCATTGTTCTTCCATGGCTAGGGTCCTTATTTCATGAGTATCATCTTTTTATGCCCTTGTCATCCTTTGGTACTCATATTGTCACTGTTTCAGGCCCAGGGGTTTCCTCATAGTTATTTTTCATGCCAGATAGAGCTTCTTCTGAATATCTTTTTACAAGCTATCCCTTTATAGGACTCCCCGACCTTATGGAGTTTCTTTAGGCCCAGGTATGACTCCTTCAAAATAGACTTGACTGCCGAGTTATCTTGTCCGTTCAAGCTCGTTAAGAATATGTGAATGGGCATCCGCATTGGTGGTAGGTTATCTCTTTCTCGGACCATGCGGAATAATACGAGAAATGATCACTCTCTTTTCTTTTGAATTGAGAAGAGTATTCTCAGTTATAGGTTTATCACTTTTCCGGACCTGAGGGACTAAATTTACGGAAAAGGAACACTCGATTTGAGCTTAGTTTCTCTTTTTCGTGCTCTGGACCCAAACATTAAAAAGATTCCAAGTGTACTTTGTGTCTTTGTCATGCTCGTTAAACACTAAAGAACAAAGCAACGAGTTTATTGTTGTAAGCCCCATTTCTCGTAACCAAATGGATCTTTTCGAATGATCTTGCTTTCCTTCACACTTATAAAAGTCAAGCTATCTTATGCTGTTCTGGAGGGAGCATTGGGTAGGTGGTAATTTAACCTTTTTCGGACCTCCCTGACTAAGTACGAAAAAGGTACACATTTTCTTCTTCGGAAGTTAAGAGAGTTCTTCTGTGGTTTGTTTTATACTTTTTCGGCCTCAGGAGACTAAATTGGACGAAAAAGGACCCCCCTGGAGTCTTCTTTGGAGTTTTCAGACTCTCTAAATGTGAAAACACCGTCTGAGCATGTACTAGTTCGGGCTCATTAAATCCACGAATCAGTGAATCAAGCATTATTTTCTCATCTCTTCAAGCTTGTTAAAAAATGAAGAAGGAACCGAGTTTACTTTCCTTGACTCGTTAAAATTTAACAGGGAAGGTAAGGAAGAAGTTTTCTCTTGTTTTCAGTAATGGCAGCATGTCGTCCTTGAACATAACACTCTTTGTTTTCCGATATCCATGTTTCAGTATACACTTGTGTTCAGCTATTACTTTGAGTTTCTTACTCCTCCTCTTGTCCATTATACCTAGGGAATCTGATCATGTCTCCTACATGACAGATAAGTCTAGTTGTTCTATCTATCCGTTGTATGCTGCCTTGGGTCATCTCTGTGTTGTGCTCACTGTTCAAATACTCTACCCAATGTCTGATCTATAACCTGATCCCATCATTGTTATATCTGTTATCTATTTGTGTCTCCCTTCTTTTGCCCAGTTCCTAGTCACTCTTGTGATCCGTTGGAGGATCTGTTGCCTTCCTTATCACAGCATGGTTCCGTTTTAGTACTTCCTGATGACGAAGACCTAGAGTTTTGACGATCGTACATCTGGATTCACTTTCATCATTGGTGAACTCCTTTGCTTCAGTTGTCAATTATCACCTATTGGTTGACAAACTGTTGAATCCTCTCCATGTTCGACTTCAGCTTACCCTTATTCACATGGCTTGGATTGTACTGGTTCTTTGGGATCCTTTATGAAGACCTTAGTTCACACATATGGACTAAGTTGCACAAGATTATGTTCGATCTCTCTACATAGCTTCCAGATCTTTGAAGACTCATCATTATTGTATATTGTGGCTTCTATCCACCTTTGTAATATACGTGGTTCTATACCCGTATCATATGATGTAATCAAATATTGTAAAGGAGCTAATGTTCCAGTAAATTGAACATAGCATCCTCAGATGTAACTTTGTATATGACATTACTATGTTTTGTTTCAGGTACTCTCTCTGCTCCATTGGATTTCTGAGTTCTCCAAATATAAATATTATAATGTATTTCGGCCATCATTCCCCTCTGACCTCACACATTAGGGGGCATCTATTATACACCTGAATGGCACCTCTCCGTCCGAGTGCCGACATCCCTCATGTTGGCGCACAAAAGGACACTTATGGATAGAGGTTTGCCCAAAACACTATAGATTGGCTTGTCATGAAATACATGCTTCCTTCATCCAGCTAGTCTTTTTGCCATTTTTGCCATGTTGAGATGTATTCGCGACTCTCTTTATAGACAACTCGCGCATCATTCGCGAGTCTCCTTTGTAGCAAGTCGCGAATCCATGTATTCGCGGGTTGCGCTTATACATAGTTGCGAATCATTCGCGGGTTGCTCTACTACAGACCTGCGAATGTGTCTCTTCACATTTAAATATAAAACACGCGCTAATGGGAGATTAGTTAACTCATTTAACTTAAATCCCTTAACTGCTACAACTTCCCCAACCTTCGAGAACTGTCTTATTTCACCCATATAAATACAGGCCTTGGGGAGGGTGTTGATAACCTACACTTGGAGAGCAAAGTTATGCTGGTGGAGTTTATACAGAAGTCTTTGGAGCAGTGGAATTCAGAATCCTTTGGTTGCAGAGGAGTCCTTGTCTCAGGCGTTGGGTTGTATCTGAACTCTTTCCATTATTGATAATAAAGAGATTACTTCTTCCATATGTGTTTCATGTCTTGTGGTTTGATAAATGTTTATGCTTCTATATGTGATTTATCTAACCTGCTTATATGTACATGAATCATCTTGTATCTGGAAAAGTGTTTCTTGACAGGTGAAAGAGGAGCAATCTTGAAGACTTTGGAAGTGGAACAGAGAGGAAGAAGATTAGCAAGGATTGACCTTCATTTAACAAGTAAGTCCTTTTAATCTTCCTATTTCTTATTCTGCACTTTAGAAGTCAATTGTCTGCAAGTAATTGAGTATGTTGGTAACCCCAGACCTTAGGTTATTAGGTGTATAATCTTGTACAACAATGCTCATGGAATTGCAGTCCTGCATCCCAAATCTTTGCAAGATATCAACTGCATACTTCCTTTGAGTTAGAAAGATATCGCCTGGCTTTTTCCAGACCTCCAAGCCAAGAAAGTAGTGCATCAAACTAAGATCCTTCATTTCAAATTCAGAGGTGATCTCCCTCTTACACTGAGCTATTAGTTGTTCCTCTCCAATAAGGAACAAGTCATCCACATACAAGACTAGGATCAAGATATGGTTATGAACAACCTTAAAGTACATATTGGAGTCAGTAGTACTTTTGGAGAACCCCAAGTTGTGAAGGTAGCCATAAATCCTTGCATACCAAACTCTTGGGGCCTATTTGAGCCCATACAAGGATTTCTTGAGTTTACACACATGGGACTTATCCCCATGAGTCATAAAGCCTTATGGTTGTTCAATGTAGACTTCCTCATCAATTTTTCCATTGAGGAAGGTTGTTTTTACATCTATCCGAACACAATAACAAGAGAGATGATTGTTTTGATAGTGGTATATCTGGCGTTAGGAGAAAAATTCTCATCATAGACTATGCCTTCCTTTTGAGTAAATCCACGAGCTACAAATATGACCTTGTACTTCTAAATGCTGCCATCAGCAACATGCTTGATTTTGTAGAGCCATCTCGATGTTACCACTGACTTTCCTGTTGGTCTGGGAACAACTTCCCATACATCATTTTTCATGATTGAACTGTATTCTTCAATCATAGTGTCATTCCATACTTGTTGGCTTGCTGCTTCTTTGTATGTGGAGGGTTCTGCATTTATGAGCTTGTTCATAAGGCCCGAGTACTTATGTGGCCTTATGCTTTATTTGAAAGTTCCGAGAGGATCTTTATGCTTCTCATCTTCTTGTACTGTTTCTCGGTACCTGGCAGGTCTCCTTTTGGAAGGAGGGACCTCAAGTATTTCTTCAATTGGACTTTCATATTCTTCAGGCACATCTGGAATTTGAGGCTCAAATTCTTCTTCCTCCCTATGAACTTCTGAATCTGGGATCCCAGAAGGATATTCTTCATCATCCTTTTGGAACATCTTGTGTTTAACAAAACAAAACTTCCTCATGGAATATTACGTCTCTACTGACTTCAATGTACCGTTGTTAAGGGACATATATGCGGTAAGCTTTTGAGCTTTCATTGTACCCAACAAATATGTATTTCTTTTCGGAAGGCTCTAGCTTAGCCCTCTTTTCTTTTGGTACATGAATATACACATGAGTGGCAAAAATCCTCATGTGATCAATTGCAGGTTTCTTGCTAGTAAAAACTTTTTCTAGAGTCTTCCCCCCCAACATGGCATGAGGGATTCTGCTTTGAATGTACACAGCAGTACATGCAGCATCAACCCACAGAGATAAAGGGAGATCAAGGTCAGTCAACATAGATTTAGCAGCTTAACAAATCATTCTATTCTTCCTTTATGTAACCCCATTCTGTTGAGGGTTGTAAGGCACTGTCAACTCCCTCTTGATTCCTACTTCTCGGAAAAAATAATCAAACTCATTAGACTCATATTCACCTTTGTTATCTGATCTTATGATATAGATGTGTCTTCCTTTTTGGTTTTCAATTAGAGCCTTGAACTCTTTAAACTTGTCAAAAGTTTCACTCTTGACTTTGAGAAAGTAAATCCAGGACTTTCAAGAGTGATCATCTATGAATAAAACATAGTACAAACACCCACTCAAGGAGGTTGAAGACATTGGTCCACATAAGTTAGAGTGAATCAAATCCAAGATTCCTTTAGATCTATTCTTGCTTCTGGAGAAGGATTTCTTAGTGTTCTTACCTAGAGCACAACCTTTGCAAACACCATTTTTTTTAATATAAAAATCTAGCATACTTGTAACCATCTTTTGAAGGCTTGGACAAGCTATATAGTGGAGGTGTCAAAACCTCTAATACCACAACTCACATGGATCAACTGTGTTGTGGACCAAAGCTTGTGTGGAGTTTCCAAAAGTTTTCTAAAGGTCTCCCTCTCGAACTCCAACCAGTTCAGTTGAGCTTAGCTTCTCATTCTTTTTCCATAGTAGGACTTTCTTGTCCATAAAGAGAACTCTATAGCCTTTGTCTTCAAAACCAACAACAAAGATGAGGTTCTTCTTTAACCCAGGGACATATAAAATGTCATCAATATGCAAAACTGTTCCCGATTCAAGTTGAAGTGAGGTTGAGACAATTCCTTCAATCTTGTAAGTGGTGTCATCCCCAAGTTCTGCTTGAGTAGTGAACTTCTTCTTTATCTAGATGGTGAGTGCTTCATGGAAACCTGTCATATTTCTGGAAGCACCACTATCTACTAACCAAGAGTTAGCACTGTTAGTGATGGATCCAGAAAGAGCAAAGATTAGGTAGTATGCCCTTCTAGGTTCATCTTCTTTGGTAGCCTTAAGATTCTTCTTCTTCTTCTTCTGCAGCAGAAGCTTGAAACCTTCTTTTGAACTTTCTCTTTGGCTACCTACAATCCTTGGAAAATGTCCAATCTTATGACAATTAAAACATTCTAAACTTGGAGCACTTGAAAATTTACCTTGTGGTTTCTTTTCCTTCTTTTTCTGAGTGAAGGGCTTCTTGAACTTCCTTGTTTCAGCTGTAAGAGAAATGTTCCCTTCCTTGGTACCAGTTGCTTTGCTTTGAACTCTTCCTTCTTCTTCCAAATAGTCATGCCAAAGTCTATCAAAGTTTGGTTGAGTTTCACGTCCACTTATAGCTTCCAGAAAGGTTTCCCAAGAATTGGGAATACCGTCGAATACACTTTGTACAAGATCATCATCATCCACAGGTATACCAATAGAAATAATTTTCTCTCTTACCCGTGCAATCTTTGTGAAGAAGGGGGCAACTCCTTCATCCTTGTTCATCTTCAATGTACAATTCCTTTTCTTCACTACTATCTTATGGCTAGGTGCATTCTTTTCATGTAAATTCGTCAACGTGTCAAAGCATCTTTGGGGGTCTTTAATTGTGTGATGGTGGGTATCAAGGTTTCCTTGAATGAGTCATAGATGATCCTCCTTGCCTTTGCTTTCTTCTTCTTGAAAGAAATTCTTCCAGCATTAGATGTTGGTTCTTATATGGAATTAAGAACCAAGTCATTAAGGTCATTTTCTTCTAGGGTGGCCATGAGCCTAACTTTCCAAAAATTATAGCTTGATAATCCCTCAAGACTTTCTTTCGGTTTGAAAGTGTTGGTAGCCATATCTGATTCACAAGTATGTTATCTAAATTTGCAAAATGTCCCAAGGTCTAGGAAGATTACAGTAATCTGCTCTCTTACTAGAATCTTCACATGCAAAGCTCTGATACCATGTTAAATTTTAACATGTGCATATATTATTTTAATTTTACAGACTGTAAGATAGATAACAATAAGACAAGTGTAGTAGATAATCAAGCATCAACGCACATGAACACTAGATGTTTTCATGGGGAAACCTTTAAAGGACAAAAACCCCAAAAGCATTAGTAATTCATCTCTTAAATGAGATGTCTGAGTTTGTAGCAATAATAAAAGATCTCAAAATTCTGAGATGAATGTTTTTCACAAATTTGTCAAACCCTAGCAGGCTTTGACCAACAATAGTATTGATCAAAATTGGCCACAAGGAGGAAGAAGATAAATCGTCGAAAAATTCTTCTGCTTCCTCGAAAATTGCAGACCTTGTCTGCTGCCCGAAATTTTCGTTCAGCGACCCAAGACTTCTTCACTACTGCTCGAGATCAATTTAGGGTTTCCTGGATTTTTCCTGAGCTTGCTCGAAACTTCTTCACTGCTGCCCAAGATCAATTTAGGGCTTCCTGTATTTTTCTTGAGCCTTCCTGAAACTATACCGTGTCTTCCCATGAATGATTTTGGGCTTCATATTTTTCTGTGGGCTTCTCGTGAACATAACAGGGCTACCCGAATTTTCTGTGGGCTACCCGAAAACTTCCTGTAACTGCTTGTGAGCAGTATAGGGTTTCCCGGATGTCCTGGCAGCCACCCTTTCCTCCTACCCATGACCTTTTTTGCTTCCTGTGAACTCGGTGGTCTGTTAGAAGGATTCCCGTGAACTTTTATGCTGCCCGAGAGGAGGATGGAGCTTCCCATCAAGTGAAACAACATGCTCGAATAGAGAATAGGTTGCACATGAGGAGAAGAGGCCTGCCCAGGTGAGGATAGGGCTACCCTAGGTCTATTCAACGTTGTTGTTGCTGGTCATGAGGAGTAAGGAGAAGAACCCTAGCTCGTGAGTGTATATAGGATGATGCCCTAGCTAGTCAAGCCACCATGCTAGGGCATAAAAACAAGAATCATCCACGCACTTGAAAAACCAGCGAAATTCTTTTGTCTTCAATGGAGCAACCAAGATGGAGATGAAGTGTGTTGAAAATATTTTGCAAGTGAACTTTATTTATAGTCTTTCAAGCACTTGAAGTGGTCCCTTACAAATAGGAATAGAATAATAGGGTTTTTATTCTTTTTCATGTTTACCCTTTAACTTTAACTTTTAGTGGTACTAAAGGCCTTCTTGTATTTTTACTTTGACTTCTTGTGGTACAATAAGTCTTCTTGTATTTTGAGTTTGGCCTCTTAGTCTTACTCATGGACCAAGTCTCAGGGAAAGAGATTCCTTCACATGTTTCGTGTAACGTCTCCGACCCTCCGACCGGGCAGAGGACGCTACCAAACACCAAACATCTGGGAAAGTAGCCCCATGAAGTTTTACATAACTAAAAACTGACAAACTAAAATGCTTTGATGCAAGACATGCAGAGGTGCATAATTATTAAGCATATAGCGGAAGCAAAACCATACATTCAAGCATTCAACAAGCTCATCATAATGCATTCGACATCAATATAATTGCAGAGATGGAATAGTCAAGATTACTTATCTTATGTAGTATTCGTCCCGCAACCAGCTACGTTGCTGCAACATTCCACCCAACCATAGGCCAGTGTGCTCCTTAATCTCTCAGCAACACTGCCACCCCCGAGCTGGGCATGATTTCCCAAGGAATAAGGAACAGGCAGGCTTACACATAGCCGAGAATACACAAATCAGCATGCCAACACAGTTGGGTTTATCAGGCCATCAACAAATCAGCCAAGCCAACACATCCCGAAGACCAACAACTGTATACATGCAGCAAAACAAGCGGTTCACAACTTGGACGGGGAAATCCGATTCCTGAGTTGTTCTTGGCCCTATCGTGTCCAAAACGACTCAATAATAGCCACAGCAACCCAAAATGAAAAGAACCCACATCAAACCACAAATCGTGGGGAAAACAGTAGCCCCAATCTCAACATTGAAGCAACGGGAAATACACAGCCCAAAATAGAAGAGGTGATCAAACTCTCATCCTGGGCAGGGAAAAGCATATACACAGACCACAAAATCGGTATGGAAACACACCCCCACAGCAAAAATCGTGAATGGCTACTTCACAGGGACATCGTGGATGGCAGAAAACGGCTCACTCAAAATCCACAGTGGCCCAAAATGTAATTGAACACCACAGCCAACAAAAACGTAGGGAAGATAACAGCCCCAGTCTCACAATGAAACAACGAGAAAATTACACAGTCTGAAAATGGGAGAGAGGTCAGACTCTCAGCATGGACATGAGGAAAACATACACAGGAAGATCGTGGTTGACTGAGAACGGTTTCTCCGGCTCTCTACGTGGAGAAAACGATGAAGAATCCTGTGCATGAGAAGGTGAGACCGTGAGAGAACCCCCTGTATGCGTGAGGATGAGAAAGACCAAAAAATGGAAGAATGGAGAATCCAATCGTCCCCTGTCCCCTACTCTCTGCATGAGGGAATGAGCCTGCTGGTGGAGTGTGCCTGTGGGCAAGGGCTGACAATCCTGCCACACAACACTGCCCAGCAATAACTATCCCAACTAATCAACAGAAGTTTTAATGTGGTAGTTGAAGTTCCATCCACAGTTCCATCCACAGTTTTGGGGAAATGAGTATACCGCTAAGCTCGCCTTGAAGATGCACATATTTGTATGAAATCAGATCTGAAATATACCTAAGTTGAAAAATTAGGGTTTCTCTGTCAAACCCTAGGTCCACTAGAAGTAGTGTTCTGGAAAAGCTTTCAAGCAAGCATCAAGTTGAAACAATCTCATTGGTAAGTTCTATCCTCTCTATTTCCATTTGAGGTTCTCATTTTTATCACGATGAAAAACAATACCAAGCTTGAGGACAAGCTTGAAGGAGCCAAGAACTCCCAAGCATGGAAGTATAGAGTGCTTCTCATACCTAAAGAAGCATGACTTGGAGAACTATGAAAAAGAAGAAGCTGCAGATCCAGAGGGAGATGAAGTCAAAGCACAAGAAGGACTTAGTCAAAGCCAAGAGGATTGCTTCCGCCTCCATTAGATCTCACATGTATCATCCTTGAAGACTCCCAAGGATATGTTTGATGCAATGACCAACTTGTATGAAGGAAAGAACATCAACAAGAAGATGATATTGAGAATGCAACTCAAGGATGTAAAGATGCAAATGTCAGAAAGCATTCAATCTTACTTCATAAGAATATCTCAGATATAGGAGAAACTAGAATCCATTAGAGACAATATCGAAGAAGTAGGCCAAAGGTATCTATCCAGCAGTGGATCCTTTGGATTCAACATNTGAATTATCAGAGGAAGATCATTTAATCGTAGCAAGAGCAAGAAAAATTGAGCGTTTCCTATCACAACCCTTTTTCGTAGCAGAGGTATTCACAGGTTCCCCGAGCAAATATGTTGGTCTAATAGAAACAATTAGAGGGTTTCAAATGATCCTTTTCAGAGAAGTAGATGGTCTTACCGAACAGTCTTTTTATTTGGTGGGTAACATTGATGAAGCTACCGTGAAGGCTATGAACTGAAAGTTAATTCTTAAAATGACCCTAAATCTTTGTGTACTGTCTCCTAATAGAGTCGTATGGGATTCCGAAGCAGATATTACAACCTTGAATGGCCTCCCAAGTTCATGGGATTCATTCATTCAAGGAATATGTGCAAGAAGGAAGATGATCTCTTTCAGCAGACTATGGGAAGATTGCACACAAAAAAAATCTCGGCCCATAAGAGAAGATGGGAGCAATTGAAGATAAAGCTCTCACAGTTCAGTCCAAGAAGAAATCTTAGAAAAAAGGAGGACCATCATCACAACAGAAGACAAAATGAATTCAGAAGAGATCCTTCCAAACAGTCGATGCTACACTTGTGAGGAGAAGGGACACTACTCCAGAGTTTGTCCCAGAAATAGAGGCTCCTTCAACAAGAAGTCAAACAAGAAAAGTCATCATGCTCACACTGCTGAAGGTGATGAACCAACTAATAAAAGATTTAAAGAAGAAAATGAAGATTCCTCAAGTGACAAGGAATATGAATTCTATTGGTGAAGACAAATATCATACTCTTATCCATTTCAGTATTTGGATAAGAAGGAATGCAGTTAGTGACACTCACAACCAGTACACAAGTTCCCATACAAACGATGAAGTAGAAGGCTCCAGTTATTCTTGCAAGGACATAAGGATCAAGGAGTCTACCAAACAAACAAAGATAAGTATTTGAATTGTCATTTTCTATATATCTAGTTGCTTAAATAACATTGTTTAGTTGTGCACATATTTATGTTCAAGGAATTGTATTATGCATGATAGAATGTTTGCATTAATGAACAATATACTACTAATATGCATGTGATGGGTAAGTGGCCTATGGTTCTATACAACATTCCATTGCTAATTATCTAGAATGAAACCTCTTTGCTGATATATTGGGATTAGTGCAAAATCTCAATAATGCTATGGTAGAGATGTAAGCCATCTAGAAAGTTTCTGTGTGTATATGGGATATGGATGAATGTTGTATTGGGTAAAATAGTTGCATGATTATATCTTTATGCATAAGAATTTGTCATTATAAAATGTTTCTAATGATGAAACTGATGTATTTGACTTGTAGGAAAGATTGTGTACAATCAACTACAAGAAATGAAGGACGAGACTTGTTTCGAAGAATAAGTGACGATAGTTCAGTTAGAATATTCACTCTAATAAACATACATGGAGATGAAATTTAAGCTCCCAGGGTCAGAGACATTGTGGCAGAAGAAAGAGATTCAAAAGAATATAAATAACCATGATATGACCTAAAGAGAGCGGTAGATCCACCTCGGGAGATGAATACCATCTTAGGCACGAGAGATAATTCAAGATGAAGAAAAGTATGACTTCCAACGAAAGTAAGAGGCCTTGGATACACTCTAGTTATGTGGAACTATTGAGTGACATCATTTATGCAGATCCTTTCAACTATGAAGAAGTATCCAAGAATAAATGGAAAAAGACAATGATAAAAGAGTACCAGTTGATCATGGGGAATGATGTCTAGGATGTAGTTCCAAGACCTGAAGGGAAGCCCGCAGTGACTTTCATGTGGATCTACAATATTAAGTATTCAATAGATGGAAACATCAAGAGATACAAAGAAAGGATCATGGTTTCTCTCAGAAAGAGCGAGTAGATTATGGCATGACTTACTCCATTGACCAAGACACACTTCTCCAGTGAAGTATATGTGTATATCGAGCAGAGAACCACATGTGCACAAAAGGCTCCGTACAAGCTCAAAAGGCACCCATGGATAAGCACATCAAGTTACATGAGGAGCTTGAGGATCACCTAGAGTGATGAATATATTAACCTTTTCTACAAGGCTGAATATGGAATCCTATAGAGGGAGACAACCTCACATATGGGTGCAAGAGGAACTTGTCAATAAAGGTCAAGATAAAGGATCTTGGTATCTAGTGACTTGAGATGAATACATCGAAGATCAGTAGTAGAGGATGATACTATCACTCCAGTGCATAATGTTTCGATACATAGAGTACAAATGAAGAGGGAGGATGATGCTCCACTTTAGAGGGAGTGACTGCAGAATATCTACGAGTTCGACATGGTATGATAGGATGCACATATTTATGATGGACTAAGGATTTACCAAGAGTAAAGTGGGTTCCAAAATTTACTTTAATGTTGAATGCAGAAGATTGGTATATGTTAATGACCTGATAGGAGAGGACCAACTCATTGTATATGAAAATAGGAAGTGATGAAGACAGAAAGAACACCTCAGGATGTTGTTTCAGTTTGGGATCGGGTACGATCTCATGTCTTAGCGAAAATAAAACTAGTGTTTCCCTCAGTACAGCCGAGGCTGAGTACATTGCAACATGTTCATCCTGTAGTGAAGCAATATGTCTTTTCAAACTATTGGCAAGATTGTTTTATGCCAAGATAGATGAAACTAATATTTATTGCAACAACTAGAGTTGCATCAAGCTAATAGAGGAGCCAGTGTTTCATAAAGTTTGGGATATGGTGTAGAGAGAAGCCTTAAAGCTCCAGTATGTTCCTATAGAGGAACACATTGTTGATGTGCTTCCTAAGCCTTTGTCTTGTGTAAATCTTGAACACTTTAGAGACAAGGTTGGTGTAGTCCGAAAGGACCTCCCTGGAAAGAGGGAGTGATGATAAGATTATTATTGAGAATGAGATGGTAATGGTATGCCAACATAGAGAAGTCCAATCGAGTTTGCCAGTATTCTTATAGATATTGATGACATTGTGGATGTACAAGAAAAGAATGATGAGCTCCAATGGTCTGGTCACTGTATAGAAATCCTAGTAGTATCTTTGTGGGTAGATCCCAATATGGTTGGTGACATCACTAAGGGTGGATCCCAATATGACTGGTTGTATCACTAAGGGTAGATCCCAACATGGTTGGTGGCATCCTCACAAGGAATATCCCAGGAAGGTTGGTCGTATTTTCAAATAGGAAGATCCCAATGAATTGTGGTCTAACTTTCATTTGCAGACATTGTGGTCCTACATTCATTTGCGGACGTTGTGGTCCTACATTAATTGTGGGCGTTGTGGTTTGGCATTCATTTGTAGATGTTGTGGTCCTACATTCATTTGCAGACGTTGTGGTCCTGCATTCATTTGCGGATGATGAGATTCCAACATTTTTTATGTTGTGGGTGATTTTGCATTAATTTGCGGTGTTGCGTTGTGTTTGTGTAACATTGGAGGTGATTCTCAGTATTAGGATACCTGAGATGATGCGATGAGAGGTGATTCTCATGATGATGTGACAATATGTGATAATTGTGATGACGCAACAAGATGTGATATTCGTAATGATGCGATGATATGTGATGAGATGTGATACTCGTGATGATGCGATGAGAGGCGATGCTCATGATGATGTTGTTATATTTTTATCATTTAATCAATATGATATTAGGATCTTTTCTGAGAGAATAACATGCACATCAATAATCACAAGAGACAAGAGACACAAAGAGTTTTTATTGAGGAAACCATGAAGGAGAAAACCTCGCAACTTCCTTAGAGATAGAATGAGCACCAATGGCAAAATTAAAACCCAAAGATAGAAAGATGATCTCCGACAGCTGTTATCTCTCTCACTTGTGCGAGCTCTTCTTCGCTCACTCATGTGCTATAGTTGAATGAGTGTGTGTGTTTCAAATAGAGAGACTCATTCTCTATTTATACTAGTTTTCCACTTGACAATTTTTTACCAGGGCCGACTTCACTAGGAGAGTCTAATAACCCTAGTACCCCTCAACTATGGGGAGTATTTCCCCAACTTAAAATGGAGGGTTAACCTATATGATTTTACATGAGTTTATTGTATTAATGATTCCCCCGATAGTAACATCAGGGTACAATGAAATACAATATAATATATACAAGTGAATACATTCTGAAGTTACAATTACATCAACACTCCCTCTTAACTAGGAATGTATTCTCTTGACACAGTTCATCAACACAAGTCTTCGTCTCTGGATCATCATCAAAATTGGATCATCATCAAGCTGGATCATCATTAGGCTGGATCATCATCATCATCACTGCTCGCGCTATCTTGAGCAAATGGTGCTATCTATCAATTCTACTCGTCATAAGAAGTTCTACAGAGCCAACCCTTTTTCATGATGGTTGTAGGCCTAGCCTCCATGTAGGTATTCATCTTCTGTAACACTTATATCTGACCATGGGAGGAACACATCTCGCAACCATGTCAGAAGGGCTCCACACTTACATTTAACCATGTGGGGAACACATCCCGCAACCATGTTAGAAGGGATCTGCACTTACATCTGACCATGTGGGGAACACATCCCGCAACCATGTCAGAAGGGATCTGCACTTACATCTGACCATGTGGGGAACATATCCTGAAACCATGTCAGAAGGGCTCTGCACTTACATATGACCATGTGAGGAACCAATATTACCACCATGTCAGAAAGGAACAATACTTACATTTGACCTTGGGAGGAACCAATCCTACCACCATGTCAGAAAGGAATCCAAACTCATCACTTCCCCTTGGAAGAAACCTCGATTTGGAGAACACCAAGATTCTCCTTGAAGTACTCAAACTTCACTCTGGAAATTTATAGCATAGAGTCACATTACGACTTATTACGTCCAAGGATAACCTGCGTGCTTCGCCAGGATTGATTACATCTGAGGACAACCTAAATGACTGTTTACATCTGAGTAACCTACGAAATTCGTCAATATTTTATGCTTAGACAACCTATCTCACCGGCTATGCTAGAACTCCCTCTTTCGATAGATCTCAATCTAGATCACATATTGGAGATTCACTACTCCTCTCTGCATCATACACGAATGCAATTCATATCAATCAAATCAAATAGTATTTTTCGAAAGAAACATACTACCTCCCAAATAGCCAAGCAAGTGGCAACATATTTTTCCTCGGATGTACTCAACACCATGCAGGACTGCTTCCTGCTAAACCAAGATATCACACATGATCTCATACTGAAGAAACACCCCTAAGTTCTCTTCCTATCAATGGCACTGCCCAATCTGAATCCACATAACCCTCTAGGTTAATCTTCTGATTCATTTCATACTTTCCCACAATCAACTGTACCCTTCAGGTACCTCAGAATATGCTTTACAGCAATCAGGTGAACATGTCTCGGATCTGTTAGGAACTGGCTCAATGTGTTCACAGCAAAGCAAATATATGGTCTCGTATTGGTCAGATACATCAATGACCCAATCATCTGACAATACATCGTAGCATCAACCGACTCTGATGAAGCATCACTCAATAGATTCAGGTACGATGCGATAGGTGTGGTCATGGCCTTGTAGTCCATCATCCCGAACCTTTTTAGGATCTCCACTGCATAATTCCCTTGTCCAAGGGAGATTCCATATGCATTTTGCCACTCCTCCATGCCTAGAAAGTAGTGCATCATATCCAAGTCCTTCATCTCGAACTCAGCAGCAAGTCTCCTTCTTGCAACTTTAATGAGTTCCTCTTTTCTGTCAGGAACAAGTCATCAACATATAATAGGAGCATCACTGGTCTTCCGCCTTTAACCTTGAAGTAAAGGTTGGAATCCGCTTTACTCTCAGTAAAGCCTAAAGCCATCAGTAAGATGTCCATCTCGTCGTATCATGTCGAACCTCAGGATCTTCTGCAGTCACTCCCTCTGAAGAGAAGCATCATTCTCCCTCTGTCTTTCGTACTCTATGCATTGAAATATTCTATAATGGAGTGACAAGTAGCTTCCTCTTCTACTAATATTCTATCTATCCATTTAGGGTCAATGGATACCAAGATCCTCTATCTTGAACCTTTTGAAATGTTCTTCTTGCACCCATCTGTGAGCTTTTCATCCTCTATAGGATTTCATCTTCAACCTTGTAGAAAAGGTTAACATCTTCATCACTCTAGGTGATCTTCAAGCTCCTCAGGTATGTGTTATCCCATGGGTGTCTTCTAAGCTCGTACAAGGCCTTCTTTAATTTGCACACATGAGTCTGCCTATCATGTGCCTCAACTCCCACTAGCTGCAAATGTCTCTTCGTAGTCTATGACTTCTTTCTGTGAGAAGCCTCGTGCTACGAATCTTGCCTTGTATCCCATGATGTTTCCGTTTACTGCATGCTGGATTTTGTAGTTCCATATGGAAGATACTACGGACTTCCCTTCAGGTCTTCGACATCGCATTCTAGTCATCATTCTTCATTTTGGATTATTAGAGTGAATCTTGAACTGTCGTTACTTGTTCTTTGGAACAAGTCTCATCCTTATTTTCTTGTATAAAACTGTACGCGATATTTCCTACAAGTCAAATGCACTAGTTGTATGGTTATAAACATTTCATAATGCATATTCATAATGACAAATTCTTATGCATAAGGATATAATCATGCAACTATTTTAGCCAATACAACATTCATCCATATCTCACGAAAATTTTTTAGATGCCTTTCATCTCTACCAAGACATCATTGAAATTGTGCACTAATCCAATATGTTAGCAAAGAGGTTTCATTTTAGATAAGTAGCAATAAAGAGTTGTATAGCACCATGGGCTACTTACCCATCACATGCATATTAGTAGTAAGGCTTTCATTAGTGCAAACATTCTATCATGCATAACACATCAACTGAATATAAACAAATGCATAACCAAATAATGATAATTGAATACTTATCTTTATTCGCTTCATGGGTAGACTCCTTCTTGAGCCTTCAGCTTCATCATCTTCTTCATTCATAACATCATCATTTCTTATCCAAATGATAAGATGGATAAGAGGTTCTTCAAGAATTGAGTCCTTCATATTCCTCATTGCTTGAGGGATATTCTTTGAATCGTGAGAGATTGATCTTCAGTTGCTCTCATCTTCTCTTCTCTTATTATGAGGTGAGCTTATTCTCGTGTGCACTTTTCCCAGAGTCTGCTGAAGGTAATCAGTTCCTTTTGGCACACATTCCTCGAATGAATGAATCCCATGATCCAGGGAGACCATTCAAGGTGGTTATAACAATATCTCATTCTTCTTCGATTTCTTCGTTATAGCATCGAACAATTCCTTTGGTGTCTTCAAGGATGACACATAAGGAATGAGATGATATTTAATAGAATTTGCAATGATTCTCTTGGCTCTAGCCTTAGCCTCCTCTCCCTTTGGCTCTTATAACTTATTTACTGAAATATTGATCTAAGTGAATTTCTTCAAGGATCATGCTATTTCTATACTTCTCCCGATTTATATTCTTCCCTTCAAATAGCTTGGTCAAGAAATAAAACATCTCTTTAGGTGTCTTTAGGGAAGACACTTGTGGTATAAGGTGATCCTTGATAGAATCAACAATAATCCTCTTGTCCTTGACCAAGTTCTTCTTGTGTAAAGCTTTTATCCTCATCTCCCTCTGGAACTGGAACCTCTCCACTTATGTAGGTGTTCAATTCATTTTCTTCAAGAACCAGGGAGATCCTATACTTCCATGCTTGGAAGTTGTCAGCTTCACCAATATTGCCATCAAATCGATGTTATTAGTCATTTTGAAATGAGAACCTCAAATGTAAATAGCAAAAGATTTAGATCTTACCAACTTGACGTGTCCATCCTGGTTCTGGATCTGGCTGATCTAGGGTTTGTCAGAGAAACCCAAATTTTCAAAACTTAGAATCTTTTAGATCTGATTGGATAGAAAGATGTGTCTCCTCAAGTAGATCTGAGCAACTTACTCATTTTCCCAAAACCGTGGAGGGAAGCTCCCGGAACATGAAGGCCTAGTTTTCCAGTTTCTTCTACAGAAATGTCTGATATTGTTTCTGCGGTATCTCCGAAAGTACTACTCCTCTATGTTTAAAATTTCATACGGAGGTATCCTCGTCTATCCTCTTTCCAACACCATAGGTTTTATCATAATTTGTTTAACCAATTGGGAATGATGAGAGTTTTCTCAAGGTGAATTGTTTCAGGACTATTCAACATAGTGAACTTGTATAGAATGCCACGTGTCACTGTTTCACCTTCTATGTTTGAAATGTTCACCATAGAAATTAAAGCCCATGCCCTATCTAGAAAATCTTGCAAAATTTCATTTGGACCTTTGTAGACCTAGATATAGCAATTTTCCCTAGGTGTCTTGTTTAGGGATGAATCTAGGGAGAGGTTGGAACCCTAATTTGGAGGAGTAATATTTCCTAGAATTTAGTGAATTTGATGCTGAAAATTTTACACAAGGTACATCTGGAATTTATCTTCATCCTGTAAAGGTTTCAGCACCTGATCCTTCTCCAATATCGAGATATAGCGAATGCACCAAAATGACTAGTTTTAGTCTTTTAGGGTTTTTTGGTCCGAGGTCAAATTAGGGTTTGACTTTCTCGGAGTTTTACCCAACCAAAAATCTCGATCTTGGTCTCTAAATTTTGATTTTGAGGAGGATATAAATCCTATGCTGGACTCACTCAAAAATTCCTCTTCTGCAAAAATCCATAATTTCCCGTAGTAGTGAGAGGTCAAAAATTGAAAATGCCAGGAATCAAATTCTACTTCGACAGAAATATGCACCCTTCAATGGAGAGTTATCCTAACCTCCTTTTGTTGATGATCTGTGGAGACAGACTCAAAAATTAAGAATCCCTAGCTTCTGCAGTTGCACAGTGTCTTCTTTTTAGGTTAGCTCTGATACCATGTTATATTTTTATCATTTAAGCAATATGATCTTAGGATCTTTTCCGAGAGAATAACATGCACAACAATAATCATAAGAGACAAGAGACACAAAGAAATTTTCTCGAGGAAACCATAAAGGAGAAAACCCCGCAACTTCCTCAGAGATAGAATGAGCACCAATGACAAAAGTAAAACCCAAAGACAGAAAGATGATCTCCGACAGTTGTTCTCTCTCTCACTTGTGCGATCTCTTCTTCTCTCACTCATGCGCTACAGTTGAGTGAATGTGTGTGTTTCAAATAGAGAGACTCACTCTCTATTTATACTAGTTTTCCACTCGGCAATTACTTACTAGGGCCGACTTCACTAGGAGAGTCTAATAACCCTAGTACCCCTCAACTGTGGGGACTATTGCTCTGACTTACAACAGAGGGTTAACCTCTATGACTTTACATGACTTTATTATATTAATGATTCTCCCGATAGGAACATCAGGATACATTGAAATACAATATAAGATATACAAGTGAATACATTCCGAAGTTACAATTACATCAACATATGCGACGAGATGTGATACTTGTGATGATGCAACGAGATACGATGCTCGTATGGATGTGCTCATGATGTGATGTTATGCTCTGTGATGGTGATATTCCATGAATGATGATAATGTTGATGTAGTTGTAAAAACTTCCTATGACATATAAATTCACCAGTCAGATGTACAAATGTATTGTTGTGTTATAGAATACCTTGTTAAGAGGGAGTGTTAAAGAAATGTAACTGCAAAATATATTCTATATTGTATTATTATTGTTATTATCCCTTTCGGAGATGTTGTTCCACTGATTAGTGATGTCATTGATGTATTTGGTCATGTAAAGTATTGAGGTAAAATCTTTGTTGTAAGTTGGGTCAGTAGTACCCACAAAAGTATTATTAAAATGTGTTTTTGAGTCTCCCAAGGTAAAGTTGGACCTAATTGGGAGGATAGGTCGGTCCTGTTGGGTTATTAGGCCTCTCCACTAATCCGTATATATAGGGGAGGATCCTCCCTCATTTGGACACAAGTAAAACACTTAGAGCTCAGCAATTGCGCTATAGAGAGAAGGAAAAATCCATCTGGGAGAGAGGAAGCAGTCCAATATTACTCTTGGGGTATTCTAAGTCTTATTCTTTGGGTCTTACAGTGTACTTGGTTGAAGTCTATATCGATGAATTTTTGCCAGGTTTTCTCCCCCATGAGGGTTTCCCTGGATAGATATCTGTGTTCTTTTGTGTGGTTGTGCTTGTATTTATTTCAGTGATTCTTTTGTATATGTTTATGATGTTTGATGCTAAATATTTCTTATATCTTGTATATCCATTGAAATTTTAACAATAGTCGATGAAAAGGATAATTAACTAAATATTTAATGTCATTTGAGTGAAAAAACAACATTAAAAGTGATATTGAGTAATTAATTAAAAACTGATTTTATAAAAGTCACTTTATTAATTAATAACAGAAAATGATAAAAATGACAGAAAATGGTGAAAGGGGGAATAAAAGAGCAAATCAACCCATTCTCTCATTCATTCATGACTTATTTTGAAAAAGAGAATTAGAGAGCTCTTGTGTCTTTTGGATCTTGAGACATAAACCCTAATAGAACTTGGTTTCGAAGGTGAAACTATCCACCTTAGTAGATTGTAAGAGGAATTATCACTCATATCTTTTCATCGTGCTTCATTGTGGAAGAGGAAAAGCACTTCATTTTACAGATTTGATAGGTTTTGTAGAGTTTTCAACTTATCTAAGTAGGGAGCACTTGTTTAGGAGGGAAATTGAGCTCACTCTCATCTTCCTTTGTGTATTGTTGCTTCATACACTTAAGAAATGAAGGCGACTTCATCATTGGCTGAGTTATTCACTAAAGAGGAAGGTGCCACCATTATTCCAATCTGTGGGCACTTGGAGGTAGGGCAGACTTGGGAAAATGAAGGGGCACATTGCACACAAAGGAGGAAATGATCTTTTTATTTACCATTCCTTGTTTCTTAGGACAAGTTGGGACTGATGTATACCCATAGTTTTGCAACTTGCAGTGGGTTATGATCATCTACAACGATTTGAGCTTCCATATAGGAGGGGAAATTCATCTTCGGGAGGGATATCAATACACTTCAGCTACAAGTGAGAATATACATGTAAATCTAATGTTACAACCTGTATGAAGGTAATGTTGCATCGGTTTAAATGAATGTCATGTACATTTAATAAGCCCCATTCATTTTTGTGGGTGTCACAAAGTGTGCCAAAGTGGTGTGCCAAGTGTTTCTCAAAAGTAGGGGCCAAAAATCAACCATATCATGGCATCATAAGGGACTGTACCTTTCCATTTGAATTTATGTACTTAGGACAACCTACAAGGGTTACAAAAGGGGGGAATTTCATGGTACAAGAGGCTTCCAACAAACTCTTAATCGACAGGGCATAGTATTATTGTAGTTCTGATTTTTATAGCAGTCATAAATTTATTGTACAACAATGATGTACCACTGTTACAACTAATTACTCAGTCTTGCATTTGCATAAGAGATGTTTAGTGATTTTTATGTTAAGTTAATAAAATTTATTACTGTGGAATTTTATGGTGTAATTTTTCCCGAGCAAGATCTGAATCCAAACCATTATTAAACCAAGATATAATCAATCAATAGAACGGAAAAATAATATTTCATCGGAAGGGGATTTTACAGTGGTACCAGAGATGGTGATTCTGCTAGCCTATGAGTTACATGTTTTCTTTATAAATCCAAAGGACATTAGATATATCACATACATGAGAAGAAGGTAGAGAGGGTTTAAAAACATATTCCTAGTAGAATCATAGGAAGATGATCAACCAAAATCAGAAGCAGAGGAATACATGGGGGACATGAATGATCCACCTGAGTGAAGTACTATGATAATTTTGAATGATTTAGAAAGAGGGAAACAATAGTTGGTCCAAATTATGATTCAACTTACCACAAGTACGCAAACAAACCAAAACCATGCTAACAACAATGGCTCAGTAGGAACTAATGGTCATAATGGGAATCATGTAGAAGGGAGGAGCACTCATGTTTCTACATAGAACAACACTCAAACAACCAATAAAGTGACTTCTAGACCTCTCTTACCTCAGCTCTTGGAGGAACAACAAATAGGGAATCATGGGTATCCAAGAGAAGGTAACAATTTTATTGACTATTTGAGAGAGTATTAGGAACTCGGGGAGGAGTTTCAGGATGCTATGTTATTATAGGACTATGGTACCACCAAATACAGGAATAAACCAAGGGACTTCAACAAGGGATTAGGTCAACCAAACCTAGATCTCATGTGAATAGTTGGAAAGTTATACATTATTTTCTTTGATGGTTCAAACATGTGCATAGCTAGAGTGTGGGTTCAAAAGTTCGACACATATTTCCAAATCAACCCCATGATGGAGGTAGAGGCAATTAAATTTGCTACCTTTCTTTTAGATGGAGAGGCTCATGAGTGGTGGTACCATGGAGTGGTCACTTTGGGGCATGCTAGTATTACCTCCTACTTGGAATTCACACAGGACGATAATATATTTGAAAAGGACGCAGAGTTGTATTTCAGAGAGTTGGCACAACTCAAGCAAACAGGTGCAACAAATGCTTACATTTCATAGTTTCAGAGAATTGCAGTCTTAGTGACAGATGTTTCGCAACATATGATGGTTATGTTGTTCAATGAAGGATTATTCGATCCACTGCGTGGCTTGGTTAAGGAAATCAAACCAAAGTCTCTACAGGATGCCATCATTAGAGAACATGACATAGAGGACACAGTACCAAAGAATAAATCTCAGTCCAAACCTTTGATTCCTCAGAAAAACAAAGACAAGAAACCCTTCCAGAAGGAGTTGTCTGGGGAAAACAAGTTGGATGATGATACCCCTAATGAACTAAGAAGGAAGAAGTTAGGGTTCAGCTGTAAAGAGCCTTGAGAACTGGATCATAGGTGCATGGGTACAGGTAAAGTAGATTACAAAGAGGTTCTCTTGGACAGTGATGAGGAAGAAAAGGAAGGGGAGGTTTATGATGGTGAGAATCCCAGTGAGGATGTTGAGCAGCCAGATGCAGGGACTCAGGATGGAACTATTGCTACTCTATCCGGTGCTCCTAGATTTCACACTTTCAGGATTAGGGGATTAGTACAGGGACATTGTGTCATGATTTCGATCGATGGTGGGCAACCCACAACTTTATAGACATGGCTTTGGTAGCTAGGAGAGGCATTTCGACAAATGACTTTGGAGGGTTTAGTGTTGTTGTATCTGGTGGGTGCACAATGGCATGCATGGAAAAGGTTTTGTAGTTGAATGTGATGATGGGTAACTGCAATATGAAAAAATATTTGTATGTGGTTGAGCCGGTAGACACTAATATAGTCTTAGGTGTTTAGTGGCTTAGCACTCTATGAACAATTTCAGGGAACTATCAAACAATGGAGATGGGATTCAATGTAGTATATAGTAAGAGGGTAGTTCTAAGAGGGATGTCCAATGGTTCTCCAAGGATTTTTCCTCCAAGCCTATGGAAGCCTTATTCATGCATGCAGATGTAGCATACGTGATAGATTGTTTGATTACGTCTCAGAAATATTCTGACAACAACTAGTAGTATCATGTAGACATTCAATCATTGCTGAGAAAACATGGCTGGGTTTTTGGAGAGATCCCTCTAGGGAGACCTCTTGATAGAGGCTTTGAACACATGATTGAGTTATAAGGGGGGGGAAATATCATGATAACCATTCCTCACAAGCACCAAAAGAAGTTCAAAGATGAGATAGAGAATACAATAAAGGTGTTGTTAGTGATGGGGCATATTAGACCCAATTCCAATCCATTTGCTTCTTCACTTGTCTTGGTCAAGAAGAAGAATGGAACCATAAGGATGTGTATTGATTATCAAGATTTAAACAAGAAAACAATAAAAATTAGGTACCCCATTCCCAGGATCGACGAGATGTTGGTTAGGACTGACCACAACAACTTGTGGTATTTTCTAGAACAAAAGGACTAAATGATAGACAAAATAAATGGATAATCAATATGCAAGCTTACTAATTTGACATTGAGTATGTGAAGGGAAAGAAAACATTATTGTTGATTCCCTCTCTAAGAAACCAATAACATGTTAATTTATGGAGGTTTTCGCTGATTGGAA
This sequence comes from Pseudotsuga menziesii, assembly GCA_001517045.1. Classification (NCBI taxonomy): domain Eukaryota; kingdom Viridiplantae; phylum Streptophyta; class Pinopsida; order Pinales; family Pinaceae; genus Pseudotsuga; species Pseudotsuga menziesii. The sequence continues at coordinate 91,620 of LPNX010539778.1, read as the reverse complement.
GGCTCACATACTAGTGGAGTATTCTAAGAAGAAGTTTTGTTTTGATTTGATTGATGGTCATATTCGGGATGACAGGTACAGGGTGGTGGATGACATTATTTTTTACAAAGACAAAATATACTTAATTTTAGAGTCCAAGCTTAAAGAGAAGATTATGAGGGCCTCACATGATACACCAATGGTTAAAGAGTTATTTAGATTGATTGATAGGAATACAGTTGACCCCCAATACTAGTTATCACCTTCAAATGGATGGCCAGAAAAGTATTGTGAACAAATTGGTTGAGGGGTATCTGCGTAACTATGTGTCAGGACAACATATGCCATGAATTAAATAGTTGACCTAGGAGATCATTCCTACAACACTATTTACCATATTCCCATTGGTATGACTCCATTATGAGCTTTTTATGGATATGACACTCATTGATTTGTATATATGTATTTTGGGGATAACAGGGATCCCAAATCCAAATATTGGATACTGGAGATCCAAGACACCCTTAGGGTCCTTAACAATAATTTACAGGTGACCCAAAACCAACAAAAGATGTATGCAGACAGACACACAGAAGAGCGCAGTTTCAAGGAAGGGAACCTCATTTTTCTGAGATTGTAACCACACTAACAATCATCATTGAATAAAAGAGGTGTAAAGAAGTTGAAACCACCCTTTTATGTTCCCTACAATGTGATTAAGAGAGTTGGAGAAGTAGCTTATGATATTGAACTGCCAAAGGGGAGCAAGATTCACAAAATTTTTCATGTGTCATGCCTCAAGAAGGAAGTAGGAAAAAATGCCTCTACTTCGACATAATTACCCCCACTGGATGAGGAGGGTTAGCTTGTACTAATCCTTGAGAATATTCTAGATGTCACAGAGAGGATATTGAGGAGCAGAGTGATCAAATAGTATATTCTTAGGTGGAGAGACTTGTCAGTGGAGGATTCTAATTGGGAGGGACATTATATCTTGCAACATCCTAGTCTGTATTTGCTTGAGGGCAACCAATCTTTGGAAGAGAGGACTATAATGTCCCTTTCCAAATGATTACTCTAGGCGAGAAACTTATTAGCCTATTTAATTCCCGTAGGCTATAGTAGGTGAAAAATGGAATTAAATGTCATTTGGGTTAAAAAACAACATTAAAAGTGATATTGAGTAATTAATTTAAAAAAATGGACTTTATAAAAGTCACTTTATTAATTAAAGGCAAAAAATAGTAAAAATGGTATAAAAGGGTGAAAAGGGGAATAAAAGAGCAAATTGACCTATTCTCTTATCCATTTATGACTTATTTTGAAAAAGAGAATTTGAGAGCTCTTGTGGATTTTGGTTCTTGGGACAAAAACCCTAAGAAAAATTGGTTTCGATGGTGAAACTATTCACCTTAGATGATTTTTAGAGGAAATATCACTCAGATCTTTTCATCATGCTTCATTGTAGAAGAGGGAAATCACTTCCTGTTATAGATTTGAGAGGGTTTGTAGAGTTTACAACTTATTTGTGGAGGGAGCACTTGTCTAGGACAAACGTTGAGCTCACTCTCATCTTCCTTTGGGTACTGCTATTCCATGCACCTGAGTAAGGAGGGAGGCTTCATTGTTGGTTGAGTTATTCACTAAAGAGGAAAGTGCTGCCATTATTATAGTTTGTGGGAACTTTGAGGGAGGGCACACTTGGGTAAGTGAAGGGAGTGCATTGCACATAAAGAAGAAGGCGCAATTTTTTTTATTTACCATTTCTTGCTACTTGGGACAAGTTGGGACTGATGTATATCTACAATGTTTCAACTTTCAATAGGTTATGATCATCTACAATGATTTTAATTTCCACATAGGAGGGGAAATTCATATTTAGGAGGGTTGTCAATACACTTCAACTACATGTTATAGTATACATGTAAAGATGATGTTACAACTTGTATGAAGGTATTGTTACAATGATTTAAATGAATGATATGTGCATTTAATAAGTCCCATTCATTTGTGTGGGTGTCACAAAGTGTGCCAGAGTGGTGTGCTAAGTGTTTTTCAAAAGTAGGACCTAAGAATCAACCATATTGTGGCATCAAAAGGGACTGTACCTTTCCATTTGGAGTTGCATACTTAGGCCAACCTATAAGGGTTACAAAAGGGGGCATTTTATGGTATAAGATTCTAGAAACAAACTCTTAATCTAGTGGTCAGAGTTTATTTTTTATTTTTTATTTTTACAACATACATAAATGTATTATACAATAGTGATGTACCATTGTTATAGTCAATTTATCGGTCTTGTATTTGCATAAGAAATGTTTAGTGATTTTTATGTTAAGTTAATGAAAATTATTACTATAGAATTTTATGGTGTAACTATTCCTGAGCAAGATCTAAATTAAACATTAGAGGAAATTTCAACTCAAAATGGGCCTCCTAAGGAAAATTAATAAAATAATAGTTAAATGAATAAAATAATATTTATTAATTTTGGAGGAAGAAAAGAAAAAAACTATTTTTTTGTTCGTATTTTCGACATATCTCCCTGTGTTTTTACTGAAATTTCGATCGGGAGAGCTCATTGGATGCATAATTAAATTCTGCATCCAACGAGTACCCACTCGACATACTTTTGACGGGCCCCGCTACCCCAAAAAAAATAAATACCTGGAAAAACGTGATGATGACATATGAACAAAAAAAACAGTTTTTTTATGATACCTATCTCCAAATTTATATTAAAAAATTGTTTAAGAGGTGCTCCATTTTTTAATTTTTAATCATTTTGATTGGCTAATACATGATGACATGGAATTTGTATTATTTTTGGAATGCCAATTTTAAATTGAAATTTCCTCTAATGACCATCATTAAACCAAGAGGTAACTAGTCAACAAAACGAAAAAATCAGATTTCAACAGAAGGGGATTTTAAAGAAAAACAATGAGCTAGTGATCATCTAAGGCTCACCATCCACTAACCAATCTATCACAACTGTGCATATTTATTCCATTCCATTTCTCATGATGCAATCCATCTCAGACCATCCATGGAATGAACATACACAATGTACCTAAAATCTCATGAAGCACCCTGGAGATGGTGTAAACACTTTTAGAGTAGATCGAAATGGTAACACTCCCTCTTTACAAAGAAAGTATTTACACCAACATTTGTTAATTCCCTTTGCAACTCCACCAAATATTCTAATTGCAAATCAATACTGGTTGTGGCCATGTAACCAACTAATGTTATCTGCAACAAAGTTGCCAACCATGTCATCACAAGATTTCCATCATCTAATGAATAGTGACCACATGTGAATATATAGGAATGTATCCTTGGAACAACATTCAATTTTGACCCTAAATTATCCTCAAGATCATGGGTCAACATTAATGTGTACCACGTAATAATCTTACCAGGAAAATCTACAAAGATAACCATATCTCCATGCAAGATCAAATTGATCATGAGATGAAAAACTCACGGTATAGTTATCGAGCTATGAAATATCATCATTAACTTGTCAAGATGACAATCCCTCTCAAGAACCTCAAATCTTTTGGAAACTAAACTATCTTAAACTAGGCCAACTCCCTCATCTCGAGAGAATCCTAAAGTAAGATTATCTTCAAGGGAAAATTCCTCTATTTGAGAGACTACCGAATCCATGGATCTATACCGTATAATAATCCCATTAACTACAACTCTGTAATCAGTTTAACTACATCCTCCATCAATTTATCAAACCTCTTCTAAAATGTACAATAGGAAGTCTCCTAAATGGAAGAAACTAATGCTATATGACTAACATATCTCCTAAGTGGACCACTTTCCCTCACTAATGATCTGGGAACTCCAACCTACTCTCTAGCTGCCTCCTGCAACGTCTAAGTGGGACATCTTAGTATCCTATGGGATGAGGTGGAAGCCGAGGGAAAGTATTGTCCTAGCCTCACCTCATCCTCACTTGAATATGGCTCATCACGATCCTCAGGATTCATCTTTGGAACAACAACTTCCTCCCCTTCTTCATTCATTGAAGGAAGGTCATGAGCACTGGAATCCCTCTCATCAAACTTCACATCTCTTCTTACCATAGTCTTCCTCTAAGTTAGAATATAGACCCTGTAAGCCTTGAAAGTGTCACTATATCCAACAAATATACCCTTCATATTGGAAAGATCCAACTTTGTCCTCTTATCGTTAGGCACATGAATATAAAATTCACTACCAAACAAACGAAGATGAAATAGATCTAGTTTCATATTAGTAAATGATTCTTTTGGTGTCATGTTCTTCAAGATCTTGTGAGGAGGCCTGTTCAAATACACATAGTTGTTTTACAACCCTTAACCCAATTAATCATGGGTAGATCCATGCCATGAATAAGAGACTTAGCAATCTTGATGATGGACCGATTCTTCATCTTAACAACCCCATTATGTATGGGTTTTAATGTGGAATCAACTCGCTTTTGATGTCTTATTCCCTATATAAAGAGACAAAGTTCATGGAGGTATGCTCTTCCCCATTTTCTAAGAAAAGTACTTTGATATTTATTCTTGTCTAATTTTCATACAAGTTCTTATATTATGTGAACTTATAAGGGCTAAGACATCCTAGAAAAAAATTTATAGAAGAAAAACCAAGATGACTTGAAACTCTCCATTTTTTGAATGATATTCAAAATTTTCTCATCCACTTCTTCAAATTCTACAGTGATTTCCACAAGTGTGCCTCTTTTGTGATAGATCCATGTCTTAGATGAGTGAGTGAATGAATGAGGAAGCACTCCACTTATTTATACCCTTCTAGGTCTCTTCTAGGAGATCCCTCTTCTTCTAAGGCCTACATGTTTAAGAAGCCACATTGGGGTTGTTACCCCTTCAAACCCTTTTATTTTTTCACAAGGTGGGAACATACCACATATTCAATGCCTTGAATACCAATCAACCTCTCCCTTTTCCAAGGTTCATGGTTAGGTTTCCTCCTCACTATTGCAAGGTGTTTTGCTACACCCACAAGGTGGTTCCATTGTGTAGTTTCTTCATATTTCTTTGGTTTTATTGCCTCCACAAGTGGGAAAGTAGGGTGTACATAAATATATTCACTTTTGAATCATCATTATATGTATTTGAAGTGGGGACACATCAATATATTTAACAATCCACATATTCTACTTGGACATCTATTGTCTCCCCTTGCATTTGACATCAATGACAATAATATTTATAACAATATCCCCCTTGCATTTGACATCAATGACAACAATATTTCTAACAATATCCCCCTTAGGAAATTATGAAACAATCTGGTAGCGACTACCCCTTGTTGCAACTATCCTTGTGTCTACAATACTTCCTTTGTTTGTAACTCTCCTCATGTCTGCAACTTATCCCCCTTTGAAATCAATGGAAAAGGGATGCTCCCCTTGAGATTGTACTTCTCCTTGCATTTGCAATTCTTTCCTTGTATGTAACTCTCCCTTTTTGACATCAACAACAAAGGGTTTCTTCCCCCCCGATATTGTTCTTTCTCTCAAGCATTTAGTGGTGAGAGGAGAAGGATATCACTCCCAAATTTATTTATTTTTTTTCATTTGAATTCATCGAGTATTTATACATTGCTTGAGGTTTTGATTGCATTTAACACTAGCCTTCTTGAACATGTTTTCCTTATCTCACACCATTTATAATGAAAGATGAGATTGCAACCTTGATCACACATTTGACTGACACTTTTAAGATTATGTTTCATCCATTCAACAAGCAAGACATTATGTGTTTTAGTCTTTCATGTATCAAGACTAACAATACCTTTTCTAGCTATCATCATAGAAGCATTACCTCCAAAAGTAACACTGCCTCATTTTTCTTCTTTTAAGGTGAGAAGCTTGGTTTTAACCCATGTCATGTGTTTTAAAAATCTATGGTCAATGTACCAATGGTTCCCTTTGTCCCAAGCATTGAGTGCAAGTCCACATTTTCCCTTCTTCTGTTCCTTTTACTCCCAATCCTTAGAGTATCCTTCTTTCTATTTGGAAATAACATCTTCTTCTACATTTTATTAGAATATACCATTATATTTCTTTTATAGTAATGAGCTATGTTCCCATAGTTATTGCACTTATAATATTCAATATCAATTAGGGGAGAAAATGATCTATAGTTTTTGTCAGCAAACCCATGAGCATTTTTGGTTTTGTTGTTCACATAATCATCCTTCGAGGTTTTATAAGGGCCTCCTTTTTTTTTCTCACATGATCACTTCTTGCATAAGCTCTACATTGCTATTGTGGTGTGACAAAAAATATTGCAAGAAAACCAATAGACAAAGAAGATATTTTGGTACAGTTTGTGAAAGGCCTTCTTGGTGGAACAACTCTTATGAAATCATTCTTATTTCTCTTGAGAGAAGAATCAGATTGATGTTGGTGATCATTTCCTTTTCTGTTGTTTCTTTCATTGTTGATGGTGCCTTTGAGAACATTGGTGTAGTTTTTAGGATTTTCCTCATCTTCCTTTCTTGTATCTTCAGAGTTCTTCTTATTTTCATCGTAGCCAAGACCTATTTTGATGAATGTTGACCTTGGGAAACTAAGGATTTCATTCAAATTTTTAGTTCTCTTCAAACTTCTACATAATTATGCATTTGAATTTTCTAATACCTTTCCTGTTGAAACAACTTTAGATTCTAGTTTCTCACATATTTATTCATTTTCCTTGAGCTGACTTCTCACTACCTTTTCTATCATTTTTTCCTCTTCTAGTTGAGTCTTTAGTATGAAAATTGTCCTTTCTATTTTATCAAGATCGTGAAACTTATTTCCATATTTGTGCAGTTGTTCCCTTTTTTTATATTCTTTTTCTTCATCTTCTTTATTTCTTCTAAGGAACAAGTGATTTCATCTTCAAGATTCACTTCTCCATCAATTTCTTCTTCTTATGAATCCGATTTTTCTTTTTGATTGTCTTTATTTTCTTCTTTTGAATCTAACTTTTCTTTTTGATTATATTCATGTTCTTCTTTAGAATAATTTGTATCCATTTGTCCATAAATATTTGTCGCGTGTCCCAAATTTCTTTAGCTGATGTACACTCCATTACCTTGTCAAACTCAAAGTCTGATAGACCACATAAAATGACATTCTGAGCTTTTTCATTATTTTCACTACTCTTCTATCCAACTGTATCTATTGGTGTTGTTGTTGGATATATATAACTTATCATGATTGAGTCCCAAATATCTGACACACGGGTCATCAAATATTTATTTATTTCTATGGTACATACTACATAGTTTATCCATCAAACAAAGGATTCATGTCCAAGAAGAGACCTTTCTTATTTTTATTATCTTCTTTATGATCATCACTATATTCCTTTCTTACATACGGACACTTGGAAACAAAATGCCCTATTTTACCACAACGAAGACAAAATGATAGTTTACCTTTGAATTTTCTTGATCCCCTTTCTTTCTCTTTGTTTTCATCAATCTTGGTCACTGATTTCCATGTGTGCTCCTAAGATAGGCCTTCTAGTGGTTAAACTATTTTTGAAGAAATATGCTCTGATTCCATTTGCTAGACTAATGTTTATACTAGGGGGGAGTGAATCAACGTAATATAATTTTTCTTTATTTAAACATTCATTAATCATTCGTTCACTTTGAAATAATAAACACACATTGTTGAATTTTTGGTTCAGCTTGATATTTAAAAATTTAGATGCGGAATAACTAAGTACTTGAAATCAATAGAACATTCATACTCATAATCAATCACATATAACACATCATGTACCCTGGGTAAAACCATCAAAACAATGAGAGTGAAAACCCTCAGCACATCTCCTTAGTATAATAATGATAGATAGCAGAGAATGTCTTTTACAATAGTAGATTGGTTTCGACACCCCAAGTGAAAGATCAGAGAGAATCAATGCCCCAAGTATTATCATGGAGAAAGAGAGAATAGAGAAGGGTTGGATGATACAACTATATTCCCTACACACAATTCAATTCATTGTTTATGCACAGAGAAATTTTCCAGTTTCTGCACTAAACAATTCACAGTTCCCACACTAGGAAATTTCCAGTTCCTACACTCAACAATTTTTATTTCCTGCACTAGTGCACCATCCATTCACCCTTCCTACATTGATGCACCAATTTAGCTCACCAATTTTCACTTTAACATTGGGAGGCAAACCTTGCACATCAAATTCACCATTTTTCCTTGATTGCATCAAAACTGATTAACCAGAATGATTTATTGGCTCTATGATGGTGCATCCCTTTATTTTTTGTCTTCAGATGGAACTCAAACTTCAACTGGAGGCTCAAGCAACCAGTTAGATATCTAATTGAAGTGTCGTAACTTAAGTGCCATATTTTAACTTAATTGTCATCTTTTTAGTTTAACTAAAGTGTCATCTTTTAGTTTAACTAAAGGGTTTCCATGCAAATCACATTAGTTAACTAGATATTAATTATTAACACTTTAGTTAACTCTCCGTAACTGAAATCATGTTGATTGATTTACTAAAGTGATCATTGTGAGTTATCCTTAAATTAACTAAAGTTTCACAACACGAGTCCTTCTTTATTAACTGAATCTTGCATTGTTAATATCATAGGAGTTAACAAATTGATTTATCTCCACATTAACTGAAGTCAATAAACATGTGCAATTTGAATTCTCTATTTAATTGAAGTTAATATCATGATCAATTTGAATTTCTCTATTCTTTGTGCATGTCATCTCTTATCTTTCTATCTTATCTGCATGGTCCATAATTGCTAACTTTTATCCATCACATTATTTTATCTATCATAACAAATTATACTAAGGATATTTAACCATTGATGTGGTGATATCATTCTACTATTTGTGCCAAGTGACCTTATGCTAGAGTAATTCACGCTAGAGGTGATCAGTGTCTAGATGAGACTTAATGCTAGATCATGGTAAGTAGAATATCATAGATAAAATGCTTCTGAGCAAAGAATTTCCTTTACACATGAGGCCCACCTCAACATATGAGAATCTGACTTGGTACACAAGTCCTTAGCCTTGCCCAACAATATTGTACAACATATTCACTTTGACATATCAAAGTATTCACCTCAGCACATGAGGAATAACCTTTTACACTGAAGTCTTAGTCATTCTTGGGTCCAACCCGAGAATTCTACTCCAAGTTTTCCGAGTCCCTCTCAGGATCCCTATTACCTCAATGCATGAGGTCCAATCCTAGTGCACTCGGATTGGCTTGGAGAATGACTCATGATGCTATAACTTTAACACCCCCTCTTAGCGAGGGATGCATTCTATGCCATGCCAAGCTTGTCTCAGAAGTACTTATACTTCATCATAGATAGAGTGTTATCCAACATATCTGTAATCTTCTCAACAGTACCATTGTACTAAGTCACTTCTCTAGGCCATGTCTTACTTTTTCTTTATACTTTTGATTATGTAATACTAGCCGCAATACACTTTAATTATGTAGTACTAACTGCAATGCACTTTTCTTTTGTAGTACTAGCCACAATCCACTTTTTCTTATGTAATACTAGTCTTCACTTCTGTAGTACTATCCACTATATACTACCACCCCAAATGGAGTTGGCATAACCAAAAAACCTTACCTCACCACTAGAGGCATATCCGAGACCAAAAGAAAATGTACGTTGAATGTACCTAAGCATAAGATTAGCAGTAATCTAATGTCTATGACTAGGCTCAGAAATGAGTTGACTCACAACATAACATATAATAGGTATACTATGTATCAAATACATTAAGGGACCAATAAGATTACCTATACTTGGTAGCATCCATTGGATCCGATACATAATCTGACTTATGTAGTTTCCCTAAACTAGAAATCATAGGAGTAGATATGGATTTGTAATCCATCATACCAAACCTTTGTAACACATAAATTCTATACTTTTCTTGTGAAAGGAAAATTCCATATTCCTTTTCCAAACTTCAATATTAAGAAGGTAGTGCATAAGACTCAAGTCTTCAAACTCATAAGTGATCTCCCTCTTGCACCAAACTATCTGTTGTTCCTCTCCATTAAGGAACAAATTATCAACATAGAGAACTAATATCATAGGTTGGTTATATACAATCTTGAAGTACATGTTTGTAATAGCTTCACTTTCAGAGAAGATCAAACTTTGAAGATAGATGTCGATATTAAAATATTAATCCCATGGGGCTTACTTAATCCCATACAAGGCTTTATTCAGTTTGAATACATGTGACTCCTTCCCATAAATCACAACCCTTAAGGTTTCTATATGAAAACCTCTTCCTCAACTAAGGAAGAAAGTATTCACATCTATCTGGTGAAGCTACTCTCCAACAACTGAAAAAAGTGAAATCATGACTTGTACCTTGCCACAAGAGTGAATGTATCCTCATAGTCTACGCATACATTATGTGAGAACTCACTAGCAATATATATATAGCTTTATACTTTTCAATAGTTGATGCTTCACAACTTATTCATAGGAGAAAGGTTCTAAATCAATGATGTGATCCATTATAACTGGATACCTTGAATATATTTCAGGTCTCTTTCTCTCTCTGGATGTGTCAGCTGGTTCTCCATGCCCTTCCGTCTCTTGAAAAATATCTCAACACCATGCAGTTCTCCTCTTAGTAGGAGGTTCATCGATTTAATTGATTCTACTAGTTCTTCTTCTTCTGGCTTCTCCCTCTCAACATCTGAATGGGGTGAATCATAATCTAGATGATCCACCATTATCTTCTTTTCTTTTAGCACATGAATGTAAACATGACATGATAGTGTTCAATACTTCAATAACTTTCCAAATTTAGTCCCATGCAAGATATTATATCTAGCGAATGCTTGCATGGAATTTAGGATTTCATGCAAAATATAGCGAATGATTTCTTAGGAGAATAGCTATTCTCTTCGGTTTCTTCAATCCTTGTAAAACATAGTGCGCAATGCCTTTCATCTTTGACATTAAATCATATATGGAATTCATATTTGTCTTTCTTCTCTCGTAGATCATGGCACATGATCTTTCCCTACAACCCAAATTTAGTCAAATTATTAGCAACCATGCATGATAATGAAATTCAATCATGTGAACTTTTCAATGTAATGAAAATAGTACACACAATTATGAAAACATTATAGTTAATGCTTCAACACAACATCCATCCATATCTCAGGGACTGCTATACAACACTAGAGGATTTTTGACTTAATCATAACATGTAATACATGAAATTTAATATTCTCCCATAAAAGAAAAATATAACATATGCACATCATGTTATACTATAACATACTTCCTAATTGTAGGAATAAATATATGCATATAACTATAATGAAATATATTAAAAAACAATCAAATATTATTTACAAGAGAAATTGATAATCAAAATACAAATACTTATCTTTTATTGTTCTATGGGATCCATCTTGATCTATGCTTCCTTGCGGAGATTAGTGGAGTCCTTATACCTTGATCTTCTTTCTTGAAAAAATCTCATTGCATATTAACTTGCAAATTTGGTCTCATGAAAAAGGTAGCGAATCTCTGCATGGGTGAAGGAATCCTCATGCAGAATATAACAAATCACTACATGGAGAAATTGTTCTGCACCTTGAACTCATAAACCCTCTCTTCATCATTGCCGTAAGAGCACGGTTTTCTTCTCTACAGGAAGACATCTTGCTTTGGATTCACCCTTCTTCTTGGAGGAAATCACGCCATTGTATCATCCTTCTCCATCTTTAGATTTTGAAGGTGTTCTTTAATGCTCTCTTTTGACTCAAAGCCTTCTTCTCATACATGTTTTTTAAGGTATCAAAGAATTCCTTTGTGGTCTTCAAAGGAGTGATAACAGGCATCAATTTCTCTTTCACCAAATCACAGATGATCCTCTTGGATTTAGCTTGGTCTTGACGTCTCTTGGTATCGGATCTAGCATGACATTTGTATCATCTCTTTGCAAGTTTCAGAATCTCTTTTAATCAAATTTCCATATTACATTTTGGAACTCTTTTTGTATTAGAAATATGAGAACAGAGTTCATTTCTTTCTGCAAAAGTATCTGTGTGGAATAGTTTTGATATTCGAGTCTGTTTCGAATTTTTGGTGTCTATAGCTGTTTTTTTCAGGCGTCGTAAGTCCACTAGTTTTGTCTCTCAGTAGACCCGTAGGATATCTTAATGCCCAAAACTATTTTTTTACTACCCAATTCCGGCAACTGTTCCATGGATCCTTCAATGGACTTTGTAGGGATGACATCTCTGGATTGCCAATCTGCATATCAAATTATAGTCTCTCTAGCTGAAAGGAGATCATCCTTTCAAGATTCTGGAGCTTCATCTTCTATTATAACTATTGATGATACAATACCCTCCCTTGACTGGAAATTGCCTAATATCTTACCCTCTAAGGTTTATAAAATGAAATGGTGGCAATATAAGTCCAACACACAAATTAAAATAAGTTCCTTGGATATCACCTTCACTGACCAGGAAGATCCCATTCACATTAATCTCATTGATAAAGAAAAAATTGAGTGGGAAAAGACAAAAGGTTACAAATATGCGCATTTGGGCACTGTCAAATTAGGACTCGGCCTGTTAGTACGACCCTATATGAATGTTTCTTCTTTGTGTTGTGTTTTGGATACTTGCCACCTAGATTTTGCTGATGCTTTAATTGGAGGTTTCAAAGGCCCCTTGCACAATGGCCCTTTTTTTGGTACTATCTTTCCTAAATATTTCATCAGCTTGGATGACCCCTACATCTATGATTTACATAAAGCCTATATTCGTCCTTTAGGTTTTAAAATGGATACTGGCTCCAAAATCATTCAGCTTAAATCTCTGGTTGTTATCCGCTTTGGAAATGATTCCCTTCCACTTCTTACTCCTAAAGTCCATGAAAGTTTGTGCTTGCTCAGCATGGTGGAAACTGATAAGTCTAAAAATTCCACCCCTATCACATTTGACTGGACTGGTATTAGTTACCCAAAGCAATGGGAGGTAAGATACAAAGAGTTAAGAGACTTTGACAAAAATAAGAACCATCAAATCTCTATTCCTAAACCCCTTGTCTTTGACATATTTTAAAACTCTTTTAAATTGCCTGAAGGGTTTCCTTCTAAATTTTCTCCACCTCTTGTAAAATATTCCTCTGTGAATAATACTTCTGAAAAATCAGCCTTGTTTGAACCCTTTTCTTCTTCCCACCTTTCCTTTTTAGGTGTTCATAAAAATGAGCATAAAGGTCAGCATACATACTCCCCTTCTTGCATAAAAGAACTTGAGAGACTAAAAATCAGAAACAAAAGAGTAAGCTTGTACATGATGTCTCTCCCTAGAAGTGGCCCTGGTTTCACCTCCACAAAACCACAGGGCGATAACTCATTCCATCCAGGAAGAAATCTTCATGATACTTCATTCCGACAATTTTTTCATGATGGTCTTTCTAAAAGAGAGTTCATACCACATAGATCATCAAATCCACACGAAACTGTCTTTGATGAAATAAAGCTGCTTAATTACACTAATTATTAGCAGTAACTAACTGGCCAAAATATAGATGACATAACCTCTGATATTATGCTTCTAAGGAAAAAAGCACAGACTGAGAAATAACACATTTCTTTTCTAGAAGCTAAAATTGATCACTTTCTTGTAGGTCAAGAAGAAGTAAAAAATGCAATTATCTTAGTAAGTGAAAAGTTAGAAAAAAGGATAGATGTCTTAGGAAAAATGATGGCCAGTAACCATAATGTAAGTAATAAAAATAATTCTATAAGCCAAACAACATTAGAGCTCATAGCTAAAGGTCATAAAGCCAAACATGAAATAATCTACCCATCTGGAATGACGAGTATCAAGAAGATGACCAAAGTCCAGAATTCCTTTTTGGTCAAGAAATGGAGGACCAAGCTGAACTCAACAAGTTAAAAGATATGGTCTCCCAGTTTAAAAGAATTCCAAATGCCGTTTCAGATAAATATTTATCAGCATTCAGAATCCCTAAAAGAGAGAATGTTGGATCTTCAAACCCAACCAATCAAGAGCACAACCATACTTAGATTGCAGGACCTCCTCCTCCTTTTGATACAAAAATGTCAGAACTTATTGACACTTCTCTTTCGTCAGTTCCTCATTCTCTTAGCTTTAGAATAAATGGGATGAACAATATGATCTCTCAAATGTCTGATCAAGATGTGTTGAACATACAATTCCAATCCCACACCCAAATCCGAACAACTATTCATCTTCTCTCAAATTGGGTATTATACAAAAGAACACAGGACACCACAATAACTGGCCAACAATTAGCACTCCATCTGGTTGCTGGATTTTCAGGATTAGCTTCAGAGTGTCGCTGGATTCCCCAAAATCCAGAGAGGAGATGTAGACCAACAAATTTTTACTGCCCTCGGTAAAGAATTCTATGGTATTGATTAAAATGAATATTATGAACATATTGCATCTTTGTTTATGCCAGCCATAATCTATGACCTAAATAAAAGTGAAGTATGACCTAAATAAAAGTGAAGAATATTTTTATTATTTGCAAACACTGTTAATTTCTTTTGGCAATGCTGATAAGCCTGCATATCTAAAGCATTATTTAAGAAGTTTTCTTGGCCATGTTCCTAATGCTGTTGAAAAACATATTAAAGATAAAAAATCCCTTTGTTAGGTCTTTCTCTTGCTCAATTGCATGTATTCATCATGGAAACTTGGTAAGAACATTGTCTGAAGAAAAGAGTAGCTAAATATTTAAAGCGGCACTCTTCAATGTTTTCTCCTGGATTTTGCAAAGATGTTACAAAAATGCCACATTGGGGATGTGGTGCCCACAATAGAGGACACTTTGGATGCGATTCATGTAGTTATAAAAAAAAGGAAGCCAACGTATACCATTGCAACTATATTTCATCCAGATAAATGCTACAAGCATAAAAAGGGAAAAATTTCAAGAAGAAAGCCTATTTTAAGAAAAGATATGAACCTGAAGATAAAGAAAAATGTTTTATTTGTAGTAAAAAGGGTCACTGGGCTAACAAATTCACAAATAAGAAGAAAAATCCAAGACTTTCTACTATGTTCTCTGAAGAACTAGATCCATCTTGGTGTACAACAGGAGATTACCCTGAAAGTGAAATTGTCTTCTTACTAGAAGAAGGTGATTCCTTTGATTCCAACCTTGTTTTAGATAAATTTGCCCTTGATTCATCTGAATCTTCTTCTTCCGATTCCAATGAAGATGCAAATTTAGGAGGATGTTCTGGCCCTCCTGATTTCATCTTTTATATGTTCTCTTCTAACCCGCCTAAGGTCTCTTCAGAATTTAGGATTGCTGAAATTGACAAAGAATTGTCTGAGACTCCAGTTCATCAATATATAAAAAGGAAAGATCTGAAAGATGAAAAGAGAAAGTTTTTGACAAGAATAAAATCGAAATAGAAAGTATCAGCAGCAAGAGAGAAATATGTCTCTCCAGAAATAAGCAAGAATCCAACTTTCTACCAGCCTGCATATTTATACAAAGGTTATCCTGATCATCATGAGGATAGACAAAAGTTTAGAAAAGATAAAGAGAATATTCTTAGACTATAAATCAAAGACAAGAATAATTATTTAAAGTAGTTGGTAAAAGAAATAGAGGAATTGAAAAGAATTATTGAAATAACAATCAAAGAAAGAGACCAGTCCTCTGATGAAGAAATGTGCAGAGCCTATGCTGAAGCACTACAGTCACCAAAAGCTGGTGAAAGTCCAAAACATTCTCAGCACACTAGTGATTCAGAAGCAGAAGATTTCCATAACGAAGAACCATCGCTAGGCTCTTTAGGGTTGTTCATTGGTCCTAAATATTTCATTAAAATAAAGTTTTTTCCATCTGAATTCAAAGCTTATGAGCTTGATTGTATGATAGATTAAAGTTTCCAAATGAATTTGGAAAAAGGAAATGATATACCATCGTTTTACTGGGAAAAAAAAATGAACATGGTGTAGCCATTGAAGGAGCTCCTGTACATCTCAAAGTAAGAGTTCCATATTTTCCAATAAGCATCGGAGGAATAAAATAAGTTCTACACCTCAATAGACTAGATGATCTTAAGAAAGATTGCATAATAGGCTCACCTTTCTTACATAAAGTCAGCCCCAGTACAGTTGATGAGCCCAATATGATTTTTACTTGTACAATAAATGGCAGAATAGTTTCCACCTCTCTATACTATTATGCTTCTTTCAAATGTAAGAATCTTGTTCCTCAATCTAACCCCACTCACAATCTTGCATAATTGTTCAAAATGGAAAGATGCATCACTTATGAAGAAATGAATAAAGAATTTGTCCTCTTTGAAATTTTCTCAAAATTAGAGAAGGATTGCACTTCAGAGTCACCTAATGCATATTGGACCAGAGAAAAGTACTTTGTCTCTTTAACTTTTAACCCTCTAGAAAAACAAAAATCCCAATAAGCCTCTGCTGCCCTCATGTCTTCCTCGGAAAGAGAATTCTACACAAAAGAAATTAAAGAACTATTAGACAAAGGTCTCATAAAACCCTCTAATATCCCATGGGCATGCCAAGCATCTGTTGTCAATAAATACTCTAAGATAAAAAGAGGAAAAAATAGACTAGTTGTGAATTTTAAACCCTTAAATAAAGTCCTTGAACCAGTTCGTTACCCTCTCCATACTAAATCTAGTCTTTTGCAAAGAATAACAGGATGTACAATTTTTAGCAAATTTGACTTGAAGTCTGGTTTTTACCAGATTGGAATTGAAGCAAAAGATAGGCTCAAAAATTCCTTTGTTGTTCCACATGGGTCGTATCAGTGGAAAGTCCTTTTATTTGGCATCAATAATGCACCATCATAATTCCATAAAAGAATGGAAGATATCTTCAGAGAAAAGAAATGGGCATTAGTGTATATAGACGATATTCTTATTTGTTTCAAAAATCCGTAGGAACATTTAAAACATCTTCAAGAATTTTATTCTTTGGTTTTTAAACATGGGTTAGTTTTGTCAAAATCCAAAATGGAAATTGGCAAAAAGGATATTGAATTTTTGAGATACAGAATAAGTAAAGGACAGGTGATCCTTCAAGAACATGTCTTGAAGGTTTTTGCTCACTTCCCTAATCAGATCTTGGAAAAATTTCAGCTGCAGATATTTTTGGGAAGCCTGAATTATATCAGGCCATTCTACAAAGGATAGGCATATGACATTCATTTGCTGCAGCAACGACTGAAGAAAAATCCCCCAAAGTGGAATAAAGATATGACGAATACAGTTCAGAAAATCAAAGAAAAAGTGAAACAAATTCCTCCACTCTCACTCCCACAAGGTTCTAGTCAAATGGTGGTTGAAACAGATGCCTCCAATAAAGCTTGGGGAGGTATTCTCATAGAAAAACATGGAGATAAAGAGGAAATATGAGGCTATTTCATCTATATTTTGTCCAGTTAGTTGTTGCTAATAATTACTGTAATTACACATCTTTATTTCATCAGAGACAGTTTCGTGTGGAGTTGATGATCTATGTGGCATGAACTCTCTTTTAGAAAGACCATCATGAGAAAACTATTAGAATGGAGTATTAGGAATATTTCTTCCTGGATGGAATGGGGTATCACCCTATGGGTTTGCGGAGGTATCTTCCTGGATTGCACCTCAGATTCACCTAATGCATATTGGACCTGAGAAAAGTACTTGGTCTCTTTACCTTTTATCCCTCTGGAAAAACCAAAATCCTAATAAGCCTTTTCTTCCCTCATGTCTCCCTCGGAAAGAGAATTCTACACAAACAAAATTAAAGAACTATTAGACAAAGGTCTCATAGAACCCTCTAATATCCCATGGGCATGCCGAGCATTTGTTGTCAATAAATACTCTAAGATAAAAAGAGGAAAAAATAGGGTATTATCAGTGGAAAGTCCTTCCATTTGGCATCAATAATGCACCATCAAAATTCTAAAAAAGAATGGAAGAGATATTCAAAGAAAAGAAATGGGCATTAGTGTATATAGACAATATTCTTATTTGTTCCAAAAATCTGTAGGAACGTTTAAAACATATTTAAGAATTTTATTCTTTGGTTTTTAAACATGGGTTGGTTTTGTCAAAATAAAAAATGGAAATTGGAAAAAAGGATATTGAATTTTTGGGATATAGAATAATTAAAGGACGGGTGGTCCTTCAAGAACATGTCTTGAAGGTTTTTTCTCACTTCCCTAATCAGATCTTGGAAAAAGTTTAGCTGTAGATATTTCTGGGAAGCCTGAATTATATTAGACCATTCTACAAAGGACATGCAGATGACATTCATTTGCTGCAGCAACGACTGAATAAAAATCCCCCAAAGTGGAATAAAGATATGATGAATACAGTTCAGAAAATCAAAGAAAAAGTGAAACAAATTCCTCCACTCTCACTCCTGCAATGTTCTGGTCAAATGGTGGTTGAAACAAATGCCTCCAATAAAGCTTGGGGAGGTATTCTCATAGAAAAAATGGAGATAAAGAGGAAATATGAGGCTATTTCATCTATATTTTGGCCAGTTAGTTGTTGCTAATAATTACTGTAATTACATAGCTTTATTTCATCAGAGACAATTTCGTGTGGAGTTGATGATCTATGTGGCATGAACTCTCTTTTAGAAAGACCACAATGAGAAAACTATCGGAATGGAGTATCAGGAATATTTCTTCCTGGATGGAATGAGGTATCACCCTATGGGTTTGAGGAGGTGAAACTAGGGCCACTTCTAGGGAGAGACATCATGTACAAGATTACTCTTTTGTTTCTTATTTTTAGTCTCTCAAGTGCTTTTCTGCAGGAAGGGAAGTCTGCATGCTGACCTTTATGCTAATTGTTATGAACACCTGAAAAGGAAAGGAGGGAAGAAGAATAGGGTTCAAACAAGGATGATTTTTCAGAAGTATTATTCATAGAGGAATATTTTACAATAGGTAGAGAAAATTGAGGAGAAGGAAATACTTTAGGAAATTTAAAAGAGTTTGAAAATATGTAAAAGACAAGGGGTTTAGGAATAGAGAGTTGTTGGTTCTTATTTTTGTCAAAGTCTCTTAAATATCTGTATCTTACCTCCCATTTATTTGGATAACTAATTTCAGTCCATTCAAATGTGATAGGGGTGAAATTTTTAGACTTATCAGGTTCCACCATGCTGAGTGTTAGAGGCGCTAGTCGATGAGCCGACTAGACTAGTTAGTCGACTAATTGAAGATTAGGTCAGCCTCAAAAGTCGTGTCGGTTGACTGAATCGACATGTAGTTATTCATAACTATTTTCTAATCATATATAATAGGCTGTTGAGCTAGATATGAACTTAGTTCAATTCTGCGTATGTATGGACCCTCATTCGATTCATTAATATAATCTGTTATTCTATCATCTGTTCTTATCTCTTGTCTCTATATAAATATATGATTCTATATGTGTATTATCGATAACCTTAGGTGATCTGGGTGATTACAACATTGGTTCCGTTTTCGGTAGTACATATACGGATGACATGACCATACGTAGATGATATAAGAGTAAGAGATTAAGAATTGGTGGGAGCGTAAGATCGAAAACTATTTGCAGAATTACGTGAGAAGAAACAAACTGACCATTTCTCAGGCGAAGGAGAAGTTCTTCACCAAAACACATGAGAAATTTGTAGAATTGGTGCCCCAGTTGTTGGAAAAAATATTAGATGAATCCAGAAGCAGCTAAAGACCAAGAACTGCTTCAGAAACTGATCCGAGGAGGACAAACAAACCTGTCGGAGTGGGTTGAGAAAATCACAAACAAATTTTATGAAGAGTAAGTAGTGGAGGAGAGAGTTTCAGTTGAAAGTATTGAAAAAATATTCTATATAAAATTCATTGAGCAGTTTCTTTGTTCACTACTGACCCTTTTGTTCAAGTTTCTAATTGACAGAGGAGTAGGCCATATAGTCGAACCTCGTCCATTACTTACCGAACCACCATCAAACACTAACTAGGCGGAAAAGCAAAAAGCGTGGGAACAATTTATTGCAGAAAGGGAGTGGGAGTAATTTCTTAGCAAGAAGATAGAACTATTCGGGCTTACTAAAGCATTGGGTAGGATATGGGGGGGTAGCTAGCCATGTGTTGAGGCAGAGTAGAAAGATTCTAGTCAAATTGAGAAAATACCATCACCAAGAATGAAAAGTTGACCTAAGAAGGAAATTGAGTGAACAATGACTCACAAAGGTACATCGTACTTACAGAAGATAGAAAGGGAGAAGAGGCAGAGAAGAAGGGAAGAGATACGAGAGAAATCTATAGTGCTCCAAAGAAGAATGGTTTCCAGGGTGATAGAACATGAGTAAAATCATCTAGAGCTGGGTTATGACTGACAGGAAGAAGGCGTAGATGAAGAGATTCCACCAATGGAGAAAGATTTGTGGATAGAGTAGCAAGAACCTCTCCAACTGGAAATACCCCAGGAGGTAATACCTCTGTCTTCAATAAATCCAAGTACCCAAATGTAGGCCATTGCCGAGGAGTACTCGAGACTAAGAGCTGGTGAGTTCAATACATGGAGCCGACTAGACGAAAAAGTAAATGATGACAATCATTTAGTTATTCGTCGATCGGAGGAAGGAAATTGTGTTACACTTCAGTGTACCCTTCCAACCGAAGAATCCACTTACTCTACCCTAGACAAGAAGGAGCACCCCCCTACCAAAAATAGCTTTAAAAAAAATCGACCGGTTGGATTCACGGGCATAACAGTGCAGTTGAACATCGACAGAAGAAGTCAAACTTGATCGACAACCAAAATATCTTACGGAAATGAAAGTTTCGTCGAGAGTAGTTGTGAACAAAGAGTTACACAGAATATCCTACTACCCCCACCACCACCCCCACCACCGCCACCTCCCGAAGGAGAAGCCGATGACGACATAGGGCACAACTTAGCACACATTCCCCTCTATGAGGGTGACGAAGATTCCAGGAGACATTGGTTCATCTGCGAGTCAACATGGGAGGCCAATCAAGTTACAAGTGAAGATAGATAGATGGCACAGTTCGTAGGTTACCTACTAAACAGAGCATTAACTTGGTATATGACCTATACCGAAAGGACACCTAACGCATCCAAAGCAGATTTTAAACAACATTTTCTTTCCTTCTTCAAAACACTAGATGTGAAGCATTTAGCAGCGAAAAAAATTAAGTCTACAGTTTAGAGACCGTCCAGGACTAGGAAAAAATATGGAAAGACCTCTTGATCCAAATAGACTATGTTATTGATGAACAATTATTTATTCAATGGTTTCTTGCAGGGCTCTCCCAAAAGATCCGATGACATATAATTCTGGAGACATTCAAAATATATGAAGAAGCATTGATAAAAGATCTGCAGGTTGAGATGGATGAGGACTACCCAACATACCCTGCTATCGACGGGAAAATTGAAGAACAGTTGGAAATCATGCAAAAATTCTTAAGAGAAATGAACCTCAAAGGTCAGGAGATCTAGTGCACGAAATGCTCTATAGCCGGCCATATTAAGGATAATTGTCGACAATGTAACACCCCGGTTTTGACCCTGTTGCCTTAATGTATATGATGGAGATATTATATGGGATCATGATAAGGAATTCAAGGCCAAGGCTCTGTCATTGATTAATGTTTGGAATATAGGCGATCATGGTCGATGCCTATGGTTTATGTGCTAAATCAATCACATTTGTAAACATCATGTAAATATGCAAATTAATGAAAAACCCAAAACCAGCTATGTCAATGCAACGCATAATGAGATGAGGGTATGATTTTCCTAAGGATAAGGGGGTGGGAATGTTAACCTTGATCCTATTTGGGAAAAATTCATGTGTCATGGGGAGAACCCATGAAAACTGTCAACTACCCTCTTTCTTGTCTTTTCTTCCCAACCATTTATTTCTCCAGAATGTGGTTGAGGTAGTTATTGCATGGAAGAAGGGAAGAGTAGGGAAAATTTGAATTGGGCAGAGCACTCAGTTTCAAATGTCATGTTTTGCTTGCATGGATAAGAAAACACCAGAACCGTATGCCAGTTGGACTCACGTGTTCACGTTTTGGGGATGGTGTGGGGGGGGAGCTCATTCACCATATTCATTCTCCATTCACGTGGAAGATATGGTGGGAAATAGAGCTCTTCCTGTGGGTATCCTTCATGTTCTGTGAGTGTTTTTCCTTGGAGATATGGTGACGGTTGTGTTGCAGCATTGTCTTAAACTACAGAGTGTATGAGACCCTGTTACTCGCATCCTAGAGTAATCCTGTGTTGTGGAGTCTCCCTATGGTTGTGTTGTGCACCCTGGTTCGAGTCTGAACTATGTGCAAGACTTAGGAGTGGGAGAGACATAGAACATGCTTGATAAAAATAGTGTGGAACCTCACAATAAGATAAGAGTGTCTGGTGAACCTGCTATGCACATCCTGAAGAGAATTGGAAGGGAAGGTGTATCCTGAGGGACTATGGAGCAGAGAAGGGGACACTTCATTGTGTTGGGTGTGTAAGCAGTGGGGAAGCCAGGCTATATAGGTCTTTTGAATGTTTTCTTATCTCTATAGATGAGCTCACTAGCTTAGCAATTATTCCTTCCCATTGACTTAGAAGCCTGATAAACCCAACTGGAGAGATGGCTTGGATGGTAGCTTGATAAACTCATCTGTTGGCTTGGTTGTGTCTTGTTGCGTTTGACCTTGTGAGTAACCTTTGGCTAGACAGTCTGATAAACCCAACTATGAATGCTGGCTTGGCTAGGTATCCTGATAAACCCAACAGTGTGATGGCTTGACTGTGCACAGTTTGATCAACCCATTTGTTGCCTTGACTGGTCCTTAAGGTGAATATTGGCTTGATTGTGAATCGTATGTGAAATACAACTGTGAGATGGATTGGCTGGGTGGCCTGTGAAACCCATCCGGTTGTGTGTTTTCCCTTATAGCTTGATAAACCCAACTATGTTGGCTTGGATGAGTTTTATTGCACCCTTGGCTATATATGAGTCTGCTAGTGTTCCCTTATTCCTTGAGGAAATCGTGCCCAGATCGGGGGTGGTGGTGTCGCTGAGAGATTGATGAGCACACTAGCCTATGGTTGGATGGAACATTGCAGTGACATATCTAGTTGCAGGACAAGTTCATCTCAAGATAAGCATTCTTGTCTATGTTAATATCCGAAACTCTATGTTGGCATTGTAGTTGTTTGATGGAATGTGATGAACATGTTGGTTTTGTTGAATTGATGAAATGTTCCTTTGAATAACTTAAATTACATGCATCTATGTATGTTTCCTTCAATGCATTGTTAAATTAAGTTGTAGGGTTGGAATTCCGAATTGATGTGGGTCGAGATGGCCAAGTCTGTTTAAAGACTTCGATCAACAAGTCAAATTTTTGAGCAAAAACCTTCTTCCACAAATTCCCTTTCTGTAGACGAGATGCGGGATGCGGAAGGAATTCTTTGCCAGAGTTGGACCTCTGCAAATTCCCTTTTCGCAACTTGTGGGATGTATTTTGAGAATTATGGATTTCCGCAGTTTTCATTCTGCAATGGTCGTTTCTGATGCGGGATGCGGGATCGCGGTGTTACGATTTCCATAATTCCCAATCCCGCAATTCATGTTTCCATGCTGTTGATCTTGCGAGCTGATTCTTCACCGTTGCTTTGTTTCAGATGCGGGATGCAGGTTGTGGGAAGTGAGATTGCAATTTTCATAACTTCTTGACCTCGCAACTCGGGTTTTCTGCACCGTTGATTTTTGTGGGTGAATTTTGAGCCATCAATTTGGTTCTAGCTGTGGGACCGTTCGTGACCATTGTGTTCCCTCATGTTTTCTCTCCATCATCCAACCTTCTCTGAGATTCTTCCTTGCAGCTTGTCGGATTGATTCATGGAAGATGGAAGGGAGCATGACAGTATTGGAAATATTGAGAAGTGGTTCGTGGCCATGCCTTGTGTTTCGATGAACAACAAAGGTTCTCGATGAAATTTTTAATTCTGCATGATAATGGGGTATGGGTATGTGACAGGTAGGACGTAAGCCAACAAGATGTCCATTTTGTTCAAACAAAATGTTTCTTTGATATCTATCAGGAGCATGGAGACCACACAATGAAGGATTTCCCATACAACATGAAGAATGGAAAATATTCTTGGTGTGTGATCTGTGAAGTCAAGAGTCATGCAAGAGTCGACTGCCATTTGAACATAAAAGACCGAAAAAAATATCAGGCATTTTACTAAACAAACACCATGGCCTAGAATAATGATAATATCGGAAGGAACAATGAATAGAACATACCAAGCAATCAACGATATGAAGGTCGTAGATACAAGCTCTGGTTCGATAATCGTCGTGGAGGATTTGGAGGTTGAGGATGATTCTATGGAAATCATGACAATCGACCACGACAACCAATCCAATGTTTTACATGCTATAAAGAAGGAAACCGATATGCGAACTGTCCATATAAAGACATAACCAACCTGAAATTTTGTACTAGCTGTGGTGTGGGTGATCACTCGTTGGAAGATTGTCCCGCCATACTTGACAAAATTAATAAAAAGAAAAATGTTAATGTCTTGTCTTGTGTTAAAAAATGTGATGTAGTTCGCACAAAGAATCTACACATAGTAACCAGAAAAGGAATGAAAATTGGAGGCGATAACTGAAGAATACACAAAATTAAAGACAAAAACGAATATCCTAATCCTACAAAGCAAAATCAATTGTATAACAATGCATCAAACATGTTTCGAGAATTTTCTAGACAAGAAGCAGTCGATGACAATCGACATAACACACTTCACGAACTATTGAACTTAATACATAAAGATAAGTCGGTGGCACAATTAATTGACCTATTGTACAATATTAGGAACAAAAATGATACAGATAAACAAACTAAGAGTATATGCAGTTTAAATCAAAAGGATAAGAATGATGCTGATCCACTTGTCGATATTGAAATCGAAGGATACCAGGTTCGACAAGTCATTCTCGACTTTGGATCCCAAGTAAACATTATGACGCGGGATACATGGGAACAATTGGGTAGGCCTCATCTGAATGAATCAAGCATATATTTAAAGTTAGCCGACCAAGGACTGATCGACCCCATTGGGGTTTGGAGAAATGTCGATACAACGATAAAAGGAATTTCGACAAAAGTCGATTTCAAAATCATCGACCCTAAGGAAGGATCCAATTCCTTCCTAGCCTTGGTAGGACATCCATGGGGCCGAAAAATGAAGGCATCAATCTCATTGGACAAGGGAAGAATAAAACTAAAAGGGAACATATAGAAAGTTATTGTCCCGATTTATCCTTCACAAGGAGAACCTTGAACTGAGCCTATATACGAGGAAGTCGATGTTCGACATCTCTACCATATTCAAAATGATGAAGATTATACTAAACCTAATAGTTATGGAGAACTTCATCTAGAGAACCATGATTCAGTTGGATATAATTCGGATACAGAATTGTATGATTGGGAATTCGAAAACTATGAAACAGAAGCAAGGGTTTGTTGGACCATTCAGGCTATCTAGAAGAAACCAACTCGACAATGCTTTTCTGTATCAATTATTCCAAAAATATTTGAAAAGAAAATAAGGTAATAACCCTCTTTGGCACCAATAAACATAGATAATAAACAAAATATTCAGTATAAATAGAGAGAGTCACCAATTCTCCATATAGAACAAGTATCTAAGAACCTAGGTGAACATGGCCGACTCAAAATCCTGGTAGAAACATTTACAGGACAAGCTGCTCGATGGTGGGACACCCATCAGTCGAGATTACAAACGTGGACAACAACTTTGAATTTCTTCGTAGAAAGGTTTGGAGGTAGAAAGCTAACTAAACAGGCACAAATGCCTGTCTTCACACAAGGACAAGATCCAGAAAAACAAATAAAAAATGTGAAAAAGAATGGAGAATACTTGGTTACAAAGACGAGCGTATATGGCCACACCTATCTCCCTCGACATTGGACGATATACCAAATAAATTATATAAAATGGAAGAAGCACGAGGCGAAACATTCCTATGGAATGAACTTAGAGAAAATTTTATTAAAGACTTTAGCTTTACCCCAGAAGACGACAAATTAGTCGAGGCTACGAAACAAATAAAAACATTCATACAATCGACTACTAACAAATCAACACAGAATAATAACCAACCGAATTCAACATGCCATAACATTCGATCCAACAAAATACCACAGTTGACAAGAATCTGATTAGAAAATGAACATACATATGGGAAAATATTTTAGTGGAAATCTGATCACCCGGAAATGGTCAAACCAGTTAGAACGATATTCAAAATCGAATCGACTAACAAAGACAATATCGACCGGATGACGGCAACAGACTTTCCAGTGACATTTTCACAGTTCAAAGAAGGTAGTGGATAGATTAACAAAAGAAAGGCACCAAAATGGATGGACGCAAAAGTTAAAACCATAGAAATCAACATATCTAATGATAACAGACCGAAAATGGCAAGAATCGGTGATTATTGGAGCGAAGAGAAAACAAGAGAAATCGTCGACTTATTAAAATAATTTTAGGATGTCTTTGCTTGATACTACAAAGACCTAAAAGGGTTAGTAAAAGAAAGGGGTGAGATGAAGATCGATATCAAAACTGAAGCCATGCTTATCAAGAAAATACCCTACAAGTTGGCTCACAAATACAAGGAAATTGTCAAAAAGGAGATCGACAATACGCTCACAGCTGGAATTATTTACCCCATCGACCAGTCGTAATGGGAAATCCCAATGGTCATCTAACTGAAAAAGCATGACCCGACAAAACCAAGAATCTGTGTCGATTTTCGAGAATTAACTAAGGTCACTCTAACATATCCATTTTCGACCCCATACGTTGACGTAATCCTAAATGAAGTTGTAGGTCACGAATGTTACTCATTCACGAATGGATTTTCAGGGTATAATCAAGTACCAATAGCCAAATAAGACCAGAAAAAGATAACATTCATTTGTGAATTTGGATCATTTTCTTACAGAGTGATGGCATTCGGTCTTAAGAATGCATCTGCAGTGTTTTCAAGAATAGTCATCAAAACATTTCAAGAATACATTTATAAAATGATGGCAGTATACTTTGACAATTGGACGATCTATTCCATGTTGAAAGACCATTGTAAATGGTTAAGGATTATGCTAGAACGATGCTGACAAATTCAGTTATCTTGCAATATAAAAAAAAAGTATCTTCTTAACCCCTATAGGAATCTTACTAGGGAACATTGTATGCAAGGAAGGAATCAAAGTTTATTTTGGAAAAATAAAAATAATCCTCGACTTAAAACCACCGGTGAATCCAAAACAGGTCAGAGTATTACTAGGTCATACAGGATATTATAGAAAATTCATTCGACATTACTCAGATATGACATACCCATTGGAAGAACTGTTAAGACAGGATCAGGAGTTCCAATGGATGGAAGAATGTGATACATCATTCGACACATTAAAAAGAAAATTAGTCAAAGCACCCATTCTCAGATTCCCAAATTGGTCGATCAAATTCCACGTCCATATTGATGCTTCAGGCCTAGCAATAGGTGTGATTTTGACACAACCTGGTGAAGATGGAATGGACTATCCAATCATATACAACAAAAGATAATTAAATAAGGAAGAATGCAACTACTCAACAACAGAAAGCGAGGTGCTAGGGATGGTCTTTGCACTCCAAAATTATCGACACTATTTATTGGCTAACCCTTTCATATTCTACACTGACCATTAAGCACTTAAATACCTGGTAAACAAGCCTATACACCATGGAAGAATCTGCCAGTGGCTGTTAATATTCCATGAATTCGAATTTGAAGTCGTCGTTCGACCAGGAAAACTAAATGTCGGGCCTGGCCACTTATCTAGAATTGAAACGGGGGAGGAACCGACAAGAGTCGAAGATGACCTGTCAGATGTACACCTATTCCGAATAGAAGCTGTTCCTGCAAAATTAGAGGAAATAACACAATTTCTAGAGAATGGCCAAGCACCTGAAGGCATGAACACCACGAAGAAACAAATTCTAGCCATGAAAGCTACACCATATAGTCTAATCAATGGATTTCATTACAAAATGGGTTTGGACGAAGTACTCCGTCGATGTGTTTTAGAGCATTAACGAGAAAACATTAGGCATGAATCACAATATGGACCAGGGGGAGGACATTTTCAATCGGATAAAACTACCAAGAAAATACAACAGTCAGGACTGTGGTGGATGACACTTTACAAAGAATGTAAGAAGTTTGTTAGAAATGTGATCACTGCCAACGTCTAGGTTGACCTTTACCTAGCACAAAGATTCCCTTGATTTTGGTAGACCCAAGTATAACATTTGAAATTTGGGATATCGACTTCATTGGACCATTTCTAGTTCCAGGAAGAAGGACATGTGCACGATATATCATAACAACAGTGGAATATGTTACTAAATGGGAAGAAGCAGAACCTGTCGAAACCTGATCGAGTGAAATAGCTGCCAAATTCATATATGAAAATATAATCACTAGATTTGGTTGTCCATTAACCCTAATTAGTGACCAAGGATCACACTTTATTAATAGAACTATTCCAGCATTGAAAGAACAATTTAAGATCGACCACAAACGAAGCACAACCTATCATCCTCAGTCGAATGGGGCAATATAGGCATTCAACAAAACATTAACAAGAGGTTTAACAAAACTATGAAACACCAACAAAGACGACTAGGACGAGAAAATTCCTGTAGTACTATGGGCATACAGAACAACATATAAACGCTTGACAGACCAAACACCTTTTCGATTAGTCTATGGCAAAGAAGAAGTCGTCCCTTTACACTTTTGACAACAAACACCGGTAATAGCCGGCATATTACATATCAATGTCGAGGAAGCAAGGAAATACCAACTAATGAAAATAACCAAACTACAAAAGCACCGACTAATTGTTGTACAACACCAGGAAATTCAAAAACAACAACAAAAAGCATGGCACAACCGAAACATTAAAAACAAGAACTTGTCGGTTGGAAATCTTGCACTACTGTATCACACTTGGGTGAAAGGAAAACCAAAGAAAATCCACACAGAGTGGATGGGACCCTACATTGCGGAAGAAATCAATGCCAATGGATCCGTCCGACTGAGAATGTTGCAAGGCAAGTTATTTCAAAAACTAGTAAATGGTGCCCGACTAAAGTGGTATCAAAACTAAAGAATTAAATTTAAAAAAATAAAAAATAAGTAACTGTTAAATAAAACCCATGAAAAAAACCCTAAAAACAAACAAATCCAAACATGAAAAAAATGATAGAAAGAAGTAGCAGAAGCCAGTTTGATAAAAGCAATAACTGACAGTTCCATCATCGACATACCATCCATCAACCATACAATTGACACCGACAAGAGGATCAAAAGGTCTAATAAAATCATTATGACTACAATCAGAACGAGTGCCAAAACCAGAATGCATTAAATGAACCTTCAATAAGGCGTCCTTTGCCATTAGTTCCACCATTAATACCTCCATCGACAATATCACCATCCACTCCACCTATAAAAACTACATCAGATGAAGAGGTCATACCACTTTACGAAGAATTAGAGCAACAGAATTATCAAAACTCTGAAAACAAAGAGTCTGTGAAGAAAGCTGAGCTAGAAATCGACAAAATGACTTCAAAGAAAACCAGAGTTGCGACCGCCAAAGCAAAGGAATTAGATTATGCTGTAACTCCATTAGTAAAATGTCTGGAAAATATTAAGAAAGCAAAAGTACAGGAAACATCATGGGCATGGATCTGGGAAGAAATTAAGGATTGGGCCTATGAGAATAAAAAAATGACAGAGGAAGGGCAGAAAATAAACAAAAGTACCATTATGAACTATATGAATGCACCCATCATGGTGAGTTTTGGGGGAACATAAGAAACTACTACCAAATTTATCATCAGCCGGTACCATAATGGAAAATTCTACTTCAAAAAATTGGTGGAGTTATCCACTGAAATCATTTACAAGTTGATCGGGCTCTCCAACAAAGGTGACCCTGTCTCTATAGGCATCAAAGATGGGTTGGTTGAAATATTTACGGGGAACACCGACATGAAAAAATTCCAAGGGTGTGATAGTCGGACAAATCATAGCCACCACACCCAAAATAGTGGCCAAAATTGTCTTTACAGGTCTGACTGTCACAGGTCGAGGGTGTGACTTGAAACTTGAGATGATGGAAGCGGTCGATGAGATAGAAAAATCAAGGAAAATATACCACTAGGCTTAGTATGTGGCCGACATGATTAAGTCCATCTATTAAAAATTCCAAGAAACCAGTGGTATAATCAGGTTTCCATTGTCGATTATATAGATTTCTATGTACCATCTATGTCCAGTCGGACATCCACAGTTCCTAGAACCTTGAAGATTTCACATGTGGAATTTCAATCCATTTTCAATGGTCGAAACTCTAAAGGAACTTGATGATGACAATGTACTATTGGAAAATTGGTTTCAAAATCTGAAAGTTAAAACAGCTAGATGGAGGGTGCCTCAAAACATCCGAATATGTCTCATGAAAACAACCCATATTCAACTAGAACTAGACCACACTGAAGTTTGGTATATGCAGGGGGCCAAGGAAACAACCAAACCTCTCGACTATAACCCAACGATCGATGAGATTTTTGTAGAGTTAGCTCGACAGTCGAACACCAAACTGTCGATACTAGCAGGGGAAAAAGAGACCAACCAACCCATTGTGGAACCCATGACAAATCAGGAGAAAGAAGAAGACTATAAAGTTCATCTTTATATTAGTACCTTCATGTTGAAAGACATGCCGACAGGGGATACTAACACTCTTTAGCTAGTTACAGTACCACAACCACAACCACAATTAGAATAAGCACTGATACCGACTCAGCAGCAGGAGGAGGAAGAAACACAGGCAAAGAAACCAAAATATCAGCTGATGAAGAAGAACATCCGACAAATAGCTACAGAAATCGCCAAGTCTTGGAAAAAAACTAGAGTTTCCAGCAAAAGGAAGAGGGAAGTGCAAGCTTATCCTCTAAGAAATATCAGAGGACGAGGATGAATTACATGCTAGAGAAATCAACATCTTGATAGACGCTGCCAAAAATAAAGTCTCTGATGAGGAATAGTTTAAACGCTTTGTTGAAGAATAGACAAGGAAAGAAAAAGCTAAAAAAGTGAAGATTACAAACCCTCCAGTAGTCGAAGCCATTGATTTAGTTTCAAATCCCCCACCCCCATCTCCAACCCAAATAATACAGGAAGATATGCCAGAGTCGACCAACATCAGTCCAGCAGACTTGTACAAAAGTGAAATGTCGAAAACACTTAAGGAGAAAGTGGACAAAGATATCGACCTCCAACAGTTCATCAATAAGATACCTGACCTATTTCTTAAAGCCTATAAAATCAACACCACATATACACTTACTGAGTCAAGTTCAGCACGTCGACTCCTCACCCAACCCAGGCCACCACAACAACAAACACCAGAACCAAAAGTTGTGGGAATAATTCAATAGACATTTCTTAGAAATCCCAACAAGTCATGTTAACTTATCACAGCATGGAATTCATCCTTCACACCAACCTTCACACCGGCCAATGAACCAGTCGGAGATCTAGAGGAAGATGATTAGGGTGTTGCACTAGAAATCAACTAAACCATCAACAACCTCTTTGACTTTGTCGAATCCGATGACCCTGCCGACCCGTAACCAAAAGTCGAAGATCCCATATCGAGAGAAGGCCTTTTAACCACTCCAGTGACTCTAGATCACTCACCATCTCCATCACCACCACTGAATTCAGAACCTCCACCAAACCTAGAGCCACCATCACCACCACTACCAAATACATAGTTAGTGGAATACCTTAACCAAGAAGTATAGTCGGTAATCCCTGACACAATAAAAAATTAGCCGACTAGAGATCAGTCGACTGTAGTTCAGCCGACGGGATACCAGCCAACTGAAAACCGACCGACTGTAGAACAATAGGCAGGAGAAGCACCTGCAGCAGTAGTGGTGGACCAACATAAACACAAAAGGAAAAAAAAAGAGAAAAATAAAAAAAGAGCACCGGTAGACACAATAGGTATTGACTGTGATCCACCTTCAACAGTTAGGATTGACTTCTGCAGTCGACACATCGAAACTTAGACATGGAGAGTTGGACCAACTCATAGGAGCTCTCACTAAAGAAGCCACAACAAGGATCTAGAAGAGACAGGAGCAACTTGACAAAGTCAAGGAAGAACAAGTTGAAATCCTGACAAAATGTAGGAATTTAGCACAAGTAGTTGTACTGAGACCAGCAGAGATCGACATCGACCAACCATGAGAGAAAGCATACCAGCTGTTTGAAAGTATCGTGTCGACCCTTCAGGAACAACTACAGGCCAAGAGAGAGGAGCAAAAATAAGAAACATCTATGTTATTAAGACAACAATATGCAACATTCTCAGAAGCACACAAGGTACTGCAAGAACATTTGGAGGAGTCTGCTACTATAGAAGAAGTACTGTGTAGCTGGTATACTCACTATGGCCAGGTATTTCAGTAGGCTCGAGAAACCTGCTAACATATCAGGACACTAGAAAATGAACCGGGTCTTGAAGAAGCAATGAGGACCACAATACAAGATTAGATTGTATTGGAAACAATGAAGCTAGAGAAGCTAGAGAAACAAGCTCATCAGTGGGTGAACCAGGATCTCCCCAGCATCGACACACTGGACACGATCTGTCCACAAATGAAAAGACTGATGAACAAAATAGATGAAAAAGCCCAATTTTTGGGGCCCGACATGAATAATATTACAGATCTTTCAATTCAGGAGAAAATGTCGACCTTATCAAGCATCACAACTTTTACCATTGACATCAAAAAATCTCTCCGTAGCTGGCAAGAATTTCAACACCAACTAGCCATTACAAAATAAGCCATAGTCGAAGTATGTGTACAGAAACGACCTTTTATTCAATTGCACATCCCATGAAGACAAATCAAGTCTAATAACTATTTCAGATGGTACACTTGTGAGTACCTCCCCTATTTCTTCGAGACGGAGAAAAATTTATTTCCTGGGGGAGATGTTGGAGGCGCTAGTTGCTGAGCTGAATAGAATAGTTAGTGGAATAATCGGAGATTAGTTCGGCCTCAAAGGTTGTTTCGGTTAACTGAACTGACAAGTAGTTATTCATAACTGTTTTTTAATCATATATAATAAGATGTTGAACCAGATAAGAACTTGGTTAAGTTCTGTGTATGTATGGACCCTCATATGATTCATTAATATAATCTGTTATTCTATCATTTGTTCTTGACTCTTGTCTCTATATGAATATATGATTCTATATGTGTATGTCTCTGTATTGCAAGTGTGAAATTTCATGGAATTTAGGAGTAAGAGGTGGAAGGGAATCATTTCCAAAGTGGATGACAACCAAAGATTTAAGCTGAATGATTTTGGATCCAGTATCCATTTTAAAACCTAGAGGACGAATATAGGATTTAAGTAAATCGTATATGTAGGGGTCATCCAAGATGACATAATATTTAGGAAATATAGTACCAAAAAATAGGCCATTGTGAAAAGGGAATTCAAAACCTCCAATTAAAGCATTAACAAAATCTAGGTGGCGGGTATAAAAAACACAACACAAAGAAGAAACATTCATATAGGGCCATACTAACGGGCCAAGTCCTAATTTGAGAGTGGCCAGATGCACATATTTGTAACCTTTTGTCTTTGCCTAGTCAATTTGTTCTTTATCAATGATATTAATGTGAATGGAATCTTCCTTGTCAGTGAAGGTGATATCCAAGGAACTTATTTTAATTTGTGTGCTGGACTTATATTGCCACCATTTCATTTTATAAACCTCAGAGGGTAATATCTCAGGAAATTTATAGTCAGGGGAGGGTATTGTATCATCAATAGTTATAATGGAATATGAAGCTCTAGAAGCTTGAAAGGATGATCTCCTTTCAACTAGAGAGACTGTAGTTTGATCTGCAGATTGGAAATCCAGAGATGTCAGCCCTACAGATTCCATTGAAGGATCCATGCAACACATGCCAGAATCAGGTAGTGAAGAAATAGTTTTGGGCTTTAAGATATCCTATGGGTCTACTGAGAGACAACACTAGTAGAATTATGATGCCCGAAACCGACGGCTATAGCCACCAAAACTCCGAAACAGACTCAGATATAAAAACTATTCCACACGGCTACTTTTGCAGTAAGAAATGAACTATGTTATCAGATTGCTAATACAGAAATACTTCTAGAATGTAAAAGAAAAATTTGATTAAAAGAGATTATAAAAATTACAAAGAGATGATACAAATGTTGTGCCGGTTATTCTTGAAAGTAAAGCACCCTGCATTAGTTGTAGGCTCTTCAATGACATTGATTATGTATATTCCACCTAGGTCATTCTATTTTATCATTCCAAGTGACGAATTCCAAGTTACCATCCAATCGGTCTTCTGGTCATACGGAGTTAGAAGCCATTTTATATTCAAGTACTATGCTCAACTTCTCAGGATCTACATAGGATCAATATTGCTTCCCAAAACTTAGATCCTTCATGCCCTGAGCTATGATACCATGTTGAATTTTTGTTGAGCTTTATCTTTAAAACTTTAGATGCATAATAACTGAGTACTTGAAATCAATATAACATTCATACACATAATCAATCACATATAACACAACATGTACCTTGGGGAAAACCCTCAAAACAATGAGAGTGAAAACCCCAACAAATCTCCTTAATATAATAATGATAGATAGCAAAGAATGTCTTTTACAATAGCAAATTGCTTTCGGTACCCCTGATGCAAGATGAAAGAGAATCAACACCCTCGGTTTTATCATGGAGTAAGAGAGAATAGAGATAGGTTGGATGATCCAACTGTATGCCCTGCACACAATTCAATTCGTTATTTTTGCACTAAGCAATTTCCAGTTCTTGCACTAAACAATTTGCAGTTCCTACACTAGGAAATTTTTAGTTCACGCACTAGGCAATTCATAGTTCCTGCACTAGTGCACCATCCATCCACCCTTCCTTCAATTATGCACCATGATATCTCACCAATTCACACTTTCAATGCTTGGAGGTAAACCCTGCATATCAAAGTCGCCCCTTTTTCTTGGTTGCATCAAAGCTGATTAACTTAAATGAGTTATTGGCTCAATGGTGGGGCATCCCTTTATTGGCTATCTTTAGATGGGACTCAAACTTCAACTAGAGGCTCAAGCACTCAGTGAGATAGCTAACTAAAGTTTCGTAACTTAAGTGTCATTTTTAACTTAATGTTGTCTTTTTAGTTTAACTAAAGTGTCGTAATTTAGTTTAACTAAAGTGTTTCCATGAAAATCACGTTAGTTAGCTATATCTTAATTATTAACACTTTAGTTAACTCTCCTTAATTGAAATCATGTTGATTGATTTACTGAAGTGACCACTGTGAGTTCTCCTTTAATTAAGCGAAGTTTTAGAACATGAGTTCTCTTTTATTAACTGAAGCTTGAATTATTAATATCACTGAAGTTAAAAAAGTGATTTCTCTCAACATTAACTGAAGTCAATAAACATGTGCAATTCAAATTATTTATGTAACTGAAGTCAATAAACATGTGCAATTCGAATTCTTTATTTAACTGAAGTTAATATCATGAGCATTTCAAATTTATCTATTCTCTATGCATGCCATCTCTTATCTCTCTATCTTATCTGTGTTGAATGGAGTTGTCATTGATGTCAAAAGAGTTTAGTAATGACAAAGGAATAACCAAGGAGCTGATGGAACATAAAACTTAGTGCAATACAAAGGAATAACAAAGGAATCGATGACATGGCATGCATAATGATGTGGCATGTATGATGAGAAGACACATGATGTTTATGTATGTGTAACTTCAAAATGTATTCACTTGTATATCTTATATTGTACCCCGATGTTCCTATCGGGAGAATCATTTGTATTTCATTGTACCTCGATGTTCCTATCGGGAGAGTCATTAATATAATAAAGTAATGTAATGTCAATGAGGTTAACCCTCCGTTGTAAGTCAGGAAAATAGTCCCCATAATTGAGTTAAGTTTAACCCTCCTTCTTGATCGGGGGAAAAGTCCTCACAGTTGAGGGGCACTAGGGTTATTAGACTCTCCTAGAGATGTCAGCCCTGGTAAGTAATTGTCAAGTTGAAAAC
Source organism: Pseudotsuga menziesii (assembly GCA_001517045.1). Classification (NCBI taxonomy): domain Eukaryota; kingdom Viridiplantae; phylum Streptophyta; class Pinopsida; order Pinales; family Pinaceae; genus Pseudotsuga; species Pseudotsuga menziesii. The sequence goes on along the minus strand of LPNX010539778.1, from coordinate 55,246 downwards.
TAGTATATATAGAGAATGAGACTCTCTATTTGTCACACACACTCACTCAACTGGGGCGCATGAGTGAGAGAGGAGAAACTCTCTCAAGTGAGAGAGAGAGAGAGAACAACTGTTGTAGATCATATTTTATGTTTTCAAGCTTTATTGCTGCCATTGGTGCTCATTCTATCTCTGAGGAAGTTGCATGGTTTTCTCCTTTATGGTTTACCAAAGGAAAATTCTGTGTGTCTCTTGTCTCTTCTGATTATTACTGTGCATGTTATTCTCTCAGATAAGATCCTAATATCATATTGCTTAAATGATGAAAATATAACATGTTATTAGAGATAACCTGAGAAGAAGACATTGTGAATCTATAGAATCTAAGGATTATTACCTTTTGGGTCTCTCTCCACAACCAATTAGCAAAAGGAGGCTAGGCTAACTCTCCATTGAAGGGCGCATCTTTCTGTCGAAGCAGAATTTGATTCCGGGCATTTTCAATTTTTGCTGCGAAAAACTAGGGCTTTTTACATAAAAGGAATTTTTTAGTGAGCCCAGAATAATATTTCTCTCCTCATCAAAATAGAAGTTTAGAGACCAAGTTTGAAGTTTTTGGTTGAGTAAAACTCCGGGAAAGTCAAACCGTAGTTTGACCTTGGGCCTGAAAAACCCTAAAATACTAAAACGGGTAGTTTTGGTACATTTGCTATATCTTGAGATTGAAGAAGTATAAGGTGCCAAAATTTTAACAGGCCAAAGATAAAATCCTAATGTACCCCATGTAAACATTTCAGGCTCATATTTTCTATATTCGGGGAGATATGATTCCTCCAAATTAGGGTTCCAGCCTCTTCTAGGATTCATTCCTAAACATGACACCTAGGGAGAATTGCTTTATCTCGGGCTACGAAGGTCAAAATGAAATTTCTCGAGATGTTCCACATAGGGAATAGACTGTACTTTGTTTGGTAAAAGTTTCAGACACCAAAGTTGAAACAGTGACACGTGGAAGTCTGTATAAGTTCGCTATGCTGAACAATTCTGAAAGACATCATCTTGGGAAAAATATCATATGTTCCAATTGGAGAAACCAATTCTGGTAAAACATGTGGTGTTGGAAATAGGACGGGCGAGGATATCTCAATGCAAAGTTTCAGACACAAAGGAGCAATAATTTTGGAGATACCACAAAAACAATATCAAGCATTTTGTAGAGGAAATTGGAAAACCAGGGCTTCCTTATCCAGGACCCTCCCTCCACAGTTTTCAAAAAAGGAGTACATTGGATAAATCACCTTGAAGAGGTGCATATTTCTATCCAATCAGATCATAAAGATTCTAATTTTTGAAAATTAGGGTTTATCTAACAAACCCTAGATCAGCCAGCTCTGGAACGAGGACGGACACCTCAAATTGGTAAGATCTAATCTTTTGCTATTTACAGTTGAGGTTCTCATTTAAATATGACTAATCACACCAGCTTGATTACAAGCTTGGTGAAGCTGAAAACTTCTGAGCATGGAAGTATGTCATTTCACTCATTCTTGAAGGAAATGACTTGGAGACCTGCATAAGTGGAGAGGTTCAAGTTCTAGAGGGAGATGAGGCTAAAAGCCCTACACAAGAAGAAATTGGTCAAGGAAAAGAAGATCATTGTTGATTCAATTAAGGATCACCTTATACCACAAGTGTCTTCCCTAAAGACATCTAAAGAGATGTTTGATTCCTTGACTAAGCTATTTGAAGGGAAGAACATAAATCAAAAGATGACTTTGAGAAAATAGTTGAAGAATGCAAAGATACAGAATGTAGAGACCATACAGTCATATTTGACAAGGGTCTCTCAAATCAAAGAACAACTTGAAGCGGTAGAAGAAGAAGTGGAGAATGCAGAAGTTGTGATAACCACCTTGAATGGCCTTCGAGGATCATGGGATTCCTTTAGTCGAGGAATGTGTGCCATAAGGAAGTGATTACTTTCAGCAGACTCGGGGAGGAGCACACACAAGATGAAGCTCGACCCATAATAAGAGAAGAGAAGATGGGAGCAACTGAATATCAAGCGCTCACGATTCAAAGAAGATCCCTCAAGCGATGAGGAATATGGAGAACTCAATTCTTGAAGAGCCTCTTATCCATCTTGAGAATTTGGATAAGAAATGATGCTGTTATGAATGAGGAAGATGATGAAGCTAAAAGAAGGAGTCTACCCATGAAACAAATAAAGATAATATTCAATTTTCATTTCATGATATTGTTTTGTTATGCATTTGTTTATATTTAGTTGATGTGTTATGCATGATAGAATGTTTGCATTAATGACAGTGTACTACTAATATGCATGTGATGGGTAAGTAGCTCATGGTGCTATACAACTCTTCATTGCTACTTATCTAGAATGAAACCTCTTTCCTGACATATTGGATTAGTGCACAATCTCAATGATGTCTTGGTAAAGATGGAAGGCATCTAGAAATTTTTAGNATAGTTGCATGATTATATCTTTATGCATAAGAATTTACCATTATGAATATGCATTATGAAATGTTTCTAATCATACAACTGATGCATTTGACTTGTAGGAAAGATCGTGTACAATCACTTACAATAAAAAAAAGGATGAGACTTGTTCCGAAGAACAAGTGACGACAGTTCAAGATTCACTCTAATAATCCAAAATGAAGAATAATGACTAGAATGCGATGTCAAATACCTAAGGGGAAGTCCGTAGTATCTTCCATATGGATATGCAAGATCTAGCATGCAGTAGATGGAAACATCATGGGATACAAGGCAAGATTTGTAGCACGAGGCTTCTCATGGAAAGAAGGCATAGACTATGAAGAGACATTTGCAGCCACTAGAAGTGAAGACACATGATAGAAAGACTCATGTGTGCAAATTAAAGAAGGCCTTATAGGAGCTCAGAAGGCACCGATGGAATAACACATACATGAGGAGCTTGAAGGTCACCTAGAGTGATGAATATCTTAACCTTTGCTACAAGGTTGAAGATGAAAGCATATAGAGGATGACAAGCTCACAGATGGGTGCGAGAAGAACTTTTGAAAAGGTTCAAGATAGAGGATGTTGGTATCCAGTGACCCTAGATGGATCCATAAAATATTAGTAGCAGAGGAAGCTACTTGTCACTCTAGTATAGAATGTTTCAATGCATAGAGTACGAAAGGCAGAGGGAGAATGATGCTCCACTTCAAAGGGAGTGACTGCAGAATATCCTGAGGTTTGACATGATGCAAGAGGATGGACAAGTTACTGATGACTCTAGGATTTATTGAGAGTAAAGCAGATTCAAATCTTTACTTCAAAATTGAAGGTGGAAGACCAGTAATGCTCCCGTTATATGTCGATGACTTGTTCCTAACAGAAAAGAGGAAGTCATTAAAGTTGCAAGAAGGAGACTTGCTGTTGAGTTCAAGATGAAGGACTTGGATATGATGCGCTACTTTCTAGGCATGGAGGTGTGGCAGAATGCGGATGGAATCTCCCTTGGACAAGGGAAGTATCCAATGTATATCCTGAAGAAGTTCAGTATGATGGACTGCAAGGCCATGACCACACCTATGGAATCGAACATGAAGTTATTGAGTGATGCTTCAACAGAGACAGTTGATGCTATGATGTATCGTTAGATCATTGGGTCCCTGATGTACCTGACGAATACGAGACCAGATATTTGCTTTGCTGTGAACACATTGAGCCAGTTACTAATAGATCCAAGACATGTTCACCTGATTACTGCAAATAATATTCTGAGGTACCTGAAGGGTAAAATTGACTATGGGCTCAAGTGTGAGGCAAATCAGAAGATTAACCTGGAAGGTTATGTGGATTCAGATTGGGAAGGCAGTGCCATTGATAGGAAGAGCACTTCGGGGTGTTGCTTCAATATGGGATCGGGTGTGATCTCTTGGTTTGGAAGGAAGGAGTCCTGCATGGCGTTGAGTATAGCCGAAGAAAAATATGTTGCCACTTTCTATTTGGGAGGTAGTATATTTCTTTTGAAAACTACTATTTGATTTGATTGATATGAATTACATTTTGTATGATGCTGAGAGGAGAAGTGAAGCTCCAATATGTGATCCAGATCGATATCTCTCAAAAGAGGCATTTCTAGCATAGTCGGTGAAGAAAGGTTGTTTGAGCATAAAATCCTGGCGATGCTCGTAGGTGGCTTAGACATAAACGGTCCTGTAGGTTGTCCTTATATGTAATTAGTCCCGATGAAGTTCGCAGGTCATCCTTGGATGTAATCATCCCTAATGTGATTCTATGCTAGAAATGGTCACAATGAAGTTTGAGTACTTCAAGGAGAATCTTGGTATTCTCCAGATCGAGGTTCCCTCCAAGGGGAGGTGATGAGTTTGAGAGCCTTTATGACATGGTAGGATTGGTTCCTTCTATGGTCAGACATAAGTGCAGGATCCTTTCTGACATGGCGGCAGGCTGGGCCTCCCATGGTTAGATGTAAGTGCAGATCCTTTTTGACATGGTGGCAAGATGAGCCTCCCATGGTCAGATGTAAGTGCAGAGCCTTTCTGACATGGTGGTAGGCTGGGCCTCCCATGGTCAGATATAAGTGCTGAGCCTTTCTAACATGGTGGCAGGCTAGGCCTCCCATGGTCGGATATAGGTGCTAAGCCTTTCCGACATGGTGGCAGGCTCGGCCTCCCATGGTCGAATATAAGTGCTAGGCCATTCTGACATGGTGTTAGGCTGGGCCTCCCATGGTCAGATGTGAGTGCTGGGCCTTTTTGACATGGTGGTGGATGTGTTTCTCCCATGGTCAGATGTGAGTGTTGGGCATGCCATTCTGACATGGTGGTGGATGTGTTCCTCCCATGGTCAGATGTAAGTGCTGGTGGGACTTTCTAACTGGGTCAAATATAAGTGGTGAATAATATGAAGACCTACCTGGAGGCTAGGCCTACAACCAGCATGAAAAATGGATAGATCTGTAGAACTTCCTATGATGAGTAGAATTGAGAGATAGCACCATTTAATCGAGAAAGTGGAAGTAGTGATGATGATGATGATCCAGTGACGATCCATCTTTGATGATGATCTATCTTTGATGATGATCTAGTGATGATCCAACTTTGATGATGATCTAGTGATGATCCAGCTTTGATGCAACTTTGATGATGATCCAATGATGATTTACCTTTGATGATGATCCAGTGATGATCCAACTTTAATGATGATCCAGTGATGATGATCCAGTGATGATCCATCTTTGATGATGATCTAGCTTTGATGATGATCCAACAATGATCCAACTTTGATGATGATCCAGAGAAGAAGACTTGTGCTAATGAATTATGTCAAGATAATACCTTCCTAGTTAAGAGGGAGTGTTGATGTATTTGTAACTTCGAAATGTATTCACTTGTATATCTTATATTGTACCCCGATGTTCCTATCGGGAGAATCATTTGTATTTAATTATACCCCGATGTTCCTATCGGGAGAGTCATTAATATAATAAAGTCATGTAAAGTCAATGAGGTTAACCCTCCATTGTAAGTCGGGGAAATAGTCCCCATAATTGAGTTAAGGTTAACCCTCCTTGTTGATCGGGGGTTAAAGTCCCCATAGTTGTGGGGAACTAGGGTTATTAGAATCTCCTAGAGATGTCGGCCCTGGTAAGTAATTGTCAAGTCAGAAACTAGTATAAATAGAGAGCGAGACTCTCTATTTGTCACACACACTCACTCAACTGGGGCGCATGAGTGAGAGAGGAGAAGCTCTCTCAAGTGAGAGAGAGAACAATTATTGGAGATCATCTTTTATGTTTTCAGGTTTTACTGCTGCCATTGGTGCTCATTCTATCTTTGAGGAAGTTGTGGGGTTTTCACCTTTATGGTTTCCCTGAGGAAAATTCTTTGTGTCTCTTGTATCTTGTGATTATTGTTGTGTATGTTATTCTCTCAGATAATATCCTAAGATCATATTGCTTAAATGATAAAAATATAACACATGAGGTGTTATCATGAAGTCAGTGTTGCAATTTGATATCATTATGTTTAAATTGAGAAGAACTATTTATACATATCTCTGTGTAAACGAATAATTGACTCCTTGTGTGTCTGAATCATGAATCGAATGATAGTTTTCCACAAATATAATGTCTAGATAGAGCGAGGGATCAAGTCCGATGAAATCTGATCGATCTTGATTGATATAGCCTCTGATCAATCAATGTAGAGTCGTGGAGTTGCAGTCAACTTATTTAGCAGAGTTTGGACAACTAAGATCGTATCAAGAAAATAGATCGATGACAGGGAAATGATCCATAAAATAAATGTGTGTGGAAGATAACATTCTAGAGCACCAAAAAGAAGCTCCATGTTTGATAACTGATCAGCAGATGAGGAGAATTCCGAAAATCAATAGACGATTCACAGGAGTTGCAAAAAGAGATTTGCAGAAGCTCATTTCGAAAAAGTTTGGAGGCACATACATAATCCGCAATGCGGAAGGAAGTCACATTCCACAAACTGTGGAAGAAGTTTTAGGGAAAGGAATTTGCGGAAGAAGTTTCAAGAAAAATCGAAATACATACTAGCAATCCACAATTGCAGAAAGGTTATTGTAGAAAGGTTCTTTTAGAAAGGAAATTGCAGAAGGACTTCTATTGCAGAGAGATTGTTGTGTAAAGGTTGTTGCAGAAAGGCAATTGCGGAAGGTCGTGATTGATAAATTTAATAGAGAGTCAATTAAAATGAAAAGTAATTTTGAATGAAGGAATGTGTTTGATGGAAAGACACAAAAGTGAAAAGGTGTGTTTAATGAACGGCCATGAAACCAAATTGAAAGGGCGCAACTGTGAAATTCCAGAAGGAAGAGATACGTTGATGAATAATGGGAAAGGTATTTATAAGAAAATATTTCAAGTTAGAAGGTATCTCTATAGTCTAGATTGCGGAAACAACTGGCAGAAGTAGAGACCGGTGGAATGAAGATTTAACTATTTTAGAGTTGAATCTTAAGAAATCTAGAAGTTTTGATAAAAACATATTAGGGTGAGAGGGTGTTGCTAGGGTAGGCGATGAGACTACAGGGGGTTTGTCACGTCCCCGTGCCTCCGACCGGCGAAGAGGATGCGACGAAGAGCTTTACTAGACCGGGCTAAGAGCCCATGAACATGTACAGGATAAAAATTACATAAATAGAATGCTGCCAGGAATGCATTATGGTAAACCATGCACAAATGCCCTTGTTTAACACACACATATGCATTCATTTAACATACACAGCGGAAACATCATCATTTCTACAGCATTCATACAACATGCTCATTTCATTTTAATTAACAGTAAATATAGAATTTGCAGAGGTAAAATGCACAAGAACACTTATCTTATGAAAGCCTTGCTTCACAACCAGCTACGTCGCTGCAACGTTCCACCCAACCATAGGCCAGCGTGCTCCTCAATCGCTCAGCAACGCTGCCACCCCCGAGCTGGGCATGATTCTCCAAGGAATAAGGGAACTAGCAGGCTTACACATAGCCAGGATACACAAAAAACACACAGCCAAGCCAACCAAGTTGGGTTTATCAGGCCATTAAGGAGTTGGTGAAGGCAATTTGCTAAGATGGTGAGCTCATTACAGAGCCAAGAACACCTACACTCAAACTAGCCTGACCTCTAAGACACCCATCCACACCCAACACAAGGAATCAGTCCCTTCTCTGCTACACAGTCCCTCAGGCCCTGCATTCCCTTCCAGTGCTATTCAGGGGTGATGGAGAAGAAGGCCAGCCCTCTAGCTCTGTCTGTGTGGTCTCTAGCACCAGGTTTATCAAGCAACCAAGCCAACACCTTTACTCCTCACACAGTCCAAAGACCAACAATTGCACTCCGGCAATTAATTCATCTCTCACAGCTTAAACAGGGAAAAACGAATTACACAGCCCCAAACGTAACAGCAAAAACGGCTCACAATATGGTGAAAAACACACAGCCCTGAAGCTTATCAGTGAGCAAAACTCTCAGCAGGGAAAAAAAACGTCCCAAATAGCCTGTGCATGAGGCCAATAGTCGCTGAGACAGTAAAAAACGTGAATGGCTCTTCCCAGCCATGGTAAAAACTCATGAAATCACAAAAACGTGAATGGAAAAATGCACCAGCAGCTCAAAAACGTGAGGAAAACAACCCAGTCCCCAGTACTACAAAAACGACCTCCCATCCATGGAAAGAATGAAGCTAACAGTCAAAACGTGGAATCCAAACACACAGGAAAGACTTCAGCTGCTCCCCAAAAGCTCCAACGTGAAAAAGAATGGTCTGGAAAATGGAAAACGTGGATGTATGGCAGAATGGCCTGCGTTTTTGGGCTTTTCCTTGCCAAGGAAGTCAGAACACGTTTTTAAAAAATGGGTCTCTGCCCAATTCGAATTTGGTTGCCCATACTCTTCCCATTCCATGCAATAACTAACTCAACCACATTCTGGCAGAAATAAATGATTGGAGAAAAAAGACAAGAAAGGTAGTTGACAATTTGATGGGTTTTCTCATAGACATTTGGATTTTCCCCATTGGCCCATAGGTTAAATATTTCACCCCCCCCTTATCCTTAGAAAATCATGCCCCTTCAATTTAGTTTCCGCGACCGTAGCTGGTTGTGTTTATTTTTATTATAGATGCATATGTACATGATGCTGAAACTTAATATGTGTCGCATGCCCCGATATACCATCGGTGACAATTTAAATCCCAAAACATAGCATAGTCGATCAATGGCTGGGCCTTGGCCTTTAGCTCCACACCATGATCATTTACAGTATATACATCATATACATCTAATGTAACGGGGTCAAGACCGGGACGTGACATTCCCCTCCCCCTTCAATAGCACTGTCCTTAGTGCTTTACAAAATTGAACAAAAATTTACACTGGCATCGCCTCAGTGTTCCGCAGAATTGAACAAAATTGGATGTGCCAATCGCATGGCATCCTCTAGCTCCCATGTAGCCTCTTCAGGTCCGAAGTGCTCCCATTGCACCTTTACCTGACCTATGGCTCGGTTTCGGAGCATTGTGACCTTCCTGTCGAGGATGCGCATTGGCTCGATTCGGAACTCTCCCTCGGGTTCCACCTGAATCACATCCCAATTTATCACATGGTTAGGATCATGTACATATCTCTTAAGCAAAGAAACATGAAAAACATTATGAGATCTAGTGCTAGCAGGCAATGCAAGTCTATATGCAACTGGCCCTATTCTTTCAAGCACTTCGAACGGCCCACAATATCTCGGTGACAACTTGGCACAACTTCCAAGCTTTAAGGAACTCTTCCTTGCCCTCACTCTGAGGTAAACATGATCCCCAACACTAAACTCCCTGTTCATCCTATGCTTATCCACGTAGCTCTTGTGTCTGTCCTGTGCGGCTTTTAGCTTCTGCCTGATCTTTACAACCTCTTGCTCCATTTCCTTGAGCAATTCTGGTCCAAGCACAATCCTGTTCACTGGATTATCCCAAGTCACTGGTGTTCTACACCTTCTTCCATACAAAGCTTCATACGGACTCATCCCCAAGGATGCTTGATGTCCATTATTATAAGCAAACTCTACCAAGTGCAAGTAATCTTCCCACTTGGTTGGTTTGTCCATCACGTACATGCGAAGCATATCTTCAAGCACCTGATTAACTCTCTCGGTCTGCCCATCTGTCTGAGGATGGTATGCAGTGCTGAAGTTTAGCTTTGTACCCAAGTCTGCAAACAACCCCTTCCAAAAGTTGGAAGTGAACTTGGCATCCCTGTCAGAGACTATTGCCTTCGGCAATCCATGCAATTTGAATATCTCCTTCATGAAGATCTTGGCAATGTCATCAGTCTGATGTGTAGACTTAACCGGTATAAAATGTGCTGCCTTAGTCAACTTGTCTACCACAACCATGATAGAATCATGTTGTCTCCAAGTCATCGGCAATCCTGTAATAAAATCCATGGAAATAACTTCCCATTTCCATTCCGGAAATGGCAAAGGCTGGAACAAACCTGCTGGGTGTTGATGCTCAACCTTTACCTGCTGGCATTTCATACACCTTGAAATGTACTCAGCCATATCCTTTTTCATACCTGGCCAAAAGTACTGCTTTCTGGCTGTAGCAATTGTCTTCTGATATCCTGGGTGACCAGAATACGGAGCTTGATGGATTTCGTCCATGACAACTCTCCTCAAATCTGCTACATCTGGGATATAAATTCTACCTTTATAAGTGAGAATCCCATCTCCTTCCAATTTATATCCCTCGTACCTCTTCTCAAGACTTTGCTGCTGTAATTTGTCTTTTACTTGCTCATACAATTCGTCTCCAGCAACATGATCAATGATCTGCTGGGTCAAATCTGACTGGCAAATACTAAGAGATGCCACATGCATTTCTTGCATTTTCCTGCTGAGTGCATCAGCTACCTTATTTTCCTTTCCTTTTATGTGTTTGATCTCAAAATCAAACTCACATAAAAATTCCAGCCATCTTGCTTGCCTAGCGTTCAAAGTAGGCTGATCAAATAGATACTTTAGTCCACAGTGATCTGTTCTGAGCTCAAATCTCGTGCTCATCAAGTAATGTCTCCACATCTTGAGAGCATGTACTATGGCTGCAAGCTCTAGATCATGAGTGGCATAGTTCTTCTCATGCTCCTTCAGCTTTCTTGACTCATAACATATCACGTGGTTGTCTTGCATAAGGACTCCTCCAAGCCCTTGTCCACATGCATCGGTACACACCACAAAATCTTTCTCTGGATCTGCAACCTTCAATATGGGTGCACTAGTGAGAAGATTCTTCAATCTCTGGAAGCTTTCTTCACACCTCGGTGTCCATTCAAACTTCATCCCCTTCTTTTGCAAAGAAGTGACATCATGTGCAACTTTGGAGAATCCCTTAATGAATCTCCTGTAGTATCCTGCAAGTCCCATGAAAGATCTTACATCTGTCACATTTCTTGGAGTAGGCCAATTCGTAATGGCTTCTATCTTTTCAGGGTCCG